>JABSTR010001141.1:0-70805 GCA_013339765.2 Haemaphysalis longicornis
AGAGCGTCCTGCAGTCACGAGATTCCCAGAGAATTCAACTATCACAATTGGGGCCCAAATGAACTGGTCCTGCCATATCGCCTCTTCTTGTGTGGGATTGGATCCGTAGTATTGGTTAGGAGAGCTTCAGGCAGGGTCGCTGGATCCGGTGCCATGTCTATCATGGCGTGCAGTACTTTCCTTTCAAAAAGGGGGGGGGGGTGTACCGTTGTCCGGTGGAGGGCTGAGGTACGATGGCTGTTCCCGGTTGTTTTTCGTCCGCTTTCT
Source organism: Haemaphysalis longicornis (assembly GCA_013339765.2). Classification (NCBI taxonomy): domain Eukaryota; kingdom Metazoa; phylum Arthropoda; class Arachnida; order Ixodida; family Ixodidae; genus Haemaphysalis; species Haemaphysalis longicornis. The sequence goes on from JABSTR010001141.1 coordinate 268, forward strand.
TGGCCTGGAGAGTTTTTTGCTTTCTTAAATGCGTTAAACAACACAAGTTGAGGACATATTCATCGTCATTATAACCAACATCCTATTTAGGACTACTACATGATGAAAGACTCTCCCATTGACCTTAACCCTCTCTTGTTCTGCGGTTCCCGGCTCTAGTGTTAGCTCAGAAAGTGGGTATTTTACCCCTATATAGAGTTTAACCTTAACTTCCATTCTTCTGTTCCCCTGTATGCATGGCCGTTATCTTACTGTGGCGGTCCACCTTTCGTTATTCTCCCCACGGCAAAATTGTGAAGTTAAAAAAGTCTGAGGATGTTCTGATTATGGCCTCCTTGTACATTCTTCGGTGCGGGTAAATTTGTGGAACGGTAGACGTTACAATATTCAGGTCATGATCAGCGGTTGGAGGACTCTTACGATTTCTTTTTCTTATCTTGCTCTGCTCTTGGTGGGTCGTTTGTTTGGGGGCAATTACTTAGTGTTCTTTTTGACGATGCGAGTGTGGCACTACCGCTTGTCGCTAGAGGAACGTCAGCTTTGTTACGCGGTTGTTTTGTGGGACGGCTTCTGTACTTATTTTACAGCACTTTATCTTTACGCGTTGCGCATCTGTCGTTTGCCAAACCGAGATTGCAGCGGAGAGGGAACTGCGTAAATATTGAAAAATTTTATTTAAAAACTTATGTGATTAGACGCTACCAGTGCGCTGAGAGTTATCTTAGTTCTTCTATGGTTATAATCATGCCTACCTTGATTTCTGAGAGACCGGTTTTAATTCTTTTCTCCCTGCTTCACGCAATGTTAGGTGAGCAGTGTTGGTGCCGGCATAAGTCCCGTGGAAAACATACCCAGGTGACTCATTGGTAATGCGTTGAGCTAGTGATCGGAATGACGCGGGTTAAATTCCCGGGCAAGGGGGCTGTTTTCCTGTATTACGTAGAAAAAAAGAACGCCTGTCCGTCCAGATATTGGCGCGAGTTTAAGATCATACAGTGGCCTAAATTATTCCGGAGACATCCACTACGGCGTACTCGTAGGCCACGTGAAGCCTCAGGGCATGAATTACCGGATAGTGTATTTTTATTTTTTTTTTTGTGTGTGTAACGACGCTTTGGTGTGATGGCGCAGTTTCCCCGCACGGCAGGCGACCGTGTCTGCCGGCATGCTACCGCGGAATGGGCTTAGAACAAAACTTCAATTCACGCGCAAGCGCGGGACCTGTTGAAAGCGCATGTCTTTTCGTTTGCACCCAACGTTGTGTCGTTGTCCTCCTTTTCGAACTTTTGCGACCGTGACGACAAATTTCGCATTCAGCGGAGCTTTTGAACCTTGCTGCATCAGTCGTACTTCCGTGTAGCAGCGGGGACGAATTTCCGTGGCCGCCTGATGAGCATGTCTGTTAGCCGACGGCTAGGAGCCACGGCGAAATCGAAAAATGAGCTTAATAACGCTACCTCGTTAATAATTTGCTCACGTAAACCCAAGGTGGTTACCAATCACTTGAGTGTTCCTTAAACCAAGAACCTTATCTCTCGAAACCTTGGCTCAGGTAGGTTTTGCTGCTTCGAAAACACTCCATCTTTCGGTAGGCGTTTATGGATTGCTGTGAAATCTCTTCCGGTTGACAGCCTGAACTGTATGATGGTTCAATATTTATGTGCAAATGCCTGCTTTTATCCAGTAAAAATAAATTAACTTATCACAAGTTTATGAAACTTTTGTAGTGCGTGAGTGGCGCGTGGTCTCGCAAGTGATCTTTTAGCTTAGTTTAATACACATGTCACGCTCTGTGTTCAGAAGTCCGCAAGGCAGCTTTGCTTACACGTCTCATGTTCACAATGTAAATAGCGCTTACTAGTCTTACTGAATCAGTGGTAACGTTTGCTCGCTTTTTCAGCGCATACGTAACCAATGACGCAGTTAAAACCTTTTGTTGATTTCAAGAAAGGGGAAAATCTTCCACTTCTTTAGCAAGGGTTTTTTTTTTAGGGGGGGGGGGGGGGGGTAGGGAGGCAGGGTAGGGCGCTAATAAAAGAACAGTGCATCCAGCCAGAGGTAATTATTCCTTTGAGTAATGTTTTTGAGAAACAACACACAATTTCTGGCTCTTAAACCACGGAGGAAAGTACAACGTGCACCATGCATACGTACCGAAGCCGGTATACCTCTCGCTGCGGGCGACACAAAAGGCGGTATGTGGCGTAGTTGTTTTTGTTGCAGCAGCAGCAGCGATAATCATCTATCGTTTTATCGTGACACCTTTATTGGCTTGTGACGCATCTATGTGATTTGCAGTGATTATTTAATTTGAAATGCCTGCAGCTTTTGTTGCACCATTTGCTTTTTAAGCCTCTCCGACGAAGACATCAACATGCGCAATAATAAAAACCCACCACAATTCTGCATTCTCGTAAATGTGTCGAATCAGTGCCGCCTAGTGTACGAGTGTACCATCTTGCGTAGGCTAGGTTTTTGTGTGCTGCCGATTATATTTCCATGTTAATTCTCTGTAAATATCTGCGTTGACGCAGCAAGTAGCTCTTTCGACGACAATCAGAAAGCAAAATGCAGTCGTGCCATTAGGAAACAGGGAGAGCGAGAAGCCTGATGCACTTATTCTACAAGGTGTACTTAAGCAATCCAAAACAACATATCCATCGCTACGGTATGCCAGCCTTTAGCTCACGGTTATAATTGTTTCGTTGCAGGATTGCTCGAGGGTGTACAATATAGCGTTACTTTCATCGAGGGAGGCTAACACAACCGTCAGCATGACTGTGGGCTGTTTCCGAAAAAGTCACATTCTACATCTGGTTTTACTCATCTGGCTAAAGACACGTTAAGCAGGCCGCTCAGCAGCTGTTAGATACGATGGCTGTCATTTTAATGGATTAACTGAATTCAGTGGAATCAACTTTGGCCTGCTTCAGGCAGGCCTGGTGAGTGAAGTATCCTAATACTAGGAGAAAACAAGGGGTCTGGCCACATAGTTTCTAGTGTTAGCAAAATAAAGCTTCCTTACAAGATCGCTGTGGTACATACAAGCGATAGCACTAAAAAACACTTCAATCACAACCAAAACAGAAGAAACCTGACGGTTTGTGGTAAGGCAAGTTTAGAATTTTTCATGGCTGCGGGGTTGTGTATCGCCGGGGTGCACGCACGCGGTTTCGTGACTTCACAACATTTTTCTGAACCTCTAATAACATCTACTAGTTCACGACCAGGCTCTATAAATTAGCAGTGGTAGTGGTATAATTATAATTAGTAGTAGTGGTATAATTAGCAACAAGAACAGGATAATTTGGTTTTTCCGGCTCTATAACAATAAATATATGATGGTCTTGCACTCGACCAGGGCAGTCTTTTGGAGATGATGGGGGTTATATTCTATGCGGTTTTTCTAACTTAGGGCGGAAGATTGTTTACTTGCCCTCTAGCTTAAGAAGGAGTATGAAAATACTCATACGTCATCAAAGTGATTCGAATTTGAAATAATGTAAAGCAACTAGTTCAAGCTCATTTCTTTCACGCAACAAACGTACATCGACAACAGGGGAGAAGGGATGGTGATAGATGCGCTAATTTTTTATTCTATGGCGTCATTTGTGCACTGAAACTGCCCCCAACAATTTTCGCAAAAATATCATCAGGTTAGAGGTCATCTACAACCAGCTTCTTTTATGTATAGAAAAGGACGAACGTTTATTCAGACATCTCCAGTTTGACTACCTTTGTGGCATACACCACAAAAAATACAGGTCGAGAATACGGTAAGGAATAAAATATTTGAAGCCTTCCGTTCTAAATTAAGAATTTTCTAAATTGGTATAAGTGCAACATTGTGGTTTATTCTTTTCAATTTTTAAGCACATAGTTCATGCAGTATAAGAGATCCAACCGTGGAGGTGGTCTGGGATTTTTTCTAGAATGACTTACATATTTAAGGAATTTAACCGCTTTCCATGCTATAGTATTTGATATATTTTCAGGTGCTGTCTTTTCTTATGCAGTGTGTAAAATAGCGTATGGAAATACGATATATTTCGCTCACATGTACTGGTTTTTAAAGTATCAACTTGGTTTTTTTTTTTTTTACCGCAAGTCTCATTTGCGGCGGTACTCCGTTTGCACATCGCCGCAATTTCGTCGTCATCGTCGTGGTCGAAACAAGCGCCTAATCTAACACAGCTCTAGGAACTAGGCAATCTCCAAATGCCTACCTTTAAAGCGAAGCTTTTTACCTCTACCCCAGAGGGCTCCGCGTGACATTTGGTGAAAACAGAAAACTGCAGCGAAAAAAATAAAGGTAGTTACTGGCACGGCCAGCAATCGAACCTTTAACGAATAGAGAAACGGAGCGAGATCCCGTTCTCTTACCGATTGAGCTACGAGCCCACGAGTAGACGGCGAAGACAGGCGGTGCACTCAGCGAGGAAATCCGCCGGTTTACCCACTGTGTTCTCGTTAAAGGTCATAAGGTCATGTGATAGTGTAACGTGATCTCTCGCGCCACTGTGCGCTCCGCCCATCTCACTTGTAGCAGCCGTGTGCTCGCCATGCGCATGCGCTAAGACAAAATTATAGGAAGCTCACGTAACCGCATGGCATCGCACTTGTCCGTCTGTGTCAGCGATCTCGTTACCTCCGTCGGCGGAGCCAGAAACAGAGAAGTGACCTGTTCTCACACCTGGTTGGAGATTCCTTTAACTGTATAGAAAAAAGAGACTCCACTTATGTTCTTCACTATTACAACTCAACCAACAACAGTTCATGAATCATGCATTGATTTAACTTTAGAAGATAATGTGTTTGCCGCAATAAATAGTTTCGTTAAGGCCAATACACGTGTATCTGGTTTTACTCTTTGTGAGCCACGTGTGCGAATTCAAGTGACGTCGCCTGGTAATAGTTGTGGATGTCATTTACAGCTTTTCTTTCGAAGCACCTTCACAGGGTGGATTTGGGCGCATTTTATCGGTTATCTTCTGAAGTTTTCTTTACCACTATTTATACGCTAGAGTTCTTAACACGTTCTCTGAATATTACCGCAGAAAACAAACCCCTCTCTACTATAAATTAAAACAGTGGTGTTTCTGTAAGTTACGTATGTACGTTTTGCCCCGAATTTGTCTAATGTTTGGTTTTTACTAAACTATGCTGATATCTATGAAGAATTTTGAAGTTTTTTAGTTGTTTTGAGAGTGTTGACTTTGATGCTGTTTATTATCAAATATTCGTTAAATTTTTGGCCATGCACCTGCTTTGAGTGGCAGATAGAATGTTGAAAACTGTGTAGTTACAGTGTTAATGAACCACGGCCATCTTTAAAAACAATATGCTGATTTGAAACCCAGGTACATTCAAAAGTTCCTAGTTTATTCAGGACTGATTTGCTACCGTCAAATGTCTCAAAAATATCTAGGCGCGTTGTATTGGGCTCTCTTCAACACCATCACATTTCGCAAAAAAGGGGAAAAATGGGAAAAACACAATAACTCCTGGTGCTGCAAATGGCTAATGTCGCTTATCTCTAAAACAAAGTGCATGACTTTAACGGTGGCAAGTCTCGAATTGTAAATACTTACTTCATTAACAACAGCCTGATTACCTCTTGAGACAAAGCTGTTTTGGTAGGCCGGTAGGGGAGGGGGGATTGCGTGGTGGATTTCAAAAGCTAGATCGATTGGGAAAACAAGACGTGTGATTAATATTTTCATTTGCACTCCAAAACTCGCTTTATTTCATATGTTTAACCCACTGCAGTGGCTAGGGTGGTGTGCTGTGGAGGCGAATGTCGGTTAGATACCGCTTGGTGTGGCCGGTTTCAGATTTAGGCAACACGTAAAGACGCCCGTGTTTTAAATTTCGGTGCGCACAAAAATACCCAGGTGGTCAAAATTAATGCAAAGACTTCCCCTACAGTGCTCCCCATATCCCAAGTGTAGCTTTGGCGTGTTAAACCACCGTTTGTTTATTTTCATGTTTTTGGAATATTACCTGCTGCTGTAGCAGGTGCAACATAAAGGTGAAATTATATATAATGTTTCCAAGAGCTAAATATAAAGGCCATATTGAAGTGCGTTTATGGGTCTATCTCATAGCAGTAGTGAAAGGTTATATACTCTGGTGCAGGTTAAGAACGGCAATGGCTCATTTAGTGTAGTCCAGTGTTTGACAAAATGCCGTGTAGGCAGGCAGGTAAAAGCATTATTACAATGATGAAACGTAGGTCACTGACCAAGTCAAGAAAGCCATTTAACGGTTTTGTGCTTGTTCACGGTGAGCATGTGTCGTAGAAAACGAAGCTATATATTGGGCATTACGCGCCGCAATGAGTTTGCATAGATATGGTGCAGGTTGCCATCCATTATGTTGATAATGTTGGGCGTCGTCTGAAAGATGAGGCACTCGAGCAGTAATCGAGAAGATAAATTGCACTCAGTTGTCAGTAATTTCGCCTTGTTCCAGTCGACCACGTGTCTCATCCTCTCACGGTGCTCTGCCAGTGCACTTGTTATTGCCCGGCCCTTGTTCACTTCGTTCCCGTGCTGCGTGAATCTTCTGTGCAGATTGCCCGTTTCGCCAATGTACACTGATTTGCATTCAGCGCACGGAATCTCATAAACAACACCCGGAAGCTTGGAGCGCGAGAGGGGGTCTTTCACGCTGACAATGTCAGAACGCAGCTTGCTAGTGGGCACATGCACGATGTATGCACTTCGTTTCTTGAAAATGCGTGCGAGAGTTTCATTGATATGTGGGACGTAGGTAATTGCTGCACGTTTTGATGCAGTCCTTGTGGCTGCCTAAAGCATTATAAGTAAAAAAGAAGCGAACAGGGCGGCTAGCAGGAATCCGCATTTACATTTGCAGGCAGAAGCGTCCACAAGGCCATGTCAAAACGTGCTGCAATTCTCGTCCTACACATCAATCAAGCTTTTGCAAGCATTTTCAAGAAACACAGTGTGCACATCGTGCACGTGCACACTAGCAAGCTACGTTTTGACATTGTCAGCGTGAAAGACCCCCTCTCACGCTTCAAGCTTCCAGGTGTTGTTTATTAGATTCCGTGCGCCGAATGCAAATCAGTGTACATCGGCGAAACGGGCAATCTGCATAGAAGATATATGTAGCACCAGAACGAAGTGAACAAGGGCCATGCAAAAACAAAGCCAAAACCAGCCCTGACAACAGAGAAGGTCGCAGCCCTGAAAAGAGTTGCATGTGATATCTGGCATGAGAACTCATAGCTAACTCATGATTTAGCAAAGCAAGCATCCCCTAATATGAAACTTCTGGCACAATAAATTGTCTCACATTGTGCCTGAATGCCATTCATGAATAATGGTTTGCTGCGGGCCCAGCATGTGTTAGCTTACAAGAAGAAAAGCTGCAGGGTATTAGTTTATTCCCCATAGTGTTGCTTTTTACTGGCAACCTGTTCGGCAATATTTGTTACCCTTTTACCACATTGTCTTTTGTTCACAAGGTCATTGAACCCCTAATTATTCTCTCTATCTGCAGCTCTTTTTCAGATCTATGTGGCCAGGACTGCGTCTGCGGAGCCCATAAAGCCAGGCTAAAGGTGTTGTGAAAGCACCTTTCGCAAAAGCACGGCGACATGCAGCGCAAATAAATGAGTCAGCAGCACAAAATGAACTTCTCTATTTTTATTTGCTAAAAGGCCTACATGCTTGCCAAACTTGTAAACCAGTTTCACACATCACAGCATGTGTCCCAAGTCAATCTTGTCATCGGACTTATAGGTTCACCAACAGACTGCATTCAGACCCAACAGACTGCATTCAGACCAACAGACTGACATCAGACGAACAGACTGCCATCAGACTAACAGACTGCCATCATACCGACAGACTGCCATTAGACCCACAGACTGCCATCAGGCCAACAGGCTGCCATCAGACCAACAGACCAATATTGCCGAATTTCCGGATTGGCTGTCGGTCCAACAGCCTGAATGTCTGTTGGTATTTATCTTGGCGTATAGAAACATTCGGTGTCTATCCTCGATCGGTACAAAGAAGCGGAGCCAGCGTATGTTTGGATACTCCCACAACTGAAGGGCCGTGTTTGATGCGTTCTATTAGTTAATGCTTTACCATCCTGAATTATCTTGAAAAGTTGCTGCCGAAACCGTACTTGTTTTCTTAGCAGCGCTGTTTTACAGGTCGCTGTCTGTTCCCACATCCTCTTTTGCGCCGACTAAAAGCGTAATAACGTAAGTGTTTTCACTCAGTGACCTGTCATGCCCGTACAGAAGAAATAAAAGTAATACGAAGGATGCACACGGCCTCCGACACATGTTCCACCGTTTGGCTGCAAAGTCAGTAAAACTGCTGCGTGCATGCGCAGTTCTTCTAGAGTGTTTCGCTGTGTGGCCAACTCTTAAAGGAAATGCTTGATGAAGAAGCGCGCCGGTTATTATTATAAGGCACCTTTTTACCCTCTGTCGCCACTGAGCAGGATTCGAGTGCCTGTTATGTACCATATTCGGGAGCTAAATGCCGAGCAGGCTGATTTCAGCTACCAAGCTGCCTTTTAATCATCATCCTTCACACTGGCGACGCAGCGTGAAAAGGCGCCTCAAACTAAAAGACCGGCGTTGGTTCTTGATCAAGAGGTTCCTATAAAAGGAGGCTGGACTCTTCACAACCTAGAAGAAGTGCGCATTTGCGCCGTTTACTAACGTTGCAGCGAGATGGTGCAGCATGCGACGGAGAATGTGTGCTCCGTTGTTCACATTTCTTTAATCCACCCTGTACGTTTCGAGATTAATGCTAATGCGTGTACAAAAGTCGTCTCGCCCACCGTCCACTCCACGTGAACAGTTTGAGGACTTCTTGGGTCTGCGCTATGTGCTCTGCCGCAGGCCCCTGCGAAGATGGAGCTCGAAGTGATGCAGATACTTCGCTGTCGGAGTCCACGTGTGCTCATTTTACGTGGTCCAAGGAAACCACGTCGGGATGATAACCTCTGTCGATCGTAATGTGCTTGTCTCCCCGTTGCAACACCTTGAAAGGCCCGTCATATCGGGCCCGGAATGAACGCTGTACTGCGTCGTGCCTCAAAACCGCGTGAGAGCCGGAAGAAAGTTCACGGTGCACGTGGACAGGCCGGGCTGCTGGCAGACGCGGAGGAACAGAGCGTAGCTTGCTCATGATGTTTCGCAGTCGCACGGCGTAGTACGTGTTCGCGTACAAAATCTCGTAATGACTGCCAGCCAAAAACTATTCTGGGGGCGAAGCGTTGTTCCGTACACCACTTCAGCAGAGCAGCATCGAATATCTGCTTTCAAAGGCGTCCTAACTCGCAACAGAACCAACGGCAGTGCCTCCACCCGATCGTGACTTGCAGTAGCCGTCAGGCTCGTCTTCAGCTACCATACCATTGCGTATCGGATGGTAGGCAGTTTTTGTCTGATACGTGAAGTACCCAAGAGCCGGGTGACGCTTGCGAATAGCGCGGACTCAAACTACATTCTGGGATCCGTAGTCACGGTTCCTGGCACTACGAAGCGGGCCACCCAGTGGTAGATAAATGCGCGACCAACGGTATCAGCAGCCATGTCTGGGATGAACGCAGCCTCCGGCAATCGCGTAAAGCGATTGATCTAAGCTAGCAAGTAGATTTGCCCCTGACACGGGGCAGTGGTCCCACAATGTCCACATGCACATGGCAAATCGAGAGTCCGGCAGAGAGCACGATCCCTAGGGAGTCACGTTATGTCGCTGAACATTTGAGCGCTGGCATCCGAGGCAATCTCGTCATCAGTTACGGACATGCCGGTTTGTTCCGGGCAACACGAACCTCGCTCTGTGTAGCCGTTTCGTGCCTGGAATTCCGGTACACGCCAGGCTGTGCAGCGAGTCAAAAATGCTGCGACGAAGGCTCGAGGGGACGAATAATAGGGCCCTGCCCGTAGACGTGTCGCAGCATATGGGCCTATGGGTTCTGTGAACCATTGCCGCTTCAAGGCGTTGATTGAAAATGTCAGCAGACGCTTCAATTCACCGTAACTGCGTTGAGCCGTCGTCAGTGTGGTGAAGTCCACGCCGCTCGGCAGACTGATGATATTTACTGTACTGCACGAATGAGCGTCCGCAGCGGCACTATCCGCCCCGCTGACGTGGCGTACATCTTTCGTAAATTGTGTGATTTGGGACATTTGGCGGAACTCCCGTGTCACGTGCGCACCAAGATTGGAGTTCGTCCGCAATGCGCAGGGGAGCGTCTTGTGATCCGTGTGCACATAAAATTCTTGGCCTTTTACATCACGGCGTAAATGTCGGATAGCCGCGTATGTGGCCAGGAGTTCCCAACCAAAGGTGCTGTACGTTCGTTCGGACGGGCTACTTTTTTGGAGAAGGAAATTGGTCGCCAAACTCCGCTCACCTTCTGCTGCAACACAGCTCCAAATCGCTGCGTCGGAGTCGTCCACCATTAACACCTGGTGGCGGGTACGTGAGCATGGTAGCTTTTGCAAGAGCTTCCTTAATCATACGGAGTGCTTTTATGGATTGGTCGTTGCACTGAATGGCAGTTGCCTTAGTTCCTGAGGCAACGAGTATCTGTGGAGAGGCTGAAGGATGTTGGTGCATTTCAGGATAAACCTACGATACAACTTTTTTTATTTATTTATTTATTCATTTTGTTTTATTTTATTTTTCATTGGATTTATTTATTTAGTATTTATTTATTTATTATTTATTATTATTTATTATTTCATTATTTTCTTTTTTCTTTATTTTTATTTTTTTTATTTATATTATTTATTTATTATTTTTACATACTGAACTGCAGCGCCCAATTTGGGGCTATGGCAGGAGTGAGCATTCACGGAACAAAAAATAGCAATTGAACAGATCAACACCAGAGCAAGAAAACAAACGAACATTTAGCGCAAATCAGCAAGGGCAAGTAAAAAATTTCACGGGAAAATTTCACGGGAGTATCACGGGACAATCCTTTCCTGAGTTGGGCAGTGAAAGGGAAAAAACTAAATTTGAATACGTTGGTTCGACAATGTAAGGCTTGATATTAAGGTCGGTGATTACTTCTAGTTATGGACGGCGAGGCAAGTGAGATGCAGGTATTGTCGGACATGCGATATACTGAATTAAGAAAAGAGTAAAGCAATTTCATAGAATCCTTTAGTCGGCACATGCGTAGGGTGGTAAGTTCAAGAGAAGACAAAGCAAGGGAAGGTGAAAAGTTGCGATCATAGCGATTACAAATAAATCTGATTAGTTTTTTTGTGAATAGCGTCGATTCTATCGATTTCAGCCTGCTTGTGTGGGTTCCATACGGGGCATGCGTACTTAAGTACAGGACGAATCAGTGTTAATACAATAGTAATTTAGTGCTTTGGGGACTGGGACAGTGTCCGTCTTAAATAACCTCATTTTTTAAAGATTTTGTGCAGATAAAGATAATATGCTGCGACCAAGATAGATCGCTGGAAATAACAACACCAAGATGTTTATATTCTGTTATTTTTTAAAGGTGGATCAATTAAACGAGTACGTGCAGCAGGAAGGGGACTTACTATTCGTGAAAGACATAAGCACGGATTTGTTAAAATTGATACTCCATTTGCCAGGTTGCAGCACCATTCACAAAATTTAGTAAATGAATCATTTAGACGATGATGAGCTTCAGGAGACTCAGTGGGTTCATACAAAACACGATCATCCGCGTACAGACGAATTTTAGTTGTGACGTTATTAGGCAAATCATTTATATACAGTAGAAACAGTAAAGGCCAAGCACATAACCTTGTGTAACGCCTGAACTAACACTAGCAATATCGGAGTCAGTGGAGTTATAACAAACGTATTGCGAGCGCTCAGAAAGAAAATTAGAAATCTAAGTAACTAGTAGTGGGTTGTTTAAAATGGTGTTTAATTTTTTGGAGTGAATTACAGTGTCGAACGCTTTCGAAAAGTTAATGAATAGTGCGTCAAATCTGATTACCAATGTCCATGTTACTAGTATTGTCGTGCACGGGTTCGGTTAACTGCGTAACAGTACTATAACGTCATCTGAATCCATGTTGGAAGTTAGACAACAGATTGTTAGATTCGAGAAATGCAATAATGTGTTGGTATATAATATGCTCTTATCCTCGGTATTCAATTGCGTGGAATGCATGCAGGCAACCAAGCGTGCGCCGCCATATCTGTGGCCAAGCGTCTGTTGCTAGGCGACCATAGAGATAATATACTGACTCTAGAGGGAAAGCGCGCAGCTGAGCCAGTGCATTGGAACCGTACGACACACAGTGGCAGACATGATACAACAATTTGAAGGTTGCCAGCTGAGCTTTTGCTTACTAAAAACGGCGAAAGCGATCGGTGGTAATCTGGCAACGTGCTACTGTGGAGTTTCCGCGTCCGGCTAGCAAAGCATGCCGGGATTAATTAAAACATGGCGGACCGCTGGCCAGGCGGATTTTGTGTAGGCGGCGTCGACAGCATTGCGTAGTTTATCTCCTGTGGGTAGGTAACCGACGTGTTTTCGGTTTAGCGTACGTGTGACTTATATATACTGAGACTATTTGAGCAAGATGTGGCAACGCTCACACAACACTTGCTCGCAAGCTCGAATGCGACTGATCGCATGCGCGAGGACGCCAAGGAGTCAGATGATCCGTACTGGGCGCAGAGAAAAATGAATCTCCGTATGATCTCCTTGCATTTTTGGCCTGTGCCGCATTATTTACCATTCTGTGACGTATTGCGAGTCGCTCAATGCTTTTCAAACGAAGTGAAGTGAATTGTGGCTTTAGCTCAATGTAAAACCTTTATTGACACACACACACAAAAACATCGCATGGGCCAACGCTGATATTGCCGGTGAGTCGCGGCGCTTTGAAGCACAGGAACGAAAGAGCGCGGTCGATCGCAGGCCAACGGAGTGGAAGAATGCAAGCCAAGGGAGAATGCAAAATACAGTCCGAGCGGCGTGTCCCGTTTTCCTTTCTGTCTGTATTCGTCCAGTTCTAGCTGCTTTCCACCACTTCAAAGGGAAAGCTTGCGGGACTGAATGCGCAGTATTGAATGGGCAGTAATTACCACAGAGCGCGCGAGGAGAGAACACGGACTTATTGATTTATTGTGACTGATTAAAAACAAAACCGCATTTTGTTACCTATTTTTTCGTTGTACCTTTACGAACGTTTGCGCGAAAGTTCGAAGCACGAAGAGCCGTAAGAAGTTCCATGAATAAAACAAGTGGAACCGAACGATTATAAAAGCTCCTTTCATTTCTCTTCAAACGGGAACGGGAACGTAGCCTGTAGTGAACTTGCGGTAGTCAAGGTCAGATCGGAATCACTGTTCCGGCGTCAGTTCGGGGAAATAGGTAGGGTGCTTAACGTGAAGAAACGAATGACAGCCTCGCAAGCGCCCGGGGAGGCACTTGCTCAGCGCGTGCATCCGAGTTGTATAACTTGTGTACGTTTTGCACGCGCGCAGATCTGAGCCGGATACTGCACACACACACTGCGTAAATCAGGTGCAAGGGCCTCGGCACTTCCTAGCACACTTAAAAAAAATCGAAACCAAAACTGAACTACGCACTTACTCTTTCTCCGCTAATTAGAGCTTAACTACACTAAAAGTTTTTTATGAAGCTAGTTTTAATTACTGAGGCAATAATTTGTAACTATTTGCTTTAGTTCTTTGTTTTAGTTAAATAATTACGGCAGAACTTTTTAGAAGGCTGAATACAATTGATCTGGCAACAATGGGAATTGTATCATGTCAGCGCCCACGATTTGTACGGTCTCAGAGCTCGCTTTACCCCCCTGTAGGCGACGTTGTGCGCACGGTCCGCAGATCAGGCACCCTCTTTCCTCCACGCAACCATGTGAGTGCGCCGTCACTTGTTACGTCGGGGTTCGCGGGACGGCGGCACTTGTCCAACTAAGCACGACTGTGAAACACATGACTGTTTCACGTTACGATCTCTTCGCCGAACACAAGTATTGCGTCGAGTTCACTGTGAGTGCGATTAATAACATTTCTGTTGGCGCCACAGTTTAGAATCGGATTGGAACGGAGCAGATGACGCACGCCAGTTTTTTTTTTCTTCGGCGCAGTCGGCGCGTGGCGCAGTGGGCCGTGTGCGCTGGTCCGTGTGGCATCGGCCTTGTCGTGGCAGTTTCCAGAGTTGCCAGGCGAAAAAAATTGACCGCTAAACTTTTCAACGAATACCGTCTATAGCTTGCAGAAATGAGGGGTAAGAGAGATGGGCCTGTAATTGCTGAAAACGTGCTTGTCACCATATTTATGTAAAGGTACATTTTGCCATTTTTCCAAGATCTGGGAACGGTACCACATTTTACGGATTTATTGAAAATTATTGTAAGGTATTGAGAGGTCCAAAGAGAGTAGTGAACGAGAAACGTGTTAAGGACACCATCGGGTCCATAACATTTTTTAGTGTCCAAATTAAGTATAAGATTTGACAACGCCCTCTTCAGTTATAACTACGTCGCGGATTGGAGACGTAGGATTCTAGGTGGAAAAAAAGGAACAACAACATTGTCGACTGTAAAGACAGACTGAAAGAACGAGTTAAAAGTGTTCGAAATTTCCGCCGCATCATCAACGATTCAGTCGTTTATTTTGAACGAACTGCAGGAAGCATGGCGGAGCAGGACCAAGCGCCAGAACTTGCGAAGATTGTCCTATAATAAACGTTGCAGTTGAATACGAAAAAAGAAATCTTTACCTATATATTGCTGCTCTGAAAGTTCCCCTCTTGGCCTCAGTAAACTTGATAATACTTTCTGGATTGCTAGACGATTTGCAGCGCCGAAGTCTCCGGACTTTACGAGATAAGTGTGAAAGAGCACGGTTCATCCAGGGAACATCTGTTTTTCTTTTTAGTCTTTGTAGGGATAAAGTCTGAAATGCATGATTTTACTACCCTTTCAAAAGTGGTAGTTAAAGTGTCAATGCCACCTGAAGCGCTGAGTAGCCCAAAATCATAATACGCATCGGGCAAAGAGTCTAAAACTGAAATGTCATCCGCACGTTCAAAGTGAGGAAACGAAGTGAAAACATATCGCGGTTTATTGATTACGCATGCGAGGGAAACAAGAACAGTCTGATGTTGAGACAGGCTGTTGAATTTATTGCGTCACATAGCAAAGTAACCGAGAGGAAGAAGAGGACATGGCCCGAGGACGCTAGGGAAAAAAGAAGATAAGAATGAAGAGAAACTTTTGGACACCATGAAAGTAATGACAAGCAAGTCAATGTGATTTAAATACAGTTATTCTGTCGTTGCGTTTGCTTCGGACTCCATTCTTCCGCAACACAGGCCATCAATTATTTCGAAGTTAAAGCCCTTATCCAAAAGGGCGGAGCATAAAAATACGAGATCGAGAACGGAATTGAACCTGGTGGAACCATGAACAATTTGAGTTAAGCCGAAAGATACTGTAAAGTCTATAGGTTATTTGCAAATAATTATTTCGCAACCATCACACGTAAGGGAAGCCCAGTGGATTCCTGGGGCGTTAAAATAACCCATGCAATGAAGTTCGACGCACTAAAATTGCGCTCGTGCATGAAGTTATTAGGAATTTGTAATGTTTCACTAGTCGAGGCAGGAGGGCGATAGAAAACGCTAGTGACAATTGCACATTTTTCGAGGCAAATCTTGCACCAAACAGACTCGTGTCGGCGGGGCCTGGAATTACAGCAAATTTTATGTCCGAACGGATGAGAAGAGCAACACCACCCCCTTTCCCCTCGAGTCGATAGGTGCGAACTGCTATGTACCCTGGGGAGTGAACTCGGAATCGAGAATATAATCTTGTCGCCGCGTTTCGTTATGCCGATGACGTGAGGCCAATACGCTGAAACAAGGAAGAGAAGGCTAGGTAATTTTTTTATTGCGTTTCTAGCGTTTAAATTTAGAAGGACGAAATTTTTCATTCCTACCGGGACGACGTCAACCGGAGACAAAAGGCGCTGCTGCCGGGGAAGGTTCACCAGGACAGGAACGGAGTTCCTAACCAGATGCAGCCGAGGAGGGCATCGCATCGGAATTATTTGGCAAACTAGGTGCTTTGATAAGAAAATTCAGTGTTTCATCCAGCAGTACCGAGCTTTCTTTATTAGAATTTAATCAAACCTCAAGCTAGTAGAATACCCTATATCACGAAAAGGAGCAGCCCCGGCGTCCCACATTTGTTTCCGCAGAGCACGAACTCGGGGAGATAAATCTTCGTTAATATAAATTTTAGTTCCTTTAAGCTTGGCAACGTTCTTAAATATGGTAATTTTATACCGAAAATCAAGGAACTTGAGAATAACATGAAGGGAACGATCCCCCCTAGTCGCTGCCTGTCGAGTCTGTGACAACCTTAAATCTGATGACACTCGATCTGCAGCATTTCAGAAAAAAACGACGCAATCTTAGTTGCCAAACAATCACCGTCTTCGAAGGCTTCCTCTGTCAGCCATAAAATTACGATGAGGTGCCTCGAACTTTTTCACCGATTCTCAAGATAATCAATCTTGGAAGTGAGTTCGGATATGCATGCGTTAGCCGACGCTATCTCGGAGCGGAATCGACAGAAGCAGTTTGCAGCTGTACCTTGGAAGCTTTTCCAAAGCACATACTCAGCGCGAGACTCGACAGCGAGTGCATCAACTGGTTGTCAAAACCGAGCTTAATTTCAGCAATATCACTTGCGATTCCCAGCTGAGTAGCCAGCAGTTGCTAAAGCATAGCAGCGACATCAGGTTTGTCTGATATAGTGCAATCAGCTATTCGGGAACGTGCAGCGGGCTCAGGGGTCGAAATAGAATTGCCAAAGGACGACAGATTTTTCTAGCGGGGCGAGTGCTAGGTTGGCGGTTTTTAGTTTCAGACGCAGGTTTTCGGGGGCCGGGATTAAGTTCGACGTCACCACACAATAAAGGACCTTAAAGAAAAAAATCGCGCCAATCCAACCCGTGATTGTGGTTGGAAAGCAAAGCTGCTAAACGGCACCCATAACGATTACCCATGCGACATCACTTAAATTCACTCCATCGCTCTACAATTAGCAAAACCAAAGAGAAGTCAAATGCACTTAACCACACCATTTATTACTTCAAAGAAATACTTCTGTTAAGGTTAAATCAATTTATGAAGCATGAACGGTGTTTGGTTGAGTAGTATTGATGTAGCGCCAGAGTGGAAACTTTATTTTATAAATTAAATTAAACGCTACAACCCGGTGTTAGACGATCTGTCTTCTCCGTCTCTGCTCCGCTGACGGAGGCGATCTGAGATTTGCGGCAGAGAAGCAGGAGGAGGAAGAAAAATACTTCTGTTATTTCTGAGCGGCCCAGAGTGCAGCCCTGGGGAGTGATTCCTCCTTCTGTAGGGCCCATATGCAAGCCCGCGCAGCCTGTGTTTCTGTCCACCCGCTAAAAGCTGGGTAGGTAGCCAGGGCCTGGACAGCACATCTCCCATTGCTCTTGTTGGGTAGTTGATGGAAAGAGAGGAGGACGGTCAGGGCTAAAGTCGCACACCCGATTACGGGGTGGAGTGTTCCTACTTCTGAGCAAAATTTACATTCAGCGTCGTAGCGATTCGGATACATTAAGTGAAGACGCGTAGGCTGTGGGAAGGAGCCCGGATTGTATGAGCCGTAGGGTAGTTTGTTGTTCTCTCGAAAGGTCAGGGTAAGGCAAAGGTACGGTCTGTCTCAGAAGGTGATAATGCTGGGTTATCTCCCTGAACGTGACCCGGCGGTGACTGTCCTCGTGCAGCTCCATAGAACGGGATGTAAAAGCGCAGGCTGTTGGGTGGGCGTTCGGGTGGTGCGAATTTTTGCCCTCCATTGAAGCGTGAGGGGGTGTCAACCTACGTAAATTCTAGTAGGCTTGCTGGGATCGTTGACTACCCTCCCAACCCCTGGTTGAGCGAGAGCCAAGGTGATGGCTGCCGTCATTTCTTGGGTCCTAAGCGAGGTACACGCAAGGAGGTGGTTCCGGAGGTAGCCACGATGATGGCGTATTGCTGCCCCCGATGTTTGGAGGCATCTGTGTAGATAACTGCATGATCCCCACCGAGGGTGGTGTTGAGCGCTTGAAAGCCCGTGCTTTTCGTTGGGACCCTCGTCATGTGAGGGGTTCATATTTCTAAGCAAGCATCTTTAGTTTTAGTCGCCAAGAGTCTAAGTACGTCGAGCTGAGTGACATTCTGGGCTGCCCAGCCAATCTGGTGAAGCATGCGGTTACCCATCGCAGTTCTGAGTCGGACCTTTTGGTTAGAAAGATGGCCTTCTATCAGCTCTTCCACCGTGTTGTGGAGCCCGTGCTAAGCAGCATCTGGTGTGGGCGCACTAATGAGAAGACCAATGGCCTGCTCGACCGCCTTTCTAATCATTATATAAAGCATCTCTATGTCTTCCTTGTCGAGAAGAAGATAGGGGGTTGTCGTAAGTAACTCTCGAGTGGACAAAAGCTTCAATTAATCGAAAGGTACCGGATTCTTTAGGCCTCGCTTCTTGGTGGCAACTCGCCTGATCATGTGTATGATTTGATTAATGCTGTTTTTGAGGCGCTGCAAGGAGACGTCACTCTTGGTGTTGGCCTGGAAATGTAGGCCAGGATCTTGATGCTGGGGCTTGGACTGAAGGCCTGGCCATCAAGGAGTATTTGAATGTATTCCTTGGTTTGGCGTGAGGGTGAAAGCGGACGACAAGGAGCTGTGATTTTTTACGTGAACACTGGAGGCCACAGGCTTTATAGCACATTGGCGTACTAGAAGTGAGATGCCATGCATTGCTGTGAGCTTCCTTTAATTTTTGTAACTCTTAGCACATGAGCAAGGTGCGCACAGGGCCGCTAGACGGGCGTGAGTGGTCGCGTGACGCTTTCACGTGGCATTCAGCGAGAACAGGGGGTAAACCCGTAGAAGACTTGGTGAGTACACCACCTGTCTTCCCAGTCTTCGCGTGGGCTCGTAGCTAAATCGGTAAGACAACGGGCTCTCGCTTTGTTAGTCTATTAGTTCCAGGTTCGATTCCTGGCGGTGCCAGTAAATTATTTGTTAGGTTCGGGGTTTTCTAGTGACACCAACGGTCGCGAAAGCCCCTTAAGGGTAGAGGTAAAAAGCTTTGCTTTAAAAAAAACTGCATCACAACATCACAAAACACGTGTGGGCAGAGCAACAGCAATAAAAACGGTCATCGCTACGGAGTAGGTACGAGTCAGGATAGTAACATACCTGCGTCAAAAAAGGCATCGTTTTAGCATAGTGTTCTCGTTGCTGCCACTATGCCCACTGAAGCTGAAGCCGATGGCCGGTTCCTTTATAGCTTCGCTGCGGGACGTCACATGCCGTGCGTTGGTGAGTACTGTATGATCGTTGACTGCGTTGAAGGAGAGCATGGATTGGGAGCTTCGGTAAGGCACACGGGTGGACACATCACAACTATCGCGCACGGGGGCGATAGGAAAGTCCAGGTGCGTGCCGCCACCGACGACCACATGACCTTCCAGGCAGAATGTCACGGCAGAAGGCGATTAAGCACTCAAACCAGGAACGGCACTTGCGTAGAGCGGGGATCCGATCAAGCTGACAAGGAGCTGCGTCAAAAAAGGCATCGTTTTATCATAGTGTCCTCGTTGCTGCCACTTTGCCTCCTTCACGTATTCCAGGAACTCTCGAAGCTGGCGGATGTTTTTCGGCTGTGGAAGCAGCAGTACTGCGTCCACCTTGTCCTTCTGGGGCTGTACTCCGGCGCTTGAAATGATGCGGCTCGAAAATGATAACCTCGGTACTCCAAGCACGCACTTTGCCGAATTGATAACGATGCCGTTCTCTGTCAGTCGCTGAAGTAGGCAGCGCAGATGCCGCTTGTGCTCGTCAGGAGTGCTGCAAGCAATCAGAAGATCATCGAGGTATACACTGCAGAAATCGAGGCCACGGACCACGCCATCTATGAACCGTTGAAAAGTTTGGCCGGCGTTGCATAAGCCGAGAAACCCACGTAGAAACTAGAACATTCTGAAGGGCGTTGTTATTGCGGTCGTTGGAATAACTCCGGTGCTACGGGTATCTGATAATATGCTCGTACTACATCTATTTTGGAGAAAATTGCAGCACTTTGCACGGAGGAGGTCATGTCACGAATGTACGGCACTGGGTAACGGTCTGGTACGGTTACCCGGTTCAGCGCTCGATAGTCCCCGTAAGGACGCCAATCCCCGTCGGTTGATTTGTGACCATGTGAAGAGCTGACGCATATGGGCGGGATGAAGGACGTACTATCCCGAGTTCCATCATGTGGGCAAGCACCTGTCGGGCCAGCCGCAACTTCTCAGGTGACAAGCGCCGTGGTCGCGCATAGACCGGTGGGCCTGTGGTTTTGATGTGATGCTGGACGCCGTACTTTACTTCAGAAAATGCATACGGGTTTTGCGTGAGCTCTGGGAACACTGGGAGTCGAGACATCGCCACACGCATCTCTTGAAGTTCGTCTCGAGACTGTTGCGCTTGAACGGCGGCTACGGGTGTGGGCTGGGTATATCACTACCAGTTGGTCGACAAGCTCGGCGGCCGTGGGTAAACTTTTTTGCTCTAAGGCCGCGACGACCACGAGGATGCCTCAAGGCATTTTTTGCAAACAAAAATTTTGGGAGCAATGCTCCATCTAGCGTGCTTGTTGTCTCGCCGAGCAGCTGTTGCATGTGCCACAAAAGGTGCCTAGGAATATGGTCGCCGAATTCCGTGCCGCGAAGCCATTGCTGCAGTGCTTATCGTTCGGTTGGCCTAACTCGTCGAACAAGGGTTTTTTTAGCGTTGCATACGCATTTTCGACAGGTGGTGCGAGCAAAAGATCCCTTACTTTACTGTGTATGGCGGACGGCAGACTGTTGATTACGTAGTGGCATTTCGTAAGGTTCGCGGTGAAGCTTCGGGCTGCCAACTGCGATTCCACTTGTATGAGCCAAAGTGGGTATCCGCAGTCCAAAAGGCGGTCATCTCTCAAAAGATGACTTTCCCTTGGGTGCGCATGGGCTCTTTGCACCACACACGGAAGCTCCGCTTTGCGTCACCACAATAGCGTCCTCCACTATCTCCTATTTTCCACGCCAGATTAACAAGATAAGGGGGAAGAAGTAAGGATTAGCTAGCACCGAAAGAGTCACCTGCTTTTATACTATGGGAGTGACAACTCATTTTCAGCGCTCTGGGCCGCCACGGCACGGGCAGAAATACCTACTGGCTAACATGCTCGCTTTCATAAATCCAGCTGTCTAAAACATGGCCGCACATAAGCGCGGTCCACCTGTTAAAGGAAAAGTGCTATTACTCCAAATGCAATTCCAGAACCCGCATTGTTCGTTCAATGACTCGTGTAGTCGATCGGACGTTCAGACACAGCGAAGGTCAATCCTGCACCTTGAGCGTTTCAGAAGTTAAAGCGTCTAATCGCTCGTACGTAACGCATACCCAGCTTTCTCGCTCAAAATTAGAACCTCTCGGGAACCTAGAAAAACCACTTTAGGAAAATGATATTTGGCATAACGCTAGAAGTCAATACGAAGATTAAAACGCTACAAGAACATTTACGGTTTCTGAGTATGTTTTTGTGTAATTCGCTGTCAAATCTAACTCCCCGTGCATTTCTATGGGACAGTTCTCATGGCTCAGGAACCCAGTCGCGCAACGTGTGCGACTTGAAACTGTGCACAAACAAGTATTCACCTCAAATATTAGCTGTGCAAAAGAACATTTTCATGTCGCTAAAATATTGCAGAGTAATCACTGTTGAAAGGACTGCCATGAGCGGGAAAGCTGCACATGGAGGCGCAGGTTAGCGGAGAGGTTTCTAGCAGGAAGACTCAGGTCTCGGGCCATCAGAAAAGTGTAAGGCATGCCCTCACTTGCGGCAAAAAGTGTGCACAGCACCACACGTGCAAGAATGCGCCCCGCAAAACGCCCTTTTGCGGCAAAACTCCTCTGCCACCCAAGGGATGAGCCTGGTACTAATTTTTGGCGGTGGAGCGCTTTGCGCCAAAGTCAACGCACCAGTCAACGCCCAGGTCACGTGAGCTGGAAGGTCAGTGCTTTCTCCAGGGAGCTCGGCCGGCGCGAACAGCCGCCGAGAGCGCAGACCCGTTTCACCCCTTCTCCTCGTCGGAGAGGGCGAGGTTCCCTTTGCTCCGCCGCTGCCACCACGTTTGCGCGCGCGCGCGCTCCAAGTAGTGTGGCCTTCAAAATTTGGCGGAGTTTCTGAGCGCGCGGCGCAGCGCGAGATGATTACCGCAAGTGATAATGTATCTTTGCACGGAAACCGTGACTGCACTTCAGATCGCTGCACCTGCGCGTTTGGAGCCTGACTGCGCAGAGGAATTCCTGTGTTGTATCTTGCCGGCAAGAGTATGCCCGTTCACGGTGCGCTCTGAGAGCAAAAATGCAGCTTTCGCGCAACCAATTCGCTTTAGTTATTACAACGACGGCGATTTTTATTCCTAGGTTGTTTCCGCGTGCGCCAAAACGCGGTGTCCATTACAGCTGACGCAGTTGCGACGAAACTGTGCCGAAGGGACCATGATAGTATTGAACTACCACAAGCACTGCGATAAATAATGAAAGCTGAGCCTGCGACCTGTCTTAGCAATGACCTGGGCATTGAATGCGCCTTTCCCCAGTTTCTCCGCTTTGTGTGAACAATGCTGATTGCTTTCTGTAATTAGTGAATTTGTGAACTGCCTGTTTTCAGAATAGGTGGTCCCTTTGCGTCAGATATTTACGTGGTTTTTCGTTTTAGTTTTGAGAATTTTGCAGTCTGGTTGGTTTGCGTGGCCTATATTTAGTTGGGGACAATACGAAGTCACCAGGCTCTAATTTAAAGTGGGCGCTGTGGGTGAAAATTATAAATGTACACAATTTTTGTAGCTGAATTACCCAAATAAGGGAAGTGCGTTATTACAATAATTTACCCACAGTCGTCTGCACAAGCTATGCCGGAAATTTTGTAGCCTGGAACGAAGACAAACTATTACAAATAAAGAATATCCTCGGACATTAGATATGTAGCAGTAAGGTCGTAATCAAAGTAAAAAATTTCATGCAGCAATAAATAAAAAATTTTTAATAGGTAGATCGATGTTTTAAAAAGGGGAAACGAGATTTAGGGGAAATCCCCAACGTGGAGTAAGTTTCCGCGAAGGAAAGTTCGATATCCACCAAAACGCAGCCCTACAGCTGCACAGGAAAGCTAAACAGCTTTCTCGGAAGCTTCGCAGTTGAAGGAAACTTCGTCGTAGTCAAGGATTCGAACCCGGAAATTTCCGAGCAAGCTGTATAGCTTTCTTTTGTAGCCGTATAACTGCGTTGTGGTGGGTGTCCAACTTTCCTTCGCGGAAACTTACTCCACCTTGGAGATTTCTCCTAACTCTCGTCGATTAATGATAATGTTATGGCGTAAAGGGTTAATGTACACTGATAAATGGGCGCATGGGCATTGAAGGAGGCGTCCGCTGGTCCTGCGGTGATTCCGTGTGCGTTTCATACTATGCTTTCTCAACTCATCGCCTTGACACATACCTAGCATGGGGATTGGTTGTGAGCAGTTCAACAGTAGCGCTGCACGGTTTTTAGCGTAACATTTACCACTTCGCAGACGATGCCCCCTCGGGTGAATGACAAAAATGTCACAGGTGAGAGTGGAATGTCATCAAGCGGGCGACGTGAGCAAGTTGAGTTTTGCATCGAGGGTAATTAAGTGAGAGATAACGTAGGTGGCATCACGTAAACGGTCGGCGACAGCGTATGGTCCTGCGTAATGAGATAGGAACTTCCTGCAAAAGCCCTGTTTACGGACAGGCGTCTACAACTATACCATTTTGTCTTTGACGCATGAAAGCCGTTTCGAGCGGCGTTGAGAGTCCCGGGTACGTCAACGAGTGAGGCGAAGAGCTTCTTCAGCGCGACACTGTGTGCGAGAAACAGATATGTTGTGAATCAAAGAGATGGAACAAATCGTATCCAAGCTAGGACGTGTAGTTGCGTAGAGCCAAAAGAACGGGCTACGCTGGTTGTTTCACGTTGGGCCGTGTTGTACGCGTATATGATGAACGCCAAAATCTCACCCTACCTTTTGTGGTGACGGGCAACATATTCCGAAATAATGTTGGCGAGTGTTCTCTTGGTACGCTCGGTTAAGCAGTTGGTTTTGGAATGCTAGGGAGCCAAGTGACGAAAGTGAGTCGAACAAAGGCGCAACATGTCTTCCAAAATATCACCGACGAATTGACATCCGCGGTCACTGATAATCAAACGTAGGAGCACCATTCTAATAGACGACGAGACGGCGCATGAAAGTAAAAACGACTGCTGCCTTCGCAGCTGCACAGCCGCAGGTTCTTTTTAGCGCATCAGATGATCAATGACGTAGTAATTACTGGTTGAAGAGCTTGGAAACGGATTCAAGAAATCAACGCCAACTTGTTCAAAATGAATACGAGAAGGTTGTATAGGTTGGCGCATCCCAGATGGAGAGCTCGTAGGACAGTTTTAGTGCACACATTGGAGGCAACTCGACACATATTATGGAACTTCACAGCGCATTTTGGGTAAGACGAATCTTTCTGGGGCACGGTGGAAAGGTGTTATGTAACCCATCTGAACGGAATTAGCATGATCATACATAGTACGTAGAAATGACGCATGCAGAGGTTTTGACACGACAAATAGAAAGCGTGCTCCCCAAGGCATGTAGTTAACCTTTTATAGAAGCCCGTCATGAAACGAGTTCGGCTGGGGAGCCGCAAAATATCTTGCAGCACCCAATAGGTGTTGGATGCTTGGACCTTTCTGCTGTTCTGAACAAAAAGCAGCAACATCTGGGAATTTTGTGTCCATTGCTGCCAAACAGTCGTCGAAGTGGTCTTCTTCATGAACAGACCGCGCATCTGGCAGCCGGGCAAAGACACTAAGGAAATGCGTGCTGACACCAACTCTAGTACGGTACAACGAATTCGACTCTCGTAGCTTCAAGGCCCACCTTGCCAGTCCACCGTTAGCGTAACGCAGGCCACTCAACCAGCAGAGTGCGTGGTGGTCAGTGATTATTGTAAAAGAACGGTCGTACACATAAAAACTAAACCTATGGATCGCAAAGATTAGCAGCCAAGCAATCGTGCTCTGTGACCTTGTGGTTTTTCTAAGCTTTGATGTGGTAGCGGCTGCCGTAAGCGACCTGATGCTCGGCAGTGCTGTGCTGCTGATTGAGCCCTTCGCGAAAGTCTAACGGGCTGCAGCCACTAGCGCCGGCATGTATTTCTGTTGGAGCGCTAGGGCCCAAGTGTTGAAGGATAGGGTCCGACTTGAGAAGACATTTAGGTGACAGTAAGAGGCTTCACACTCGGCGTTCCAGGCTCCGGCAACATCTTTGTGCAGAAGGCTATTGAGGGAAGACGCCGAATCTGTAAAGTAGGGCACAGACAGACTGAAATATGAACAAAGCCTCAAAAAGCTGTGTAGCTCTCGCACTGTTTGTGGTTGCCTAAAGCTCTCGATGGCGGCGATCCTCCGAGGGTCTAGTCTAAAACTATCCTATCAGCAAGGGGTCCGAGTACCCGCGTTTGACGCTAACCAAAATGACATGTATTGGAGTTGAGCCCTAATCTGGCACCTTTAAGGCAACTATGGGTGGTCTCTAGTCGTCCGTTTTGGTCGTGAAAAATGCGTCCGAGGACTACTAAGTCATCTAACTTACAAATAGTAATGTCTCATTTCAAATCATGCAGTATTCTTTCCATGAACCGTTCAAATCTCGCTGCGTCGCCGCACAGGCCGAATGGCATCACGTTCACGACCAAAAGCCCATCCGAAGTGGCGAATGCTGTTTAAATCTTTGTGGTTTGTTTCATGAAAAATAAGAAACCCCAAAAAAATTTTGTCAGTTGCTTTAGCCGCACTGTCTCCCCGTGAAGCGCAAGATACCGTTGACTTACTCGCTCGCGGGCTGGCCACCAGGCTTATGTCGTTGGGAGTTCGACCGTTCGACCACTCGTTTTATAACTCGGGTATTTCTTTCCTGTGTGGGGAACAGAACTAGAAACCGCGCTGTCACCTTTTCAGTCATCGGCTACTTTTGCCGGGTGAAGTCACAGTACGCATGCTGGGTAGGAAATGGATGCCCAAAATTACGTCATGGTTTGACTTGGCAAGAATAGCAAATTTTGCTCCGAGTCTCCGTCCTTTGATAAAAACATTGAGTGCACAAGCACCACGAGGGTGCACCACCCCCTGCCTACTTCTCGGAATCGAGATACCCTGGTCTCATTTGAATAAGACTTTACGACCCAGGCGATGTTTAAAAGCGTTTCTCGTTACTGAAACTTTTGCCCCAGTGTCACATAAAGCCACTGTAGAAACACCCTTCACAAGCACATAAACTTTGTAGTCATAAAGACTGGGAAAGTTGTTTATCTACCGAAGGCTGTCCTGCTACCTCCCCTCCATCCGCCGCGCTGCCTGTTTCCCGGCGAAGGGGAGGCTGTGCGGCGCCTAGGCGATGGGGTGCGGCGCTGCTGTCTAGCGGGTGGTGTTACGCCACGATCAGTGGTGACCGGAGAATCGCTGCTCGGCGAACTGGTTGTGGGTGGCCAGCGGGGTCTGAGACCAGTAATGTTCGACACTGTGGTTAGGAAGGGCGTACAGCAGTATACCGGAGATTCTGTGTTTGCTCTCCATGGTGGCGACGGCAAAATCACGCAATGCGGCCCGTGATTCCACACAAGTAGCACGCGGGTTGCGGGCGATTCCTGTCAGGTTGATGAACCAGGTAGGTTGTGTTTAAAGTCTCAAGGCCCGTCGACCTTCTCTGTAATATTCGTCATCACAGCGTTACTGCACAAAGCGTGGTGAGGAGAAGTTGTTTACTTTGGCTGGGTCGAATGAGCAACGAAGGTTGTCGAAGTTTTCATGGACGGGTGGAAACGGTGGTTGTGGGAGCTAGGAGAGTTCCCGGTAGGGTGGAACTCCGTAGCCGCCCATGCACGCCGAGGAGTATCGTCTAGCGGCGGGTAGTCACCGACGGATGCATGGTGGCGGATCAGGGCGTCGTGTGGCGGGTTGCAGTCACTAGTGGTATCAATGCGACGCACCGATTCATCATGTAGACGGAGTTCTTCCCAAACTATTCGCTTTGTATTCGATGACAAGTATATTACCACGGTGTCGTCTACGCTGAGTATAATGGTTACGTTTGACCAGCGGCCACACTTCGGTGTAGTGCGACGGGTCTTTAGGGCTGCGAATGTCTGAAAATGTCGCATGACGTCTGTTACTGTGTTGACGCTCTTCTTACTGATGAGGAAAGGATACACGTCTTCGGCGATTCCCTTACGAATGTGTCTAACTCGGTCGCCCTCGAAAATTGCGGGATTCCCAATCCCACACAGTTTTGATGCCTATGCACTGTAGGTCGTACAAGACTTCCGAGGTAATTGTGCTGATTTATGTAGCGCCTGTTCCGCTTACTTTTTTTGCCTTCGAATTGCCAAATAATTTCTATGTCCTTGTCGGGGAGAACCCCGAAGGTTCTTTGTAACTGAGTGGCGACTGGGACTTAGCTCAGTGCCAATAACTAGACGAGTGCTTTTGCAAAGAACATACCAAAATATATATTGTTGAACAAACGCACGCACGAAGCCAATTGCAAGTCAAAGCTAACCAACACGTGCATAATCCTAAAAAATGCCGAACCTAAAGAAAGCAAAATGAAAGTCCCAACCGACGTTCAGGGTGTTGAGGCGTTGTCCGCAGGGCATTTTGGGTTCTGGTGACTATGCGAGTTCATGCGTTGGGGGCTACGATGACGGCGTTAACGTGGTGGAGCGTCGACGAGGAAGACGCACCGTTCTCCTCGTAGACAACTGTGTGCACGGCAGCCCCGCATGATCCGGCATCCTGGAAAAGCGGGCTCGATGCAACCAGCCACTGCCGGTCGACGACGAGCAGCACGCAGCGGGTTGTGCAAGAGCGGAGCATGCCGATGTTGTGCGTACCAGGAGTCACGCCTCGGCCTTAGGATGCTAAGGCGCAAGGTAGACCCATCTCGTGAGTGGATCCCGAAAACCCGACGAGCTTCGAGTCTTCAACATGGGCGTCGCGCTCCTCGAACCTGCGCCGTCCACTACCCCCGGCGTTGTCCTCCCGTTCCAACCTCCTCTCTCTACACGGAGGGCAATCCCCGCAGCCAGCATTCACGCCACGAGCACTACGTGGGCATGTTCGCGCCAAGTTGTGGTTATCGTCGAGACAACGAGTTTTTCATCTTACAGTGCTGTACTAGTTGGTCCGAAGTGGTTAGCGTTGCGTTGTGGTTTTTAAACCACGTCAAAGCTGTTCCCGACAAGAATAACCCGATGTTTACCAGCGTGGCGGCCGCATCTCACTGGTTAAACTTGATCACCTAGGCGTAGTAAACGGGCCATTCAGTGATGTCATCCCCATCGTTCCCAGTGTATGTGGCTGGCTCCCTGTATGGTTGCCAGTTGGCCGTCGGCATGGCTTTGAGTGTTTCGGAAGAACCGGTCAGGGGTGAGAGACCTGTGACTCGACGGTGAGAGACCTGCGACTCGACGGCTTCGGCGAAGTTCCACTGGCCCCGCCGTCCCTCAAGGTTACCCTACACCTCAACCACAAACTGCTACGGTACAAAGGGTTTATTATTGTCGCGAACCATACATTGGGTTTGTTTATTTGTGTTTTGCTTTTACGCCCGGCTGCGCCGGTCTGTGTTATGTCTGCGCCAAGGGAAGCGCGTGTTCCATTCTTTCTTTCTGTGCCGCATGTGTTATCTGTTGTGATAGGGAGAGCATTCCGATCTCTAACGTGAACAGCCCAGAATAATCTTCTTGGATCTACTATGTTCTCGATGCGAATCGACGTTTCGAGAACCACCGCGTGCCGAAGATAAAAAGCCTGCAGTGCGGACGCCGAGGCATTCGATTTCGACGACACTCGCCTGTGCAAGTCACTTTGTTGACCACTGCTTCGCCGCCTCTGTATTCTTTTGAGTTGGTTAGGGGAGCACAAGTTCGCTCCAATAAACGTGTTTCTCATTCAAGGACACTGCATCGTCCTTGTCTTCGTGACATCTGGTGAAGGTGCTGCGTACGCACCCTTCATGCCCACTACAACCTCGGGAAGCCGCCAAGCCAGTCCAACAAGAACCAGCCTCCGCCTGCAAGATTTACCACCCGAGTTCGGTTTGATGCCAGAAGGGCCCAAGAAAAGGAACGCTGCAACCAACACCATGGTGCAGGAAACAACGTCGCCAATCGTCCTGCAGCAGCCCGGAACCGCCATCGTTCCGGGGAGCCCCCGCTGAAGACCCCGAAGAATGGGTTGGAGAAGCTGGAGCGCGTCCGCATCTTCAACAGGTGGGACGACGAAGAAACTTTCCGGCATGTCTTCTTTTACTTAGAAGATGCTGCTCGAACTTGGTTCGAGAACCATGAGAGTTCTTTGACCGACTGGACTTACTTAAAAAGGGAGTTCCTTAAGACATTCACTACCGTTGTGAGAAAGAGAGAGCTGTGCTTTTGCTTGAAACTCGGACACAACACCCCAACGAAGGGATCGTGATGTTCGTTGAGGAGATGAAACAACTATTTCGCCGCGCGGACCCGAAAATGACGGAAGAAAAGAAGTTACGCTACTTGATGCGCGGTGTGTAGGAGGAGCTGTTTGCTGGACTTGTCCGCAACCCGCCCAAAACCATCGCTGAATTCGTGACCGAAGCCAGCACGATTGAGAAGGCTCTCGAAATGCGTGCTAAGCAGTATGACCGGAACTTTGTTGGCGCGGCCAGTGCGAACTACGTCGACAACATGCGGATTCCGGCTGATAGCCTACGCGAGACCATCCGCGCAGTAGTGAGAGAGGAGCTGCGGAAACTTTTCCCGACGACGCCGCAACCCTAAGTCGCTTGCCTAACTGACGTGATCCGGGAAGAGGTTCAAAACGCTTTGGGAACTTCTGTGGCATCCGACGTACACTGCGAGCCCCAAGCTATGACGTACTCCGCGGCTGTTCACCGACCCCGCCCTGCTCCAACACGTCGTCAGGAGGCACGTCGTCAAGAGGCCCCGCCCTACCGCCGCCCACTGTCGCCCGCCCGACCCCCGGTAGCACAAACCCAGACGCCGAGGAAGACTGACGTATGGCGAAACACGGATAATCGTCCTCTGTGCTACCACTGCGGAGAGGCCGACCACATCTACCTTCGCTGCCCATACAAGAGACTCGGACTACATGGTTTCTCCGTCGACACACCACGCCCCCGACCCGGCCAGCATCCATCTGAGATTGAAGAATACCTGTCGAACACCAGCCGTGGACCAGCCCGTTTCAACCGTTCGCCGTCGCCCTACCCGTACCAGTCGCCGGACCCGCCGTAGCAGTGCTGACTTCGCACGTGGAAAGATCTCCCAGCCACGCGGGGAAAACTAAAGGCGGCAACTTCTGGAGGTGAAGTTGCTCTACGGCGAAAAACTGGAAACCCTTCCACGACGCAAGGACGCGCTGAAGACAGTGATTCACGACATGCCTTCATCCCGACGACCCGACCTAACCCGGACGAGACTCCCGAACACGACGACAGCTACACGGCGCGACGCGGAACCCGACCTGACCGAGACGTCCGTTGAGAAGACGACGACAACGACGATGCACAGTGCCCGACCATCAACACGATACAAGCAGAGATACGACGCCCCGACGAACCCGGAACTCGAGGAAGACTGCATCTGACGTCAAGGTGTCCATCGACGGCTTTGACGTAGTCGCCCTCGTAGATACAGGAGCTGACTATTCGGTAATGAACGGACCATTTGCGTCTAAACTGAAGAAAGTTATGACCATATGGGACGGTCCGCACATACGCACAGCAGGAGGCCACCTCGTGACGCCAAGTGGAACGTGCACATCGCGCGTCACCATAGACGGCACAACGTACCCTGCGGCGTTCGTCGTTCTGCCTAACTGCTCCCGCGACGTAATTCTTGGAATGGACTTTTTGATGGACAACGGTGCAATAATTGATCTGCAGACTAAGTCAAAACTTTTTTTTTCCCCCATCACTCCATGACGCCGAACTGAACCCCGAACGGCGGTGCTCTGTAAGGATTGCCGATGATCCTGTCACCCTCCACCCCGCGCAAGCTTGATGGTCGCCAGTCTACTGTGAAGTGCTGCTCTTGACGTCGACGCTATCGTAGACACTGATCAAAGGGTAATTCTCGACCATGGTGTGTCTGTCGCAACAGGCATTGCGCACTTCAAGGAACACCAATCCCACATTTTAGTTACTAATTTCACCGAGGAGTACCAGAATATAAACAAGGGCGCGGCAATTGCATTCCTCGAAGAAACGCAAGAAGCAAGTGACGTGATCGCGGTCACCGACTTTGAACGCACACCTGTAGAAACCTTCAAGCTCCAGCAGCCATTCGACGTGAATCCGGCGCTACCGCAAGAACAACGGAGAAAATTATTGGCTTTGCTGCGTCGCTATAGCGAATGTTTTTCGTCGAGAGCAAAACTACGTAATACCCCTCTAGCGAAGCACAGAGTAATAACCGAAGATGGAGCCCGACCTACCCGACAGTCACCGTACCGAGTCTCTTCACACGAACTGGAAGCCATCCGCACTCAAGTCGACGACATGCTCAGCGACGACATTATACAGCCATCGAAAAGCCCCTGGGCTGCGCCCGTCGTACTCGTAAACAAAAAAGACGGCACATTAAGGTTTTGCGTTGACTACCGGCGACTGAACAAAATCACAAAAAAGGACGTGTATCCCCTCCCCCGAATCGACGACGCCCTCGACCACCTCTGCCACGTGAAGTACTTCTCATCGATGAACCTGAAGACCGGCTACTGGCAAATTGAAGCGGACGAGAGAGACCGAGAGAAGACTGCATTTATAACCCCAAACGGACTATACGAGTTCAAGGTGAGGCCGTTTGGGCTGTGCACACCACCAGCGACGTTTCAAAGAGTCATGGACACTGTGCTAGCTGGCCTTAAGTGGCACACCTGCCTCGTATACTCGACGACGTAGTGGTATCGCCCGGACTTTCGACGAACACCTGAAAGGTTGGAGTCTGTACTCGAGGCCATTCGTACGTCGGGGTTGACGCTGAAGCCTGAAAAGTGCCGTTTCGCATACGGGGAACTGAAGTTCTTGGACCACGTCGTCAACGCCGGGGAGTCCTACCTGACCCGGCAAAAACTTCAGCCATTGCGAACTTCCCAATGCCGAAAGACAAGAAGGGCGTGCGAAGATTTCTCGGGCTGTGCGCAGACTACCGGCGCTTCGTCGCAAACTTCGCACGCATTGCAGAGCCACTCACGCACTTGACGAAAGATACCACCCCTTTCAGCTGGGAAAACGACCAAGAAAAAGCATTCTGCGAGCTGTAAAAACGCCAGCAAAGCCCGCCCGTGCTCGCTCATTTCGACGAAAATGCCGAACGGAAATGCACACGGACGCCAGTGATATAGGCTTGGGTGCCGTCCTTGCTCCAAAAGCAAAGGCGGCTGCGAAAGGGTAATCGCCTATGCCAGCCGTGGTCTGTAGAAGGAGGAGAAAAACTATCCTGCCTCTGAGAAAGAGTGCCTGGCTATTATATGGGCGATTTCAAAATTTCGCCCATACTTGTATAGAAGGCCCTGCAAGGTTGTAACAGACCACCATGCGCTGTGTTGGCTCGCCAATTGGAAAGACCCCTCTGGCCGTCTTGGGCGGTGGAGCTTGCGCCTGCAGCAGTTCGACGTTACAGTCGTTTATAAATCCGGCAGGAAACACGCTGACGGCGACTGCCTGTCCCGCGCCCCCGTCGACCCACCACCACAAGACTCTGATGAAGACAGCGCGTTCTTCGGGATCGTGACGGAGAGCGACCTAGCCGCCCAGCAGCGTGCCGACCCGGACTCACGCGTCATAATCCAGTACCTCGAGGGATGCAACGTTGCCGCTCTTAGGACCTTCAAACGCAGCTTACCAGCATTCAGCCTGAGAAACTCCGTCCTTGTGAAGAAGAATTTTAGCCCCAGAACAAGAGCGAATTACCTTCTCGTCATCCCCGCGGACCTTCGTGACGAAATTTTGGAAGCGTGCCACGACGACCCGTCTTCCGGACATCTGGGCACAGCCCGCACTATTGGAAAAATCAAGGCGAGGTACTACTGGCCCGGCCTTACCTCTGACGTCACCCACTACGTCCGGAGCGGCCGTGACTGCCAGCGACGAAAAACGCCGCCGACAAGACCCGCCGGACTTCTGCAACCAATCGCCGCCCCATCGAGACCATTGCAGCAGATTGGAATGGACCTTTTAGGCCCGTTCCCTACGTCACGATCACAGAACAAGTGGATTGTCGTAGCGACAGACTACATGACGC
The DNA here is from genome assembly GCA_013339765.2 of Haemaphysalis longicornis. Taxonomy (NCBI): domain Eukaryota; kingdom Metazoa; phylum Arthropoda; class Arachnida; order Ixodida; family Ixodidae; genus Haemaphysalis; species Haemaphysalis longicornis. The sequence goes on from JABSTR010001141.1 coordinate 33,747, forward strand.
GCTACACAGAGACCGCCGCTCTTCCGAGGGGGACTGCACAAGAAGTGGCGAAGTTCTTTATAAGCCAATTTGTGCTGCGACATGGAGCCCCCGGAAGTCCTAATCAAGACCGCGGAACGGCATTTACTGCGGAGCTGATGCAAGGAGTATTACGCTACAGCAACACGGATCACGGAAGAACGACGGCGTACCACCCCCAAACGAACGGACTAACAGAACGTCTGAACAAGACAATTCGCAGATATGCTGTCAATGTACGTTGACGTTGAACATAAGACTTGGGACGAAGTGCTCCCGTATGTCACGTTTGCGTACAACAGCGGCTATCCAGGAGACGACGCAGCTGACGCCGTTCGAGCTTGTCTACGGTAGAAGGCCGACTACGATGCTCGACGCCATGCTTCCGCACGTAGAAGACGACGACCTCAATGCCGACGTCCACGGATATCTTCAACGTGCGGAGGAGGCCCGCCAGCTCGCTCGAGTTCGTATAACGGACCAGCAGCTGGTGGATGCGGGCCGCTAACAACCTCCGACGCCGAGACGCCGAGTACAACCAGGGTATCGTGTGTGGGTTGGACTCCCATCCGACGACGCGGACTCAGTGAGAAGCTCCTGCGACGGTATTTCGGACCCTACCTGATTCTACGACGTGTTGGCCAACTTACCTACGAAGTAATCCCCGATGGTGACTCCGGCACATCGCGACAACGCACGCGGCCTGAAGTCGTCCACGTGGTTCTCTTAAAACCTTTCTACGGACGATGACGAAACTTTATTTTCATTTGTTCGGACTGTCGCTTATGTTAGCATCGGGTCGATGCACTCTTAGAGGGGGGGTAATGTCGCGAACCATACATTGGGTTTGTTTATTTGTGTTTTACTTTTACCGCCCGGCTGCGCCGGTCTGTGTTATCTCTGCGCCAAGGGAAGCGCGTGTTCCATTCTTTCTTTCTGTGCCGCATGTGTTATCTGTTGTGATAGGGAGAGCATTCTGATCTAACGTGAACAGCCAGAATATTCTTCTTGGATCTACTATGTTCTCGATGCTAATCGACGTTTCGAGGACCACGCACGCCGAAAGATAAAAAGCCTGCAGTGCGGACGCCGGGGCGTTCGATTCGATGACACTCGCCTGTGCAAGTCACTTTGTTGACCGCTGCTTCGCCGGCTCTGTATTCTTTTGAGTTGTTAGGGGAGAAAGTTCGCTCCAATAAACGTCTTTCTTATTCAAGACAACTGCATCGTCCTTGTCTTCGTGACAATATACACTCATAAATGGCGACAAGAGCGTTAAAGGAGTAGGCTACTTGTCCTGCGTAAAGTACAAGTGCAGTGTGTCCCCTGCTTCCTCCCGAACCCATACCCTTGACCCCTATCTTGCATGGGGATTGGTGGCTGGTAAGCAACAGTTAAACAGTAGCTTACCACTTTCAACTCTGACAGTATCATTTATATAGAGTGGAGTCGCAGCTAAAAAATATTTGCGAGAACGCTCACGCTTAAAGTAACACCAGCTACAATAAAACGTCGTAAGGAAGAGTTTTTCTGAGTGACAGTAGGTTCTCTGACTTCCAACCGAATACATTAAGACGGAGAGATCAAGGATATTGTCACGAAGACAAGGACGATGCAGTTGTGTTGAATGAGAAACACGTTTATTGGAGCGAACTTGTGCACCCCTAACAACTCAAAAGAATACAGAGGCGGCGAAGCAGCGTTCAACAAAGTGACTTGCACAGGCGAGTGTCGTCGAATCGAATGCCCCGGCGTCCGCACTGCAGGCTTTTTATCTTTTGGCGCGCGTGGGTCTCGAAACGTCGATTCGCATCGAGAACATAGTAGATCCAAGAAGATTATTCTGGGCTGTTCACGTTAGGTCGGAATGCTCTCCCTATCACAACAGATAACACATGCGGCACAGAAAGAAAGAATGGAACACGCGCTTCCCTTGGCGCAGAGATAACACAGACCGGCGCAGCCGGCCGGTAAAAGCAAAACACAAATAAACAAACCCAATGTATGGTTCGCGGCATTACCCCCCCCTCTAAGAGTGCATCAACCCGATGGCTAACATAAGCGACAGTCCGAACAAATGAAAATAAAAGTTCGTCATCGTCCGTAGAAAGGTTTTAAGCGAACCACGTGGACGACTTCAGGCCGCGTGCGTCGTCGTGATGTGCCGGAGTCACCATCGGGGATCACTTCGTAGGTAAGTTGGCCAACACGTCGTCGAATCTGGTAGGGTCCGAAATACTGTCGCAGGAGCTTCTCACTGAGTCCGCGTCGTCGGATGGGAGTCCAAACCCACACACGATCCTCTGGTTGGTACTCGGCGTCTCGGCGTCGAGGTTGTAGCGGCCCGCATCCACCAGCTGCTGGTCCGTTATACGAACTCGAGCGAGCTGGCGGGCCTCTCCGCACGTTGAAGATATCCGTGGACGTCGCCGTTGAGGTCGTCGTCTTCTACGTGCGGAAGCATGGCGTCGAGCATCGTAGTCGGCCTTCTACCGTAGACAAGCTGGAACGGCGTCAGCTGTGTCGTCTCCTGGATAGCCGTGTTGTACGCAAACGTGACATACGGGAGCACTTCGTCCCAATTCTTATGTTCAACGTCAACGTACATTGACAGCATATCTGCGATTGTCTTGTTCAGACGTTCTGTTAATCCGTTCGTTTGGGGGTGGTACGCCGTCGTTCTTCGGTGATCCGTGTTGCTGTAGCGTAATACTCCTTGCATCAGCTCCGCAGTAAATGCCGTTCCGCGGTCTGTGATTAGGGCTGCCGGGGCTCCATGTCGCAGCACAACTTGGCTTATAAAGAACTTCGCCACTTCTTGTGCAGTCCCCCTCGGAAGAGCGGCGGTCTCTGCGTAGCGCGTCATGTAGTCTGTCGCTACGACAATCCACTTGTTCTGTGATCGTGACGTAGGGAACGGGCCTAAAAGGTCCATTCCAATCTGTTGAAATGGTCTCGATGGGACGGCGATCGGTTGCAGAAGTCCGGCGGGTCTTGTCGGCGGCGTTTTTCGTCGCTGCAGTCACGGCCGCTCCGGACGTAGTGGGTGACGTCAGAGGTAAGGCCGGGCCAGTAGTACCCTCGCCTTGATTTTTCCAATAGTGCGGGCTGTGCCCAGATGTCCGGAAGACGGGTCGTCGTGGCACGCTTCCAAAATTTCGTCACGAAGGTCCGCGGGGATGACGAGAAGGTAATTCGCTCTTGTTCCGGGGCTGAAATTCTTCTTCACAAGGACGGAGTTTCTCAGGCTGAATGCTGGTAGCTGCGTTTGAAGGTCCTAGGAACGGCAACGTTGCATCCCTCGAGGTACCTCGATTATGACGCGTAAGTCGGGGTCTGCACGCTGCTGGGCGGCTAGGTCACTCTCCGTCACGATCCCGAAAACGCGCTGTCTCATCAGAGTCTTGTGGTGGTGGGTCCGACCGGGTGCGCGGGACAGGCAGTCGGCGTCGGAGTGTTTCCTGCCGGATTTATAAACGACTGTAACGTCGAACTCCTGCAGGCGCAAGCTCCAGCGCCCAAGACGGCCAGAGGGGTCCTTCAAATTGGCGAGCCAACACAGCGCATGGTGGTCTGTTACAACCTTGAATGGCCTTCCATACACTATGGGCGAAATTTTGAAAATCGCCCATATAATAGCCAGGCACTCTTTCTCAGAGGCAGAATAGTTTTTCTCCTCCTTCGACAGACCACGGCTAGCATAGGACGATTAACCCTTTCGCAGCCGCTTTGCTTTTGGACAAGGACGGCAGCCAAGCCTATATCGCTGGCGTCCGTATGCATTTCCGTCTCGGCATTTCCGTCGAAATGAGCGAGCACGGGCGGGCTTTGCAGGCGTTTTTGCAGCTCGCCGAATGCTTTTTTCGTGGTCGTTTTCCCAGCTGAAAGGGGTGCATATCTTTCGTCAAGCGCGTGAGGTGGCTCTGCATGCGTGCGAAGTTTGGGACGAAGCGCCGGTAGTTCGCACAGCCCGAGAATCACCGCACGCCCTTCTTGTCTTTCGGCCTTGGGAAGTTCGCAATGGCTGAAGTTTTTGCCGGGTCAGGTAGGACTCCCGCGGCGTTGACGACCTGGCCCAAGAACTTGAGTTCCCCGTATGCGACGGCCTCGTATAGGCCGTCTGGGGTTATAAATGCAGTCTTCTGTCGGTCTCTCTCGTCCACTTCAATTTGCCAGTAGCCGGTCTTTCAGGTCCATCGATGAGAAGTACTTCGCGTGGCACAGGTGGTCGAGGGCGTCGTCGATTCCGGGGAGGGGGTACACGTCCCTTTTTCGTGATTTTGTTCAGTCGCCGGTGGTCAACGCAAAACCTTATTGTGCCGTCTTTTTTCTTACGAGTACGACGGGCGCAGCCCAGGGGCTTTTCGATGGCTGTATAATGTCATCGCTCAGCATGTCGTCGACTTGAGTCCGGATGGCTTCTCGTTCGTGTGAAGAGACGGGGTACGGTGACTGTCGGGTAGGTCGGGGCTCCATCCTTCGGTGATTATTCGGTGCTTCGCTAGAGGGGTCTGACGTAGTTTTTGCGCTCGACGAAAAACATTCGCTATAGCGACGCAGCAAAGCCAATAATTTTTTCCGTTGTTCTTGCGGTAGCGCCGGATTCATGTCGAATGGCTGCGGGAGCTTGAATGTTTCTACGGGTGTGCGTTCAAAGTCGGCGACTGCGATCACATCACTTGCTTCTTGCGTTTCTTCGAGGAACGCAATTGCAGCTCCCTTGTTTAAATGCTGGTACTCTTCGGTGAAATTAGTGACCAAACGTGAGATTGGCGTTGCTTAAAGTGCGCAATGCCTCTTGCGACGGAGACACCGGCGGTCGAGAAGCAACCTTCGATCACTCTCTACGATAGCGTCGATGTCAGAAGCAGCATCCTCACAGTAGACGGCGATCATCAAGCTTGCACGGGGTGGCAGGGTGATGTGATCGTCGGCGATCCTGACAGCAGCACGGTGATCGGGGTTCGGCTGCGGCGTCGTGGAGTGATTGGAGGAAAATGTTATCCACTTGGTCTGCAGATCAATTATTGCGCCGTTGTCCGTCAAAAAGTCCATTCCGAGAATCACGTCGCGGGAGCAGTTAGGCAGAACGCCGAACGCCGCAGGGTACGTTGTGCCGTCTATGGTGACGCGCGAGGTGCACGTTCCACTTGGCGTCACGAGGTGGCCTCCTGCTGTGCGTATGTGCGGACCGTCCCATCTGGTCATAACGTTCTTCAGTTTAAGCGCAAATGGTCCGCTCATTACCGAATAGTCAGCTCCCGTGTCTACGAGGGCGACTACGTCAGAGCCGTCGATGGACACCTCGACGTCAGATGCAGTCGTCCTCGAGTTCCGGGTTCGTCGGGGCGTCGTATCTCTGCTTGTACGTGTTGATGGTCGGGCACTGTGCATCGTCGTTGTCGTCGTCTTCTCAACGGACGGTCTCGGTCAGGTCGGGTACGCGTCGCGCCCGTGTAGCTGTCGTCGTGTTCGGGAGTCTCGGTCAGGGTTAGGTCGGGTCGTCGGGATGAGGGCATGTCGTGAATCACTGTCTTCAGCGCGTCCTTGCGTCGTTGGAGGGTTTCTAGTTTTTCGCCGTAGAGCAACTTCACCTCCAGAAGTTGTCGCCTTTAGTTTCCCCCGTGTGGGCTGGGGGACCTTCCACGGGCGAAGTCAGCGTTGCTACGGCGGTTCGGCGATTGGTAGGGGTAGGGCGACGGCGAACGGTTGAAACGCGCTGGGCCACGGCTGGTTTCAGATAGATACTCGTCGATCTCACGTGGTCGTTGGCCAGGGAGAGGGCGAGGTGCGTCGACGGAGAAACCACGCAGTCCGAGTCTTTTGGATGGGCAGCGGCGGTAAATGTGGTCGGCCTCTCCGCAGTGGTAGCACAGAGCACGGTTATCGGGAGTTCGCCATACGTCCGTCTTCCTCGGCGTCTGGTTTTGGGCTACCGGGGGTCGGGCGGGTGACAGTGGGCGGCGGTACGGCGGGGCCTCTTGACGGCGTGTTGGAGCAGGGCGGGGTCGACGAACAGCCGCGGAGTATGTCATAGCTTGTGGCTCTCGGGGTACCTCGGATGGCGTAGAAGTTCCCAACGCTTGTTGCACTTCTTCTCTAATCACGTCGGTGAGGGAAGCGACTTGGGGCTGCGGCGGCGTTGGGAGAAGTTTCCGCAGCTCCTCTCTCACTATTGCGCGGATAGTCTCGCGTAGGCTGTCGGCCGGGATCCGCGTGCTGCCAAAGTCGTTCGCATTGGCCGCGCCAACAAAGTTGCGGTCATACTGCTTAGCACGCATTTCGAGGGCTTTCTCAATGGTGCTGGCTTCGGTCACGAATTCGGCGACGGTTTTGGGCGGATTTCGGACAAGTCCAGCAAACAGTTCCTCCTTCACTCCGCGCATTAAGAAGCGCAACTTCTTTTTTTCCGTCATTTCGGGGTCCGCGCGGCGAAAGAGCTGCTTCATCTCCTCAATGAAGATCACGACACCTTCGTTGGGGTGTTGCGTGCGCGTTTCCAACAAAAGGGCGGCTCTTTCTTTCCGCACGACGGTAGTGAAGGTCTTAGTAAACTCGCTTTTGAACTGAGCCCAGTTTGTCAAGGAGCTCTCGTGGTTCTCGAACCAAGTGCGAGCCGAATCTTCCAAGTAAAAGAAAACGTGCCGGAACGTTTCTGCGTCGTCCCACCTGTTGAATTTCCGGACGCGCTCCAGTTTCTCCAACCATTCTTCTGGGTCTTCTGCGGGGGCTCCTCGGAACGATGGCGGTTCCCGGGGCTGCTGCAGGACGATTGGCGACGTTGTTTCTTGCACCATGGTGTTGGTTGCAGCGTTCCTTTTCTTGGGCCCTTCTGGCATCAAACCGAACTCGGGCGGTAAATCTTGCAGGCGGGGGCTGGCTCTTGTTGGACTGGCTTGGCGGCTTTTCGAGGTTGTAGTGGGCATGAAGGGTGCGTACCCAGCACCTCCACCAGATGTCACGAAGACAAGGACGATGCAGTTGTCTTGAATGAGAAACACGTTTATTGGAGCGAACTTGTGCTCCCCTAACAACTCAAAAGAATACAGAGGCGGCGAAGCAGCGGTCAACAAAGTGACTTGCACAGGCGAGTGTCGTCGAATCGAATGCCCCGGCGTCCGCACTGCAGGCTTTTTATCTTTTGGCGCGCGTGGTTCTCGAAACGTCGATTCGCATCGAGAACATAGTAGATCCAAGAAGATTATTCTGGGCTGTTCACGTTAGGTCGGAATGCTCTCCCTATCACAACAGATAACACATGCGGCACAGAAAGAAAGAATGGAACACGCGCTTCCCTTGGCGCAGAGATAACACAGACCGGCGCAGCCGGGCGGTAAAAGCAAAACACAAATAAACAAACCCAATGTATGGTTCGCGGCAATATATGTACTTTGAGACGGCGTATTCTTTCCTCTGCAACCCGCCGCGGTGGCTCAGTGGCTAAGGCATTGCACTGCTGACCCCGAGGTCGCGGTTTAGGTTCTCGGCCACGGCGACTGCTTTTCTGATAGAGGCGAAAAGCAAAAACGCCCGTGTGTACAAGATTTCGGAGCATGTTAAAGATCCCCAGGTGGTCGAAATTTATCTGGACCCCTCCACTACGGCGCGTCTCATCGCCTGCGTTGCGTCGGCACGTAAACGTTACAATCAATCAATCAATCTTTCCTATGCTTCGCACATCGCTCATCAAATCAACGTCGGCAAATGCACTAATATCAAGATGATATTCAAATTGTTTTGAAAGCTAGTGTGGACTTAAACATCAACATATTTCATCGTGTACCCGTCAAAAAAGGCCAGAACATCAAATGTCGCTGTTCAGTACCCTACAAAGCAAAAACGGGGCAAAGTTCTCGCACTGCAAGACATAAAATTAACTTAAGGGCTCCATCTCGGCGCAGAAGAAAACGGGCGTTGAATACGCTCCTTGCTCAGGCAAGAGCACGAATACGCAAACCGGACTGACACAATGCCTTATTACTAAGCGGCTGAACAATGACTATGTTAATTGCGAATTCGTATTGCTGAAAATGGTTCAAAAATCTTATATAAGCTCGGGTACACCGCATTCAAGCAAGCCCTTTTAGTATTTTGAAATTTGTTCCTTCTTCCAGATATAAGTGCGGCTGCGCTAGAGTGATTTATCCTGTTGCTACAAACAGAGAGGGTAATTCTTATTTACTACCTGCTATACGTTGTCATAGTGAAAAAAAGCAAGGCAAACACAGGAATATTGAAGCATACTATGCTTAACTTTTACACAGATAATGTTCCTTCATGTTGGTGAAGAACCGCCTCAAAACCATTTTAATTTAACATGGAGCGGTATGGAAACTGAGACACCGGAATTCCGGTGCCATCGGCCTCCCTCACTTCGAGCAATAAATCAGTCGCCCACTTGCACCGCAGAACACAAAAAAACACTATGTTCTCAGTAAATGATCTAACAAATATTCTGTGGGTGCAGCGTGCCCATAGGGGATACCATGACATCAGGGCTGGGCCATAAGGCGAAGTATTGCGCCCTTCTTTTGATAAACACAGGATAGACATGACTGAGTGAAGTATTCGAGTGAAGAAAAAGAAAACAAGGCGGACTGGGAATATTTTGAACACATCTACGCGCTTTCGTCCTATGAGCCTGCCACAGGAGGGTTGTGTCTGCCCTTCACTCTTAAAGTGCGGCGACCAGCCGGTTTTCCTGCGAGCCAGCTAAGCGGTAACATTTATTTCGTGTTTCTTCGTGACTCTACTTACATATTATATATATATATATATATATATATATATATATATATATATATATATATATATATATATATATATATATATTAAAAAGTGTTCTGTATTTCTTTTTCTAAATTTTGAGATCTCAAAAAATATAGGTCACACACTGATGATGTACAAAGCTTTTTGGCCAATTCCCCGCGTGGGTACATTTCATGATCATAGGAAACCAACCAACCAACATCTGGGTGTTCCCCAGCATACAGTCTTGTCCGTCAGAAGGGGAGAAGGAGATGGAAAGGGTATAGATAACAGGGAAATGGGTCAGAAAAGGAACGAAAAAGAAAGTCTCAGGCTTGCACGCAGGAGACAGGCTACAATCGCAGTGTAAGGCCGTCCTCTTCCAAGTGGGCAGGATAACACACACGGATTCCCAACCGAAGGCGTGGGGATCCGAAGGAACAGTATGTCCTCCATAATGCGATTTGGCAGACCCAAATGCTCATGTAAATTCTGTACCTGTGCCAATGGGGCGTGGTGCTGGCGGTAGGACCACGCAGGGCAAGTGTTCCAGTGTGCCGTTCTCAGACCAGTGGGCGTATGTGGTGGATGGCTGGAGGTCGTGCTGGTGTAGAGGGGTCGCCGTGTTGCAGCAGGTCAGCGCATGCGCAGGAGGAATCACCAGGCGTCCCGTCAGATGCGCCATGACCGGGCCCACGCGGCCTGGCCCCAGTTGACTCTGGGGGTAGGGTACTTCGCCTCCACTTCCCCGGCCTTCTGATAACTGGGCTACTCCTGTAATCAGTCGATTTATCATCTTGTGTACCACGCATTACTGTTGCCAGGGGAATATATGTGTGAAAGTGGCGTCCGTGGTGGCGTGCAGAAGCAGAGAAGCGGTGCCGAGGAAACTGGCTCAGCAGGAAGGAGAACGGGGGAGGACGGAAGGAGTCAGACATATACAGCTTCGCCGTATATTACGTATACAGCTTCGCCGTACAGCTTCGCTGTGCCAAACTTACCCGGCATTTACAGATCAGCGCTATCTCATTTATTGTGGCCTCCTGAAAGTCACGCAAATAAGTCGTCCGCAAGCAGCAGTTTAGTGAAAACTATGTGGTAGGCGCACTGTTCTCACTGGGTAACTATTCTTCGAGTTTCGGGTCAGATACCTTTTGTTGAGGGTTGTTGGCTATTTATTCGATTTACGGAGTTAAATTAGGAATTTCCCCATTTTTGATACCCACAGGCTAATGCATTACAAACAGGTGCCAAATTTCTTCAAATGCACTCGTATATTTGTACTGGAGTCAACCAACACTTAGGCGCTTCAGTACTTCGGGAGCTTTGTAAATATCAACGCTTGATATTCCCACTGCTGAAATTTTCTAAGATTTAAGTATACTAGAGGCTCAATACGCCTACTATAGACACCATGTACTACATACATGGCACGTTTATTACATTATCATGTGGAAGTGGAAAGCTTGTAGAACAATTGTCGGTTGAAATATACATGTCGTAAAAAATCTGAAACCGGCGCCTTGCAGGAAAACTGTGGTGCGAAAAAAATGTGATATTTTCCGACTGAAACCTTTGGAAGATATCATCCCGCCTACGCATGGTATTTTTGTTTAAAAGTAGATGACCTGACGGAAAGTAGTACGTAGTGTTATAGGTCGCACAAAATATTCTTTGCTGCTCTCTGCTTACTATTTGAAGTCTGTGTAAAGGTTATAATAAAGTGGAGAATAAATATTTAAGGGTTTGCGGGAAAGTGTGAACTGCTACCGGCAAGTATGGTTTTTCAAACTCTAAATTTAACAGTTCACTAAACTTTTAAAAACAATTTTCTTTGTTGTTTTGGTTTCGATATTTAAGTGGCTGCTGCGTGTTCTGATAAAGCTCACAAACTTTCTTGTGACCCCGAAAAAGAATGTTCATTTTAAAGCGTACCATCTTTTACCTTCTAACTACAATCGCCTACGCCACCCAGAGCAGCTACTCTGAAACTTCAGAAAAAATTTGTTTTGCGAAAGAGTGCGTGAACGGCTGGCAAGTAAGTCACCATTCTAATTTAAACTTCCATTTCGGTGGCGAGCAGCCGTGTAAAATGTTTACCATAAAGCAGGAAAAACAAAGTATCTTAGGTTACCAGCTAGAATAATTATAAAATCTATATTTCCAGGATTCAGACGCAAAAACACATATAATATTAGTAGAGATAGACCAATAGCTCAAATTCGTACTCTTACAGTGCACTTATTCAGGGCCATGGGTGCGCTAGCCAGATTTTTAGAAAGGTAGCTTTTTATACCAAGAGTACTACGCAATCGGGGAACCTGCATCTTTCGCCCGCCTAATAAAAACAATTGTGTTTCTTTGGCTACTAGGAACCCATAATTTAGGTATGCATATCTGTATGTTTGTTTGTGAGTCTGTCTGTCTCTCTTTTTGAATACGTTTTTTTTTCACAATACACTCAAAACTTTACTCTTCAAACTCGGGACTAAGAACATTCATGCACAATGCATAGACGTATAAAGACACGCTGAGAATATTGAGCACGATCATTGATGTATGCATTTATGTGCACTAATACGAATGATATTGTAGACCTTTACAGCCTGTCACATGTGTGTGTGACAGGCTGTATCAGGCACCTGTGGTGAGCTGCTTCCCCGTGACGTGCTTAGGATATTCTTGCCTGCTGCTGTGGCGTGTACATTTATTTTTTTATTTAAATAATACTGTCAATCCCCAATGGGGATTGCTATAGGAGTGAGCGTTTACATTCAATGTTACAGAAGAATGCGCCATTCGCTCGGCCAGTACTACAGCGCAGTACTACTATAGCAGTACTACAGTGCAGATTCAGAGTAAACATAACCAAAATATCACATTAAAAAAAGGAAGTCTACATAATCAAATAATAAAGACATCAAGATGCATACAAGCAATACATTAGATAGATTTCAAGGTATTCAGGTAATTCACACAGTGATAAAGCACTCTGAAATCCTACAAGGTAAGTACGAACACCATTCATCAAGAAACAACAACCTAGCACAGTTTCTTCAGCAAGTTGGAAAATTTTTTAATGGTTGGAAGTTAATTGATAACCGTGCTTAATGCACTTCATTCCGGAATGCTGCTGGAAAAAAAGCAATAGCAAAAATATTGTTAATTAATTATATCTTTTCATTCCCGAGAATGGCGTGCCTTGTCGGTCTAGCATTGCGAAAGGTCAAGAAGAAATCAAGGGTTTATTCTCCATTATTTGCGAATTACCTGATCTAGAAACTTCAGTCGAAGAAGCTGTGCTCACCTTGAAAGGGTCAGTAGACCTGCCCAAGGTAATGTTCAGTTGACGAGTCAGTGCGCGCATATCGGTTGTACATAAACCGCACTGTCTGTGCGTGGAACCCTTTGTAGAGTTCTAATCTTAACGCCGTGTAAGGGAACCAGACAACAATTGAATATTTAAAGATAGGCCATTTGAACGTGACGTATGGCAGAAGTTTGGTTTCGTGGTTGGAAAAATAAAGCGCCCTCCTGATAAAAATATTTTGTTTAATGCTTTATTTGTGAGCTGATTGACATGCTCCGACCAGCCAAGATCTGTAGATATTGTTACGCCCAGGTATTTGCGTGTGGTTTGGACTTGAAGGGCCACTTTATTTAAAATGTGTGAGAACACGTACTAGTTCATCGCCGCGGTTCAGCTCGCGATTGCTTCGAAGAACACGTAGATCGCGGATACCCTTTGCGTGGGGCTCAACTTTGATGTAATATATGCGCTCTACGAATTTACGTACTTGTATAACATCAAAGCCATTGCAGCTAAACTGTTAGGGCGACCAGAAGAAAACTGCGGGCGTCGACAACATGTCTTCTGGGAACATTAGCTTTAGGTTACTACTCTCCAGCGCTCAATCTGAGGCATCTTGAAAAAAGGCGGTCTCAAATTTGCCGATAGTGCAATAAAAAGAATAAATTACAGACTGTGATCACTGTAGCCCATTTTCACGGGCCTCAACAAAACTGAATGGAAAATCGGGACGGTTACGTGCATGGCAAATATGCCAGTTCACACTGAAGGTTTTGCTTGTGAAGACAAGAAGACCGACCTAATCAAAATGGCGGAACACACACTTCGTCTTCGTAGAAAAAAATGGGAAAACGTCAGTGCCTTTCACTGTGTGAAGATTGATGTCCAGCGGAGCGTGTGACCGTACACGAGCAGGATACAAACACGTCTGTAAAATGCAGTGAAGCATATTTCGTAGATAATTGCCTCATTGACCCTTGGATAGAGTAGAGTATATTTCTAGCGTGGAAATATGGTGCTGTCCGTTTCTTTCCCATGAAAGTCCTTTAAATGATAGCAGACAGACATTCCCTAATATTTACAAATGCCCTGTGAACATCGTATTTATTAAAAGTGAATGACACTCGATGGCAAAAATTGGAGCGAACCTAGCGGACAACTTTAGAAAAACTTTGTTCAAGATACCTACTCTAGATTAGAGCTACAGAGCACTCGCCACAAAGTTGACTTTGCCGAAACACACCCTGTCAATGCTCGCATCGTAAACTATAACGGTACCGCTGTAATTACCTTAACGTTCGACCACCACATAATTTCGTTGAAATACTATATTCAGACAAAATTGATCCCGCGGAAAAGGCAGCCGCAAGCTACGTGTTTACTTTTTTACGCGAATCATGATCAAGCCCAGGTAGGTGGCCACACAGCCCCGGAGCGTCAGCCACGAATATCTTAATCACATCACGAGGAAGCGGGTGAACAGAGATGGCAGCTAAGGAAACCAGAACAGGCATGCACAAAGCGAACCTGGTGAGCAAGTTTTTTGAACCTCGACTCGGCAATCAGTGGCTGCAGATGGCACATAAATGGAGATTTCGGCTGCTCTACCACGCACTCGACCTCCCGGAAACATTTGAGGCTCGCAGTACCGAAGGAATTGAAGGTTGTGTTGCGGAAGAAAATCACCTATGCCACACTGATTCGAGTGTATGAGCTGCTATCAATCCGTGTGCAGAAACAACAGCACAAAACCATTGTCTGAGGAACTCTTCCTAGCAACAAAGAAACGCCCCTTCGAAAGACACGGGAGAACTTCCCGTCACATGCGGCCTAAAATAGGCCATACAGCCGAAAGAGGCTGGTCACTCGTGACCTGTGCGGGGTGGACCGTTTTCACAACGCCAAAGCGCCAACCACTATGAGCATGCCCGTAAAGTGGGCTCTCGGTGATTAGCTTCAGCTTATATGCCGCCAGATTCCGAGTCCTTAAAATCCGAAGTGCACAACACGCCGGAATGACAATGTGCTATCGAATTTTTCAACCACATATTTGGTATTTTGTAGTAGTGGGCCTTTGGGGCACACCCCTAGAGAGAGAGAGAAATCTGTAATGTGGGGTTGCAAGCTGGGCTAATTGGAAACTTGACATTCTTGGATAAAACCGGCACTAATTCAGACGAAGACGAAGAAAGTATACCACAAGGACAGCCGCTGGACAGCGGCTGTCCAGCAGCAGTGCTTGTTACGCCAAATGGGGGTGATTACAATGCTGTGAAGTTAATGTGAGAGATCGGGAAAGCAAAAATAAACAAAAAATGGCACGCAACTAAAGGCAAGAAAAAAACTCTGCAAGAAGGTAAGTAAAAGCAAAAAAAATAAAAAGAATTGAGCCCAGGAAGCACAGAACGCCTAACAAGAAAAAGTGGTCAAAGCGTACATGACGACGCAAACACATACAGATGTAGCCATGCGCAGAATGGAAAAATTACAAACTGTGCTGCTCGTTACACTTCAGCTCTGGAGGATATCCCATGTTAAGTCAGCACCCCATCCCAGGAGCCACATGAGTTCTAGCAAGTCAGCAGGTAAGAAGGAAGTGGTTTGTGTACCTCAACTTGTCCTACTTGTTTGGTTGTGCTGAGAGGGGAAACAGTGTTATTAATAAGAGTGGCCATAAGGTCTACCAAGAGGTTTTCCAATATATTTCATCTTGGGCTGGGCATACCGTTTATAAGTGCCTACGAAAGTCACACATACCGCATGAATGCCAGCGTGCCTAGAGCCGGTGGTTCAAGGGAAATATCTACTTCGGCCATGAGTAGCACTCTGTGCGCTGCGGGACGACTTTGCGAAAACCTGTTCGTTGCAAGCCGCTGCTTAAAATATATCAGCAGACACCACACCCAAAACATAGAATAGAAGAGAGTTTCTGAGAGGATTTCGAGCCCCCTGCGATACCGCGGTTGTCCGTGGACTGGTGGAGAGACCACTGCTGAGCTACCTTCCCACTTAAAGAATCCGACAAAACACTGAATGCTAATTAGGTCTTTTGAAAATGGTTGGGCTACCAGGGATCGCGCCATAACTTTCCACAAAATCCTGGCTGCACTAGATAGCCTCTCTCCTACAACGGCAAATCAAAAGTCTGCGCGTTATGGATATCTCAACGAATTCCTTCGAGAATCAAGTGCCACATGTAAATTGACACCCCGGAGTTTGATTCTCTTTAAGAACAGTAATTTTGGACTGTGTCTCTATGGTGAAAAAAGCGGATAAAATTGGAGTAGACGAGCCTACGGACAGGTACTCATTATTGACCAATCCTACAGAGCTCCAGACAAGTTGCCATATTTAAGAAAAATATTTAAAAATTGTCGCCAACTGTCTTCACTGGGAACATGCAAATGGCACCATCAGAGAAAGCTATGATTTTACCATAGTAGTTCCCAGCAGTAGAAAGCGTTTCACATTTCTGTGCCTCTGTTCCGCCTCCAAAAAAGACTGTAGGACCGAAATACACAACAGGTAATAGAGTACAATATTGAAGGAGGCCACGGATAATGAAGCATTTTTCACTATATGAGCCATCTAGAAATAGAGGGCTCCTCATACCGGTGTGCATACTGCGAAGCAGACATACAACAGAGGCAGGAAATCTGCACGCTTCAAGGGTGCCAAATAGGCCCTCATGATCCTGGAGAACAAATTCTTCTTTTTGGTCTTACAAAGTACTCTCCCCTAACCATTTCGCATATACGCACTCAATGAGGTCACTGTCACATAGGACACGCTGTGTATGCGGCTCCCTGTAACAGATGAGGCCTGCTGGCAAAAAATTAACTGCGCTATCAATGGTTGCATGCGTCAGACTATGAGTTCAGCAAAAACCTTGTAATCTGTGTTACTAAGAATGATAGGCTGCCATTCCTCTGGTTGATAGGACGAGATACCCTTCTTTGGAATTCAGACGACCCGTGCGACATAGAATGGGCGTAGAAATTCATTGTGCAGAAATCTGTGCGAAAACGCTGTCATTAGGTACGTTGCGAATAAATCCGAAAGGTTCCGGAACAATTCTTCAGACAGACCATAAGGCTGAGGTGCGGAACCGCGCTTTATGCTTTGAAATCTCTCACTGACTTCAGTAATGGTCGGTGGAACTGTGCCTTCAGGACACCACTCTACGGACACTTGTGCTGCTGTGTAAACAAAGGCTCACACAAAACAAAATCTTCACTTACGCCAGACGCAGACTGCACCAGCCTGCTAAAGCAATTACAAAGGTTGGGATACTGCGTACTCTTACAGGCGTCTATGATGGGAGGTCAGGTAATATCCCGGTAGGATAAAACATGACTTCCGCGCACAGAACGCCGACGGTGTCTCCAAGATCGAGCTGAAGGGGAAGGATCGTGAAGCGAAGTCATACCAATTAAGCAGCTCATGTAGCCAGGCGCTCATTACAGTTGCTTGCAGCGTAGCTCCAAATTCAGTGCAGAATTTCGCAAAAGCGTCCTTATGTTCCTGTGAAAGCTGACGGTAGAGATTATGGCTGTTAACTTTTAAGCCACTCCCAGCAACTCGCCTTCAGATACACTAGTCAGGCCGGCACCACCCGTTCACCTTAGTGTTATGAAGCACAGCAATGTATAACTTCCAAGGTCTTTGTTGTGCCAACGAAGAGTCTCTTCCTAGATTGAGCCATCAGCCCAAAAGTGCGGAACAATTCTTTAACGCGTGGATTACATAAGCAAAACGTTGAGAGCGCCTAATCTTAAAAGAAACATTAAAATTGTCAACATTGTGAAGGAAAAAGCAAACATGAGGCATTATTATAAACATGAATGCAACTCTTGTACTCGAAGGCGCCGTTTAGCTCAGCAAATGTGCGCTGGATAGTCGCGACAGCAAAATATTAATGAGCAATGAACGATATTGTCACCAAGCCAAAGATGACGGAGTTGGCCTAAAGGAAAAACAAGTTTATTGGAGAGAAGTTGTGCTCTCCTAACAAAAAAATTACACAGGCAGCGAAGCAGCAGTCAACAAAGTAATGTGTATAGGGGAATTGGCGACCGAGCGTTCATCTTTCGGCGCGAGTATTTATCGAACCGCCGAATTATTTCCAGAACACTGTAGATCAAAAAGAAGTTTTCTGTACGTTGGCATTACTTGGCAACGCGCTCCCTATGAAAAGAAGTAACATGAACGGCAGAAAAATAAAAAATAGCAAAAGCGCTTCACTTGGCACACGGATAACCCGCCGCATCCGGGCGGTAAAACCAAAACTAAACAAACAAACCCAATGCATGCTACGCGGCATTACCCCCCTATAAGAGTGCATCCACCCGATGCTAAAATAAAACTACAGTCCGAATAAACAAAAATAGTTATCTTGCGTAGTAAGGTCACATGGACAGATTCAGGCAGCGTGCGTCAACGTGATGTTCGGGAATCACCGTCGGGGATCACCTCGTAGGTACCTTGAAAAACACGTCGTACAATCCGGTAGGATCCAGAACACCGTCGCAGAAGCTTCTCGCTACTTCCGCGTCGTCGGATGGGAGTCCAAACACACACGCGATCCCCTGGGTATTATCGTCGTCTCGGCGTCGGAGATTGTAGCGTCCGGCATCCACTAGCTGGTGCATTGTTGTAAGACTTCGAGCGAGCAGGCGGGCCTCCTTCACACACTGAAGATATGCTTGGGCATCGGTGTTGAGGTTGGCGTCTTCTGCGTGCGGCAGCATGGCGTCAAGCATCGTAGTTGGCCGTCTTCCGTTGACAAGCGCGGACGGTGACATTTGCGTGGTTTCTTCGATAGCCGTGTTATACGCAGTGACATTCGGGAGCACTTTGTCCCACGTTAAATTCGTGCTACAACTTCACTCAATAAACTTCGCGCTACAAGGACGTAACGAAAGAAGAGGACACAGCACACACCACAGACTAACAAACTGTGCAGATTCCACGCACAAATGTACTACTATCACGTAGACATGTGGAACCAAGAAAAGTTTAAAAAATAAAAAAATAGAAAACCACACCTTTACCATGACACATGCCGTCTCAACCAGATTATACACCATCAAGAAACGAGATTTCCTTGCCAAACAGCGATATTGAAGCAACAAGCGATTTTGAAGCAACACTAATCCAACTATCCCCGCGCGCACAATTTCCCGCTCCTCCATTATCTCCCGCGTGAGCGCGTCAGGGCTCCTAGCGAGCACCTTTGTTTTTCCAAAAACGGGACACACCTGCAATCACGGCAATGAGTGCCAAGATGCCCGCTTATCGCGTTGCTAACATTATTTTTGTGCTCACGGAGCCTATCAATATTACATCTGCTAGTTTGGCCAGTGTGTTTCAACGATAAGAGTTTTATTCAGAGGAACGGCATATGCATTGGGTCATGTATAGCGCAAGTACGTAGTGACTTGTACCTCGCAAAACTAGACAGAAAAATTATTGAGCATCTGGATGATTCGAAAGTGTTAAAAGTACTCCGATACATCGACGATTACCTTGTTGTTTTAGACTGTGTAGCTTAGAGCCTGGAATCTCCCCGAAGAACGTGTCATTTCGCATTTTAGCGAGCACCTGATGCCGTTGCTTATAACTAGCGAGTTACCCCAGGAAGGCCACATCAGGTTTTTAGAACTGGACCTTCATTTCACCATGAACCACGTCTCCTGGTCTCACGCTCCTAGGGCGAACAAACCACTCCTTCCTTTTCGGTCTTCTCACTACATGCATTTCAAGAGAGCCATTGCTACCCTGTGCGTCAGGATTGCATTATGAAAATCATGCCCGCACATGATGACGGCTAGCCTGGCTTAGCAAGCTGAGCGAATATCGAGTTCTGGCTACCCCACGCACCTGGTTGTTTCAGTAGCCGAAACGATACCCAAACAGGCTAAGCTGGCAGAGCGAGACACGAGGCCAGCAGGTGACGAGAATCCCGAGGAAAAACAAAATATTGCGGTGATTCTGTACATCCACCAGCTGAGCCACAACCTCAAGCGTATCGCTCGACGTGCAGGGACGAAGGTGGTTTTTCTCTGCCCGACAAGCTTGCAAAGCTTTGTTGACAAGTCAACGCTGCTCGAAAAGAAGAGAATGGGTGCCGCACGAAGCACCAAAGTTCGTTGCCTGCATTGAGGGAGTGGTGTACCTGATTCCGTTGCGCTGCAAAAAGGTATATGTCGGCCAAACTGGTAGATGTTATAATGATAGGCTCCGTGAGCACAAAAATAATGTTAGCAACGCGATAAGCGGGCATCTTGCCACTCATTGCCTTGACTGCAGGTGTGTTTCATTTTGTGAAAAAACAAAGGTGCTCGCTGGGAGCCGTGACGCGTTCACGCTGGAGATAATGGAGGCGCGGGGAAATTCGTGCGCAAGGGGGATAGATGCATTAGTGTTGCTTCAATATCGCTGTAGGGCAAGGAAATCGCGTTTCTTGATGGTGTATAATATGGTTGAGACGGCATGTGTCGTGGTGAAGGTGTGGTTTTTTAATTTTATTTTTTTGTTTTTATTTATTTTTGAAACTTTTCTTGATTCAACATGTCTTCGCGATAGTAGTACATATGTGCGTGGAATCTGCACAGTTTCTTAGTCTGCGCTGTGCGGTGAGTGCTCTTTTTTCATCCCGTCCTTGTAGAGCGCAGTTTATTTCCATTGTGTGAGTGGCTCTGGAATGCGGGCGACGTTTGCGACGAAGCGGAGGTAGTATGCGCCCAGTCCTAGAAATATTCGCACGCCCTTCTTGTCTTTCAGTGTTGGGATGTCCGCAATGGCTGAAGTTTCCGATCGGTTAGGCAGGACTCCCGAGGCGTTGAGTTTCTTTTACCCGAAGCGGCCCTTCTCAGGCTTCAGCGTTAACCCCGACGTAAGGATGGTCTCGAGTACAGACTCCAGCCTTGCAAGGTGTTCGTCGAAAGTCCAGGCAAATACCACAACGTGGACGAGATACACGAGGCAGGTATTTCACTTCAGGGAAGCACAATGTTCATTGCTGAAACGTTGCTGGCGCCGTGCATAGTCCAACCGTCATGACCTTGAACTCATATAATCCATCCGGAGTTATGAATGCAGTCTTCTCTTGATCTTTCTCGTCAACTTCAGTTTGCCTGTAACATTTCATCAGAGTCCATTGACGAGAAGTACTTCACATGGCAGAGGTGTCAAAATACCGTGTTTTTTCTTCACGAGTACGACCGGAGAGCCCAGGGGCTTTTCGATGGCTGTATAATGTCGTCGCTGAGCATGCCTTCGACTTGTGTCGAGATGGCTTCCGGCTCGTATGAAGGAACGCGGTACGGTGACTGTCGGGTAGTCGGGCTCCATCTTCGGTTATAATTTGGAGCTTCGAAAAGGGTGTTTGACTTAATTTTGAGGTGTACAAAAATACTCGTGGTAGCGGCGCAGCAAATCCAATAATTTGTCCTGATTTCCTTGTGGCAGCGCCGGGTTCACGTCGAAAGGATGCGGCAGCTTGAAAGCATTTCCCCGCACGGGGCACCTTGAGTAATCGTGGTGACTGTATTGGCGACACCGCCGACCTCGAGCGCCCATACTCACACTGTAACCGACCGTGGTAATGAGCATTAAGGTGAAGGGTATAAACCTCAAACCGTGGCCGTCGGAGCGCAGGTCAGGCTCCGGCGGATGGGCTCTCTGTCTGTTTACCAGGCAGGGAGCTCCGGGACCTGTCTAGCTAACAGGGTAAGGCTCGAAAAAAAAGTACCCCCGTTGCCTGCTGTAGACTGTAGCGTATGGTATATTCCAAACCCCCCCAACCAAACGATCGAGCCCTTGAGAGGGCTCCCACCGAAGTAATTGCTTTCCCACCACTTTCTCCTCCATTGTTTACAAGACCTGACAACTTCCCTCTTTTCCTGATAATACAGTCCGTTGAGAAAGATGCACCAATCAGTAAATCAGTCGTTTTGGTAGCTACGTTCATAGACAGTGTTGTTGGCGCGAACTGCAAGGCGAAGAAGCTAACATCAGGTGACATTTTTGTTGAAGTGCAAACCAAAGAACAATTCAGTAAACCATTGAGTCAGACTGAGATGCATGATATCAAGGTATCTGTCATCCCACACCGAAACTTGAACAGCTCGCGAGGTGTAATTTCTGAACCTGACCTCTTGAAAGAGACCGATTCTGACATCTTAGATGGCATGCGTGACCAAGGGGTTACTGCAGTCAGGAGAATAACGATAACGTGTGAAGGAAATGAAATACCCACGAAGCATGTGATTCTAACTTTGGATCGGAGCATTCTTCCTCAGTCAGTCACTGCAGGCATCTTGCATTGTGAAGTTCGACACTACATCCCCAACCACGCCGAGCTTCAAAGCCAACGGTATGGTCACAGTACAACCTCCTGCCGCGGACGTCTGACGTGCCCGAAGTGTGCAGCGCACGATCACCCGTCCGAAAAGTGTACATATGATGAGCTGAAATGTCCCAAATGTGAACAACCGCACGCAGCCTATTCCCGAAAATGTGAAAAGTTCAAAGCAAAAAACAAATATCCAATCTCAAAGTAACACAAAAATCTCCTAACAGGAAGCGCGGAGAAAACATACCATGTTTTCTCCTCGGTGCGCCAACGCGGCTCGCCGGGTGGCGGAGCCACGTCTGCTGTCGGTGGCGATCCAGTACAGCAGTGTTGACTTGGTGCCATCCTCGCCCCACGCTGTGGTGCCCTCGGCAGCCGAAAACATCGTCACACTGCCTGTGACTGCAGCAGCAGTGGTTACAAAGACTGCTGGATATGGTGTGGCCACTCCGGTGTTTGATGCACCCACCTTCAGTGTTCCTGAGAGGTTGGGGGACATGGACTCGGGGGACCGGCTCCAACCTCCACGTTTTTCGTGCTGCGCTCTACGCCTCCGCACGCGCGGCCAACAAAGACAGCAACCCTCTCGGAACATGCCCGAAACAGCCTGACCCATCAGCTGCTCTTGGGGCGCCCGCTGAGGAAATGAACGCAACGCCGTCCCCGGTGGCACCACAGCTGTCGAGGAAGCGGCGCCCTCAGTTGAACGTAGAAAACAAATAACAAGAGTAAAAGGTCCACCACGCAATAAATAACAAAACTGAAGTAACCAAACAAGTACAATCTTCCCAAAAACGAAATCGATCTTGCAAAACATTATACCCCTTGCCTGCCCAACAAAAAGATTTTAGAAAAAAAGGCCACAAGTAAATAAATTTTGTGTATTTACCCCTTCATAATCATGCTTCGAGAAGTGAAAACAGAAAGCGCAGATTATTTCACACAGAAAACAAACCCACACATATGTGTGGGCTGGGCTTCTATTCGTATGATCTGCAGGTAGTAAGAATACCTTAAAAATGGCACACAGCGCAGAAACCTGCATTTTTACGTTTATTATACGAGTTTTACATTGTTTTCAGGAGTAACTTATATATAAATGGGATTTTTGGAAAATTAATAATAGTGAAGTTTTAATTAATATAATTAATAATAGTAATTATTATTTTTTTCACAAGTAATTAAGCAACTAGTTCAAGGTTAAGGCGCGAGAAATCATTACCAACAAGCCAGCACAAAACCGCGAATAAATGAGACACGAAGAAAAAAAAAGGAAAAAAAATTGCCCCCACCTCCCCGAAGGGAATCGTGAGGAAGTGCGAATGCATTTCTTGCGCCGAGAGTACACGGCGTAGTAATTCTGCCATCGCCTTGAGAGGCGCAGTACCGGCGAGGGGGAGCTGTCAGGCGAGGGGAGAGGCGCGCGCCGAGGGTGAGTGCAAACCTAACGGGGGGAGAGGCGCGCCAGCTGCAGAGCATGTGACGTCACGGCGCGAGGAGAGGGGGAGCAGACGCAAAGGCGCCAGCGCGCGGTCACGTGGGAGTGTGACGTCACGGCGCGAGGAGCGGTGCGGGAGCCGGCGCGGGCGCGCGCAGCCACGGCGCGGGAGGCGGAGCGCGCGCGGGTCGCGTGGGGTGTGACGTCGGGCGCCGTTGCTACAGACGCTCCTCTCCGCTCCTCGCGCCGTTGCTAGGGGAGAGGAGGAGGAGCAATGCGGACGGCGGATTCAGGGTCGCTTATAAAGTGCATCGCACTTAAAATTTTTATCGCTAGCGCTGCAGTGCACGAGCCGGCCACCCTGTAGTGCCCAGCAAAATTTTCGTGACGACAAAAGCCCAGCCCACACATATGTGTGGGTGCATTTTTCAAGCGTGATGACGGAACGAAGACGGAGGGAACGGGTGTATTTTTTAGCCAATCGCGTTTTTCCAAGCCCTGCAAGTCGTGTCTTACACTTGGTATTCAGAAAATACGACAATAGCAAAAGGAAATATCATTTTCATCTTGAAGGCGGCTAGCGTGATCGCGCTGGCTTGAGCGCCGTTTTTAATGTGCGATTTCTCGCCCCCTGGTGGCGAAATGAGTGAACTAACGAAACCAACAAAGTCTCGGAAGCGTTCGCAGCGACTACCAAGGGCTGTGAAACTGAAACCGAAACAGGTGCGACTTAGTAAACGATTTGTTCACCCACACGTTTGTGTGGGCTGGGCCGTAAAGGGATACACTGGAATTGTAGGGGCCTGTTGAAAACGTTGACGACATTTACGAAATATTGTCAGAACACAAGCCAGAGGTAATTTGCCTCCAGGAAACACATCTGAATGCAAAACACACGCACTTTCTGACAGAGTATACGGTTTTCTGAAAGGAAAGAGATGACTGTACTCACTCCTCCGGAGGTGTTGCCTTAGTCGTTCAAAAGTCGATTGCTCGTCACCAAATAAGCGTGCAAACGAACCTTCAAGCAGATGCCATGGGGGCAATTATCTTTAATAAGCTAATAACTAATTGTTCGTTGTATATACCCGCAGATTACCATCCCCCGTGTTATGAATTTGAAACTTTAGTTGATCAACTCCACCAGCCTTTCATACTAATGGGTTATTTTAATGCTCATCATCAACTCTGGGGTTCTGCACGTGCCAATACACGATGAAGACTTGTAGAAAAAGTTTGGCTCTCTTCTGGCAACTGCCTATTAAACAAAAAACAGCGGACTTATTACAACATAACCCACAACAATTACTCCGCGGTCGATATCGCAATAGGTTATACAATTCTCTTTCCATTAGTAGAAGTGGAGTGTAACACCAAATCCCTACGGTAGGTACTGACCATTTTTCTGTTGCATTACCCGCAATAGATAGCCCCACAATTCCAACACACACACAACGATTCGTGAAGGAAGCCGACGGCGAAAAATTTACGCTAATGTCCCAACTGTCGTATGCCTCAACAGAAAAGTTAGATATTGATGAAGCGACCGATATAATTACTGCACAAATAATAGAGGGAGTCACTCCTCAATTCCCCAAACCTCTGGTAGAAACAAGAAAAAACCGAGGCCCTTGGTGGAACGAGACGTGCAATATAGCTCGAAAACAACAAAATAAAGCCTGGGCAGCCCTCAGAAGATATCCAACAACTGAAAATCTCGTTGCCTTCAGGCGCGCAAAGGGTAATGGCCTCCGAATTAGACGAGAGGCTAATATTGACAGCTGGAAAACATTTCTTTCTTCATCAACTCTTACACTGATACTCACAAAGTTTGGAAAATAATTACTGCACTACAAGGAAGAAACACAAACACCCTACCACTTGTTAGCCCAGCTGGAGACACGCTTGAAGATCAAGCTAACGTCATTTGGCAACACTTTGAGAGTGTCTCCAGCTCTTCTCACCGCACTGCACAATTCTTGGAACACAAAATTTTAATTTAACAGAAGCATCTCCAGAAAAATAAAGACCTCAAGGGCTAGAACTGCCCGTTCACCAAACATGAAATTTGCATTTGCACTTTCGACCTGTAGAAAACCTGCTCCAGAGGCTGACAAAATAACTTATGAAATGTTAAAACACGTTCATCAAGACACTCAAGAAGCAATTCTTTTTTATTCAAAAAAAATATGGCAAGCTAGATGCCTTCCAAAAACTTGAAAAGAATTCATTGTAGTTACAATGCTAAAAGAAAGGAACGATACCTGTTTACCTGCCAGCTACAGGCTGATTGCATTAACAAGCTGGTCCTGCAAGCTTTTGTAGAAAATGATAGAGAAACACCTTGTTTATTTTTAAAGCATAACGGGATTTTAGACAAGTGTCAAGCGGGCTTACGCGCGGGAAGGTGTACAACGGATGCCCTTGTGGCCTTTGAGGCATAGGCACGTGACGCCTTCGTGCATAAACAACACTGTATGTCTATATTTTTTGACCTAGAAAAAGCCTATGATACTGCGTGGCGTTACGGTATTCTACTATGTCTTTGTTCATTCGGAATCTGTGGCAATGTGTTAAATGTCATAGAAGACTATCTGACCCACAGGACCTTCCGAGTGGGAATTTTCCACGTTTTATCAGGCACTTTCATCCAAGAAAACGGTGTAACTCAGGGAGGTGTCTTGAGTTGTCCACTTTTCATTGAAAAAATGAATTCTTTAAAGAACAGTCTACCCCACTTTCTCTCTTACACGGTATATGTGGTTGATGTTCAGATTAGTTTTAAATCTTGCAATATGGCCATACAACTCCAACTTGAGTGAACAGCCTCTCAAGGTGGGCAAATTGGAATGGTTTTAAATTTAACTGTTACAAAAGCAAGTGCGTATTTTTTTATTAAGCTACGGGGCATGCAGGCAGACTCATCTGTGACTCTTGAAGGGGAGCCGATCCCTATAGCAAAAGAGCACAAATTTTTGGGAGTGTTTGGATAAAAGATTATCCTTTATACCTTGCACAAAAAAATCACGAATAAAATGCACGGTAGCACTAAATATTCTAAATATACTGTCACGTTAGTCATAAGGCACGGAAAGAGCATAATTATTGAAAATTTTCAACAGCCCCGTAAGATCAAGGCTTGTTTTTGGTAGCCTAGTGTACCAGTCAGCTCCAAGAGCTGCTTTGAAACTACTGGACCCTCTGTATCATTTAGGCCTGCGGTTGGTGACAGGTGCTTTTCGTACGAGCCCGATGGAAAGTAGTGTGTAGAATCTGACATGTGGTCATTGACAACCAGCGTGCTTATACCTCTTTGTTATATACTGTAAAATCAACTTTACTCATAAAGCACCCATCTAACCTCTTAATTCATGACACATCCACTCTATGACCGTCACTTACGCAGCCGTATGCAATAACAGTAAATACTGTAGCCTCAAACTTGGGAATTTTCTTCAAATACACGTACAAAATCTCTTTAGCTGATGTTATAGCCCCATGGAATCTATCGCCTGTAGCATGCGATATGTCTCGTGCAAGCATTAACAAAAACAAAGCACGTTTTTTCAACACCACGATTTCAACAGCACGTTTTAGGTCTTCCGAATAAATATCAATGTGCAGAGTTCTGTACAGACGCGTCCAAAACAAATTCTGCAGTGTCATGTGCCGTACTTAGACCGAACGTCGGCGCTTCAAAAATCCTAAATCCTTGCAGTAGCATCTTCACAGGTGAAGCACAAGCCATTGCACTGGCTATAGAACACATAATACAAAATAAAGTAGTTTGCTCGGTCATATATTTTGAATCTCTGAGTGTGGTGATAGCCCTGTTCTTAGTGAAGCGGCATAAGAACGCAGTCTTCAATTCGCTAATATACGCTGTCATGACAGCAGATTCTATGGGACTCAAAATTACGGTCTGCTGGGTTCCTGGTCATTGTAGACTAGGCGGAAATGAGTCTGCCGATGGGGAGGCAGATGTCGCTGCTCTTCGTAGAGATGTGGACATAATGTCAGTGCCTTACTGTGACCTGAAATGGCTCATTAAAAGAAAACTCTGGGATCGCTGGCAAAAACACTGGGACATGCAAACTAAAAACCAACTCCATACAATTAAACCACAAATAGGTAGACACACAACTGAAAAATTACACAGTTCTGTAGAAGTTGGTCTGTGTCGTTTAAGGATAGGGCACACACATGAACAGCTCTTAAATGGAACACCACAACGTCTAGTGACAAATGTGGAGGAGATGTTTCTGTACTCCATATCCTAATTGAATGTAAGTCATGGAAACAATCAGACAAGTATATACACACAACACATACCACTACACCCTGCGCACTTTCTCTCGGGTGAAGCAATAATCAGTTTCAAAAAAGTGTTAGACTACTTGGCCGAGGTTGATTTTTTTATAAAAATTTCTCATTGCACATGACCCCAGCTTTCTCGTCAGTAATGAGAACACTGCTGAGGTGCTTTTCCGTGACACTCACGGGCGTCATCCTTTTCGTCCTAGGCAAAAACGTTTATACTCTAACAATTGGTTTTATTCACTTTTTACTGACAATCATTGGCCCTATACACCAATTTTACATAACGAAAGCATTCAGCCCATAACGAACCTGCGACCTCACACACACTTGTTTTGGAGCTCTTTCGCCTAGATGCCCTTGCGCCATTACGCACAATCATCACCACCTTGAAAGCAATTTGCGCGTGCGCGTTCAAAGTTGGCGACCGCGATCAATTTTCTTGTTTGTTGCGTTTTTCGAGGAACACAATTGAAGCGCCTTTTTTAGTTGCTGGTACTCCTCCTTGAACTTAGTGACCAAGACATGGGAATTGCATTGCTGAAACCGTGCAATCCCCTTGCGACGGAGACACCCCTGTATAGAAGCAAAGTTTGGTCACTCTCTACGATACCGTCGACGTCAGAAGCAGCGTCCTCACAGTAGACGGCGACCATCAAGCTTGCGGATGGTGGCAGGGTGACGTGATCGCCGGCAATCCTTACAGCAGCACGGTTTTCTGGGTTCGGTTGCGGCGTCACGGAGTGATCGAAGCAAAATGCCTGTCTGTAGATCATTTACTGCACCGGTATTCGTCAAAAAGTTCATTCCTTAAATACGTCACGGGAGCAGTTAGGCAAAGGGACGAACGCAGCGCGGTACGTGGTGCCGTCTATGGTAACGCGCGATGTGCACGCTACACTTGGCGTTATAAGATGGCCTCCTGCTGTGCGTATGTGCGGACCATCCCATCCGGTCGTAAATGTCTTCAGCTTAGATGCGAATGATCCGCTCATTACTGAGTAGTCGGCTCCCCTGTCTCTGAGGGCGACTACATCAAAGCCGTCCAACATCAACTGGACTTCGGAGAGCGCTTTCCTAGGGTTTCGGGTGCGTCGGGCGCAGTATCTCGGCATGTGCATGTTGCCGGTTTGGGCATTGTGCATCGTTAATATCATCGTTTTCTCAGTGGCCGGCTGGGTCTTGTCTTGTACGCGTTACGCCGAGTAGTTGTCGTAGAGTTCGGGATTCACTTCCGTGTTAGGTTGGTTTTCCTGGCTTAGGGCATGTCGTGAAACATGGTCTTCGACGAGTCGTTGCGTCGTTAAGGGGTTTTCATTTTCCGCCATCGTACAACTTTACCTCCAGAACTTGCGGATTTTAGTTCCCTTATGTGGGCTCGGGTACATTCCACGTGCGAAGTCAGCATTGCTACGGCGACTTGGCGATTGGTAGGGGTAGGGCGACGGCTACGGTAGAATCGGGATGGGCCAAGGCTGGTTTGAAGTAGGTGGTCATCGATCTCACGTTTCCGTTGGCCAGGGAGAAAGCCCGGTGCGTCGACAGAGAAACCACGCAGTCCGAGTCTCTTGTATACGCGTTGAGGATAGATGTGATCGGCTTCTCCGCTGTGCTAGCACAGCGGACGATTATATGCGGTTCGCGAAACACCGTTCTCCCTCGGCGTCGGGATTTGGGTTGTGGGCGGCGGTATGGTCGACGGCGGTGGCAGTGAGGATGGGGACATGACTCGCCATCGGTACGGCGGAGCTTCTCGTCGACGGGTTGGAGCAGGGCGGGGTCAACAAACAGCCGTAATGTAGGTCATAGCCTGTGGCTTGCGGTGTGCTTCGGATGGCATAGAAGTGCCCCAAGCGTGTTGAACTTCTTCCCAGATAACGTCAGTCAGAGAAGCGACATGAGGTTACGGCGTCGTCGGGATCCGTTTCGCAGCTCCTCCCGCACCACTGCACGAATGGTCTCGCATAGTCTGTCGGAGCTATAGCCCTCGCACTAGTTTTTTTTGTAAACCAGCTCATTGATAGGCCGGTCGCACTTCCTTGTTCGTATTTGAAGTGAATTCTCCAACACGCCATCTACGAGGCGCATTCGGCCACGGTCTTCGGGGGGTTGCGGACAAGGCATGCGAAGAGTTCTTTCTTAACCCCTCTAATAAGAAACCTTAGTTTCTTTTCTTCGCTTATTTCTGGGTCTGCACGGCCTTCATTGGTATGCTGCGTGCGCATCTGCAGCAGCTGCTCGGCCCGTTGCTTGCGTATTAGAGTCGTGAACGTTTTCGAAAGTCGGTCTTGAATAACTCCCAGGTCGTCAGCGTAGGTTCTTGGTTTTTGAAGCAAATCCGTAATGCGTCTTCAAGGTAGAAAAATACTTGCCTGACTGTTTCGTCGTCATCCTATCGGTTAAACGTTCTGACCTTTCGACATGCTCCAGCCATTCCTCAGGATCTTCCGAAGGTGACCCGTGAAATGATGGTGGCTCTCGGGGTTGCTACAGAACATCAAAAGTGCTCGTGTGTTGGTTATCCTGGATACGTGGTTCATGGCACCAGTCGAGACGTCTTCCGTGTTCAATTTATCCGCCAGTATTCCAAGCTCCATCTGTAGGCCTTGCTGTCGGCGGCTGGAACGAGTTGGGCTTGGCTGACGACTTGAATATGGTTTGGAGTGCATGTACCCCGCACCTCACCACATGTTACGAAGCCAAAGAAGACACAGCGGTCATGAAGGAAAAAGAAGCTTATTATAGCGTACGTGTGCTCCCTAACAACTCAAAGAATACGCAGGCAGCGAAGCAGTACTCAACTAAGTTACATGCTAATCGACCAGATTTAGGGGAAATATCCAAGGTGGAGTAAGTTTCTGTGAAGGAAAGTTTGACATCCACCTAAATGCAGCCATACGGCTACAAAGGAAAGCTATACATATTTTCTCGAAAACTCGCAGTTGAAGAAAAATTCATCCTGATCCAGGATTCGAACCCGGACCACGCTTAACCGGAGCAGTCGCTCTACCAACTGAGCTAACCAGGAGGCTAGTCGTTAGTAGCGCGAAAGCGAATTGATCGACAACTCGAAGTGAAGGACAGGTGTTAATCAACCAGATTTAGGGAAATTCCCAAGGTGGTAAGTTTCTGTGAAGCAAGTTTGAACGTTTGGCTGCATTTAGGTGGATGTCAAACTTTCCAGCCGACAGCACGAATACAAAGTAGGGGTGGTTGACTGAGGGGCGCCTCCGTGCTCTTTGGTAAGGTCCAAGTCACCCAAGCGCAATTTGGCATAGCCTCCTGGCGTTCTTTGTTTGGTTTCTGCTCAATAGCAGTGTTTTGAGACTACGCAGTTTTTGCATAACAAATTTTCTATTTTTAAACAATAACATTTTTAAAATCTTTAACACAATGCTAAGGCTTGCCGATAACAAAGAGTTAAAAAATAAAATTAGCCTGTAAGTACGACAAAATAATTTGTGGCAGTAAGAAAAAAAGTGGTTCTCTAGCTTTCATGCATAAACGTTCCAGCCTCGCTCCGGACGAGAGATTCTATGTCGAATTTTGGGGCCCTGCACACTCTCAGCTTGGCCTAGATAATTTTGTCGGAGACTGTACATATATGGGCTCTTCTAAATCATTCGTAACGCCACAAAACATACAGTGCAGAGCAAAGAACATGCAAGAAAAATGAAACACCAGTCAATTCACAAGAGTGATTGCAAGCCTTCTAGCCCAACGTACTCCACGGAATATTTAAGTACGCCTCCCCGCAGACGAAGCCATACGCCGCACAAAGTTATACGCAGACCAAGCCATACGTTGCCATACCTACCTGTCACCTATGTTGAGCCATCGCCAAACACAACTGTGCGCCTCAGTGGGACTCGATACCAATATTTAGAAACACATAGAGCTGAGTGCCGGCGGTTCCCGTGGCAATCATGTAGATATTATAGTGTATTGTGAATAAAACCTGCCTTCTCTAATAAGCAGGAGGCTATGAAGTGGCAGCGGCTTTGAAAAAAACGTCTTTGAGAGAGAGAATTACGTTTGTGCAGTGTTGATGCACTGGTATAAAAATAAACACTTGCTTTTACATCTTTGAACAAGGAAGCAGATGCGATTTGTTGTTTGAGAATTACGTTCTCAGTAATTAAACCAACTACATTGAAGAGACTTTTAGCTCGAAGGGTGATAAAGCTTCTGCTTTTCCGGGTTTTTCTTGTAAGGCGAAAGACCATTTGAAGCATTGTGCAGAAAAGAGGCATTTTTTTGCTCTACTACAAAACTCGTCCTTGCTGTATAAAACAAAAAAAATGTGAGATCGCACAATATATTTAGCCTCGTATGCAGACTAGAGTTGAGTGTCTTCGGCCTGCTATACTTCATGACGCTTTCTCCTTCTGAACAAGAGTTAGAAGAGGGTATGCAGAGCTGTGATAATATTTCATGACAGGACATGGGGCGTCAGAAGGGCACATCTATTAAAGTTAAAAGGGACGTACGTATTTTCAGGTTGGAGTGGGGTGTGTCGGCAGTATTTTTGTGCAGGTAGTCCAAAACAGGGGAAACAGAAAGTGAAGAAAGGGACAAAAACTGAATACAGCTATATAGGAGTCCATAATATGTTCCCCAGGGGAAGGAGTAATTCTTTCTCTTTCGGTCGACGTGAGGAGGCTTAAATGTCAGGAGAAAAGTTTGCTTCTCGAGAAATTTTGTTTTAACACTTTTTAACGTGTGAATGGAGACCTAAGCAATCACGTCCATAATATGTGTGCCAGTACTTCCTGAAAAAAGCCTGCGGAGCTGTTCTGGTGTCTACGTAGGATGCATTCAACTCTGGAGAGCCGGTTTTGTTCTTCACAGAGACGTTTCAAGCCTGCTAAGGGCAAAGTAAGTCTTGACTTGGATTTATCTTTTTTGGTCGCGTTCTTCACTACTTGGAAAGCGCAGTTAATCTTAGTAATCAAGCCTGTTTGATATTTTTTTGCCTGTACAGCGAAGGGCTTTGCCACTTTGTCTTTACTTTAAACTTTATTTCAAATTTAATCAGCGATTGGCATGCATAGATTGAACGCGTGGTGAGGCCTGCTTCACCTCTAAAAGCAAGTGTACTGGAGATACAAGTCCAACAAAAAAACTTTTGCAATGTGGAAGGCCGATTGCTCTACGGTCTTTTAACCTGGCACATTTTTTCAACTAAGCCGCTCTTTCATTCCACTACTTTATGTTTGCATACAATCTTAAAGTCTATGGACTAATTGAAATGCATGTGTAGTATGTTGTTATTGTGTTGGCTACGATAAAAATTTGAATGCAGTATTACATTATTGATCTCACCAAAAGCTGATGTTTTCAATGAGAACCACCTTCAGACGGCTGCCTAATAAACAATACAGCCGAGAAAGTGTAGATAAAAATACCTGTGCCGCCAGCAACGTAGGTACTCATAGAGCTACAAACGTTTATAAATATTTCAAACTGCTTGTGCTCCACTTCTGTTTGTGTCCGCCTTCTTAAAGTTGTCTTTGTTGATGCCGAGCAGTGTCCTAGTGTGCCTTCTTAAGAATAATACAATGTTTTTACCTTCTAGTTTTTGGAAGAGGATCAAGTTTATATTATGAAGAGGAAAAATTTTGAATTCAGTGCGCCAAACGAAACTTTGTGTTTTAGTTCGAAAACTATATATAAAAACGATACAAATCATCAGGCAATTCAGAACGTTCGATATTACAACAGTACTAACCAGACTTGGTAAGTTTAAAAAATCCAACCAATGTATGGTTAAATAAACTGCTGTGGCTTAGCTTTGATTACCCTAGTTGATAGCGAAAGCTTCACAGCCAAAGTCAAGCTGTAGTGGCTAGACCCATTGTCGAGGTGCGGTTTTCAATGATATACAGACCTTCTTGCAATGAGTACACTGGTGATTCAAGACCTTTTTTGTTTCGCGGAGTTTTTTAGGCCTCACGTCTGTACCAGTGACCACAGCTTGATGTTCGTCTTCCTCTATTGCACACGGCTCTGCCCCGCACGTGGCCTCTTAACCTTTCTTTTTGGTGCGCTCTTATTGCTGTGGCGGCGGTCTCCTTGTCTTCCTCCGCCTGGTGGTGACACGGTTCCTCGCACGTCTGCGTTCCATTTCGACTGTCTATACTTTGTCACCTATCTCCCCCCGCATCTCCCCCCGCTATCGGCCCGCTGCTCCATGCCCGGGGCTCCGCTAGGTGGCGGAGCGCGCCAGGCATGGAGCAGACAGCAGGGGGCCCGGACGGAATACCAATGCAACTGATAAACCTGCTTTGACATAAAAGTAAGGCTTCGTTTATGATTGCAATAGATAAGGTGATACATAAGGTGATTGGGCAATTGATATGGTGATTCCCCCCAGATAGCACTAGGCTCGGACGGAATACCAATGCAACTGATAAACCTGCTCGGACCTAAAAGTAAGGCATCGTTTATTAGGGCGATAGATAAGGTTATACAAACCAAACAAATACCGGAGGACTGGCTAGAAAGTAGGATGAATTTATATATAAAGGCAGAGCAAAAAATTACACCATCTTTCGTAGGGGAACCCTGAGTAGTATGCGAAGCAGCCATGAGGTTGACTGAAGTTCCCATTGGTTTTCAGTTCGTCGTTTCGTGGACGTCCAGCTTCGCGTGCTTTCGTTGTATCAGTAGCTTCTTGCGTAGTTTAAATGAGTGAATGACATCAGGCGCGTTCGTAGCACATGCTACCGTCTCGGTTTGTGGTGCAGTGGGAAGAGCACCACGTACCTCCCGTTGCGACCAGAGAGTCGTGGGTTCGAAACCGGGCGGCCCTAACTATTTCTTTTAGAGGCGAAGCTTCTCTTGCTCGGGCCCTGTCCCGTCCCTCGTTGCTGCTGTATACGGCACGACACATTAATGATGATTGTGGCAGGATCCCCCTAGGGATTGGCCAACCAAAGATTGGCCGAAGCGGACAAAACGTTCAACGTGTTCGTTGCTACCCAACAAGGAGAAGAGGAAGAAGAAGAGGTTGTCGTTCGTCGCCTGTGAGCTCAAGACACGTACCGGGGTACACGACACAAGACGCTCTGCAGAAGGCGACGGCCAAGGTGGTTAAAATGTCCCACACCGAATTCGCCAACTTACCCATGGAGATTCTCATCGTCCAAAACAACCCCTACATAACCACCACAAACATCGACGTCGTCGACGGGCTTCTGAACGGAGCGTTGGAAAGCTTGACGTGTCGAGTTTTATAGGCTGTGCGGGCGAATGTTTTCACGGTTTTGCCGATACGCATTTTTGCTTCGCCCCTGTCGTCATCATTCACTTCGTGGAGATGCTGGAATTTTTTTATAGTGGACTGCGCTGACGTCAGCCAAACGCTGACGGCGCTGAAGAGACGCGCATGCGCAGTAGAGTGCGGACGGCGGACGGCGGACAACGACAACGAGGGAGAGAGGGACACAGCCCAAGCATGAGATGCTTCGCATATAAAACGCCAGTATTGATTCATACAGACCACTCAGTAACGTAAGTTGTTATGTATAGATTCGTAACGCAGGTGATAAAATCAGAAATTCAATCATGGATGGAAGAAAATGAATCTTTGGGGAACTGCAGAATTAAATTAGGCAAGACAGGTGATGGGATCATTTTCGGGATAACACAATGCGCTGAAATTGCGAAGCGAAGAATACACCATTATGGATTACGTTCTCCGACCTCCAAGGGGCATATGACAACGTAAACAGAGAATTGCTTGGAGAATGCTAAAACTCCAGGGATTAGATGACGACCTAATACCGTTCCTTATAGCAATCTATAAAGATAATAGAGTGCACCTTACATGGGAAGGACAGAAATGCTCCCAGCAGGTCAACACCCATAGGGACTGAAACAGGGATGCCCTTTGAACACCAATACTGTTTATGCTTTACATGCAGGGTTAGAAAAGAAACTGATGATGATCATGATGGTTGCGTTTTTATGGCGCAAGGCCGACTAAGGGTAAAGAGCGCCAAAGAAGAAGTTGACGGCCGATGAGGCGGTGCGGCCGAGCCCACGTTTATTTCGGTTGCGTTGGCCGTACCATGGTCAGGACGAGGCGTGTAGAAACGGGGTGCCGTTCCAGACCGGGTGCCGAGTGCTGCGTGTCCTCCGCTGTGCCAGCTGGCCAATCTGCTGATGATGATGGTGGCGCTTAAGAAGATGATGATGGTGGCGCTACAGTAAAATTAAATATGAATGGGTGTCTTGTGTGTGTCTGACAGAGCGACCTTGAGTGCAGAAGCCTCCTCCCTTTATCTGAGAGAGAAAGGTAAGGAGATAGATGGCCTGTTTAAAAGAGTTGTAAATTTCGATGTATAATTCATGACAGGATTCAAAAGGAAGGTTGGTGAGAGATACGATCTTAGATGCATACAGCAAGTCAACATACTTCGCTGGTGCCCGAGGCGCCATTGTCACACTCGGCGTACAGACTCTCGACAGGGCTTGTGCGGAAAGCGCCGCATAAGAGGCGAAAGCCCAAGATGCAGCACTGGGTCAACCACTTTTAAGGGCTGTTTCTGCCGCTGACCCATATACGACGCTGCCGTAGTCAAGCGGATACCGTAAGAAGGCCTTGTAGAGGTGCAGCAGGAGATGTTTGTTGGTCCCATAGGATTGCTGTGAGAGGACCTTGAATCTTCATCGTTTTTAAGCATTTGCATTTGAGCTGTCTGATATGACAAACGAATGTAAGCTTTTCATCGATTAAAACACATAAAAACGTGTGCTCCTTGTTCACAGGAATCGGCAAGTTCTTAAGAGTGATGTCTGGGTCTGGGTGGACCCCACGCTTCCTTGAGAACACAACACAAGAAATTTTTCCGGGATTCAGTTTAAAACCATTCTTGCCAGCTCAGCTGGAAAGTTTGTTGTAACCAAGCTGGACTTGACATAGCAGATGGATATACAGTGGAATCTCGGTCATACGAATCTCAAGGGGTGGCAAAAATATTCGTATCACCCGAAAATTCGTATCATCAGAAAACGAGAAAAAATGTGATAAGGCCGCTCATGTGACAGGCGGCGGCAACATGGCGTCGGCTCTTGCCGTGAAGAGGTGCAAGTAGCTTCAGCGACCTCTTGTAACCTTTTGTTAAAACGCAGATCAAGGTGTAAACTCAATTGCTCATGCGGGAAAGCAGAAATGCCATCCACACCAAATATCCGCCACGGAGGTGGCCCAGCCAGCTGCCACGAGCGCTTCGAAATTGCCGCTATGAGGCACACGTCTCCCCATTGGCGCAAGTCGTGAGGCTCCTCCCACTGCCTTTTGCGGCAACCGAGGCAGAGGCTGGCGCCGGGGTTCCGGCCCGAATCAACGTGGGAGTCAAAAGAACGTGTGCTCATCGTCGACACGACGTGCGCACACGAACCACATGCGATTCGTGCGAGTCAGCGTTGCGCGCGCGTTTTCGCCTCGCTCGGAAAATGATGCCCGACGCATGTGGCAGTGGGAGGAACTTGCCGACTTGCGCCAATGGCGAGGCGCAGTCTTCATGGCCGCAGTTCGAAAACGCTCGGGACAGCCCGCCGATTCCACCGGAGATGTTTAGGCTTACCACGGTGGCGGATATTTGATTGGCGCTTTCCCTAGCCGCGCGGACGATGCTTTATGTGTCGTTTTCGCCCACATTATCAGCTCCTTGCTGTACAATGAAATTCATTTGTTCCTTAAGTGGCATCTAAAGAGCGGTCAGAAGCGGTCGGTCGAGCTACCCGCACCACTTTGCGGCCGGTGACGCCGCCATGTTGCCGCCACTTGCCGCGCCGCGCGCAGCATGCAGGTGGTATTGCGCGGCGCGCGGTTTCGGGATCAGAAAACGCTCCCTTCAATTT
>JABSTR010001142.1:0-122500 GCA_013339765.2 Haemaphysalis longicornis
TCGATTTATTCGTGGACAGTCCTCGGGCTGTCCGAGGACTGCCCTCAAACCAGAGGGTTGTAGAATACAGGAAAAATCGACAGACGGATCGCGCTCGTTTTGTCGTTTACAACACCCTTACACCCTAGCAAAAACACAAGTATACACCCTGTTAAAGTGCATTTTATTGTTAGTTACACCCTTTCAAAGGGTGTTTTTATAGGGTGCAAGGGTTAGTTATAGAAAAAGGGTGAAAATTTATTTTACAATGTCAGAGGGTATTTTCTTTTTTCTTTGCTAGGGTACAAAGATGTTAATTTTACTCCTTAAAAGGTTTGTTTCCTTGTGTTTTTGCTAGGGCCAAGGGTGCTAAGAAAACTCACCTTACGGGTGTAATTCATTTTCCAGCATGGGAATCTCTAACGGACATCGAAATAACGTTTTCTCTTTTACGCCTCCGTCAGAAAAGCAGCGGCCGCGAACCGAACGCGCAACAATTACGACTCAGCCGCTCAAGTGACGGGCTTTTATCGATTGCATCCTGCGAGAGACGCAGCGCGGTTACGTGAGCTGGGCGTCGTACGATATAAAAGCAAGAAAGGTCGTTGTATTGCGTGCTGCGTAACTTCCCGCCGACCACCTCCACGCGACAAGGAAAAATATAAGCACATCCCGCCAAGTGTGTTTTGTATTGAAAGCGCCTGCGCATACAACGAGGACTGTGGCTGAACGAGTTTTGAGGAGAGTGCGCAGCACGCCCCCTCGCATTCATTTCTAGGTCCTTGCGAGAGGCTATTGTCCAGCCGAGTCGACCGTCGGCGTAATGCCGTTCCGTCGATAGCTCAGTTGGTAGAGCGGTGGACTGTAGAGGTTTCCCCGAAGATGGTGCAGACATCCATAGGTAGCTGGTTCGAATCCGGCTCGACGGAGTTTTTTTTTTTTCTGATGTTGAGTTTACAGAAAGCATAAACCTTGCCAGATAGCACAAGCGTAATGCTGAGCGTCGGACATGATGGTTTGCTGAGTGCAGCGTTTACTGAAACTCTCGGCTGCGTTTACAGATAAGGAAGTTCTTCGCCACGCGTCTGCACCGCTGCCGAAAGTTGCGCCACAGCTGGAAAACAGATAACCGTTGCTTTCGTCCTCGGAACGCCGAGTGGTACAGATTGCCACGCCGTGAGGCAAGTTTCTTGACGTTTCCCAAGACTCAAAAAGAAAAAAAATCTTTATAAAAAAACAACTAGTTCAGACCGCTCGTTGATGGAGCTAGGAGGTAATCACGTCAGCGCGATGCAATACGCCGTGGCACGCACTCGCTTTGATAGAAGTGCCATGAATGCACTTCCGTATGTCTGTGTGGGTGGCACAACAGTCTTCCTCGTCACCCAACGATAGAACTATCGCGTTCCACGCCAAAAGGCGTGACTTAAGCGTCCTTTTTTGCTTCCTTTTTTTTTTTTTGCCGCACTGACGGCGACCATACGCAAAAACGCACCACAGGAAAGCCAACCTTGTACAAAGGGAAGGCACATGAGGATGATGGGTTTCCACATAGCACCCCAATAGCCTCAAGAGTAAAGAAATGCATCCCGTGGTCGGAATCGAACCTGGGTCCTTCGCGTTATGTAGGCGATGGCTATACAATCGCTCCATTCCGACACTGTCCAAGTAATTTGGATTTTGGACTCTGACTTTCACTCAGCCTGGGTTGAATGGCAGAAAGCTTCGCTTTTTAGCTATCTTCTTTTTAAAGAGCTTTGATAAATTTGTTTTGATATTTTATTTTTCTGTTTTGCTTGAACAAGAAATCTACATTTACACTAATATAATGAATAAATATCTCAGCTTCCCTCATTACACAGTACAAGGTGATACAAGGCATTGTGCATTTAGAGCTTTTTGAAGATTTTGTTTATGTCGCTGTTGTTTCAGTTTTAGGGGCGAAGCTCCTTTTGCCCGGGCCCTGTCCCGTCCCTCGTTGCTGCTGTATCCGGCACAATAATGATGATTGCGGCAGGATCCCCCTAGGGATTGGCCAACCAAAGATTGGCCGAAGAGGTCAAAACGTTCAATGCGTTCGTTGCTACCGAACAAGGAGGAGAGGAAGAAGAAAAAGTTGTCGTTCGTCGCCTGCGAGCTGAAGACACGTACCGGGGGTACGCGACACAAGACGGTCTGCAGAAGGCGACGGCCAAGGTGGCTAAATATCACACACCGAATTCGCCAACTTACCCATGGAGATTCTCATCGTCCCAAACAAGCCCTACATAATCACCACAAACAGCGACATCGTCGACGGGCTTGTCAACGGTGCGGTGGTAAGCTTGACGTGTCGAGTCTTATATGATGTGCGGGCGAATGTGTCACGGTTTTACCGATAAACCCTTTTAGCTTCGCCCCTCTCATCATCATTTACTTCGTGGAGATTGGCGGGATTTTTTGTTTTTCTGTTGATCCCATGAAGGTGGCGAATTAGATAGAGTTTGTATTTTCGTTAGTTCAGTTGTCGTTTTTCTGGTATGTCTTTTTTTTATTTTCTTTCGACAAATAACCAAATTTACACTATTATAACGATTAAGTGCGTGAACCTTGTCACTAAGGCATTTTTGTGTGAGTAGATTCTTCTAGCAGTTTTGTATCTCTATTTGTGTTTTATTTCTTTTTTTTTCAATTCTGCTTTATACGCGAGAAAGCAGATTCAGTAGTCTCGCGATAATTCAAACTTCCGGTTCATCCAAACACACTTCAAAATTTTGTTCGGACCGCTATGTTTTCAACGTATTTTAAAAAGCTGCTTAATTCAAACTGCTCCACTCAGTAAATTCGGTTAATTCGTACTTTTTGCTGGTCCTTGCCGGAAAATATCTGCTGCATTGGCCGCTTCTGCCTGTACATTTGCATCCTCATATTACTAACAGCCCCAAATAAATCCAATTACCTGAATACACGTGTCAAAGAGAAAAGTGCTGACATCGAAAACTCTGTTTTGAACTCTTGTGGAAAGACAAACCAGTCATCTATTCGTGATCTTTTTTTAGCTGTGAATAGCTCTTCAGTATTATGTGTGCATGTTATACTATTAAATATAGACGATTTTTTCATTAAAACTCGAGTTCGTATTTTGCCCCGAGTCATATCTATCACAACTTCTGATAATTCAAACAAAATCCTGGAGTCCTTTCAAGTTTGAATTATCGCGAGCGTGCTCTATTAGATAAATCTCAGTGGCTCGTTATTTCGTTAGTATCGAGCCAGATAGATGGGAACAAGGTGAAAAGGACTAGAAGACGTCGCTTCAAACTTTACACATGGCAAGCAGCGTTGAGACAACTGTTGTTTCCAATCGGACCACGCTGAATTCACGTTTGTATAGGTATTGACACCTCTGGCACCCCCCCTGGTGGGGACAACCAGTTTTACAGCAAAGCTCTATATGGCTAGAATCCCGGGTTTCCCTTCGAAGGCAACGATTTGCTCAGAACCGCTCCACCCCTCTTCCTCGCCACCACCGTTGCCTCTTTCACAAGTTGCGCAGTGGGCTGATAACGGCTCTATAGCGCCGTAATCAGCACTTGCACTTTCAACTCGCGACGGGATGGACGCGTGTCGTTCGCTCGGAGTAAAAAGGGCGGGAATAGACCTATGCGAAATTGCTTGGTGATCTAGCAACACTGATGTAAACGAGACCGTCGGCCATGTTGGTACGGGCGCCGATCGGGAAGTCTCGTATTGTTTACTGTGGAAGAGTAGGTGACGGTAACGCGGTATGGCTCAAACTGGACGGCGTTTTCCGGCTCCCGACCGCGGATTGTGGACGAAGGACTTGTCTGCGCTGCCGACTGTGTCTGAAGACTCATACCACTCGGGGTGCCGCGCCAAAGACCCATCCGAGCGGCAGCGGAGCAGGGCATGCCGCCTAGCCACCGAGGCGCATTGCTCGCCTTCATAGATGGGGACAAACACGTGCGACTCGCAGTAAGTAAATCCTTCTTTGTTTTTTACTGACGCGAGTTAACCGGTATGAGCATTTGTATAGCACTTTGTTCACCGTTGTTTACCATGCAAATGCGTAGACGGCGACCCTGTTGCAGTAACCCTGAAAGAGGAAAGCGACAATCGCCAGACCGTACCGCTAGTGGGTGGATTAGGTATTTTCAAATGCTGTACATCGAATTTACGGGATGATTTTTGGCGAAGATGTTTACGGAAAGGTTGCGGCCGTTTTCCGTGACGGTCGTCCGCCCGCGCGTTTGCCGCAAAGCAATCGCGCTTTGCGGCAATGTCAACTACAAAAGCGCACATACACCTTGAATTTTCTTTTTGTGTGTGTTTTCATTATTTATTGTGCATGTTCTGCCACAAAAATCTGTTTGTGTGTCTTTCTTCTCTTTTTTTTTGGGCGGTGGGGTGGTTGTGTTTGTTTCTAAAGCGCATGTTTTTGGTGTGCACGAATTGCTAAAACCTCGTTAGCTCAAACTCACTGAACTAGAATATTTTTTTTAATTCGATGGGTCATCGGTATAGCCCGAATGTTTACCTGTTTATCTCGAAAGGTTCTGGAAGTGAGTTCCAGATAATCATATTATTGCTTGCTTAAGTTATGACGAACACGATTATGCGGGTACTGGTATCATTACCCATGGTGAGGTTTATAAATGTTAAACTTCCTTCTCTTAAAAATGCATTAACAAAGCATGCAGAGATACTTGCACGCTCGAACTTGACAAACAATTTTGTCATCATTGCTGTTTGAGGTGTAGATTATTGCCCTTGCAACAGTGTTAAGCAAGACACAAAATCTGGTCATTTTGAGTCTGTTCCTTGCGGCCACTTCTTTCTGCTCTGTCCCTTTACCATAAACTGTAGCGGACTAGTCCTGTTCTTCCCTGAGTGCTATTTACTGTTACTCTCTCTGTTCTTGCAGGTTGGGCCTCAGCAGCTGCTTTCGCTCCCAGAAGAAAAGTGGCCGGCCCTATGTTGTGTGCCTCACCTTTGAGACGGACAGTGGGGCGATTGTGGAGGCAGCGTGCGAGTGCCCGGCGGGTTGCAGTGGAGCATGGAGTCACATCCTGGCTGCTGTGCACCTACTCGCCCTCTTGCAAGCCGAAGGTTTTAAGAGGCGCCACCGGAGCTTGCGTGCACTGAGCTGCCACAACAGTGGGGACGTCCGAGACAGCAGGCATCAAGCCAGCGAGTGTCCAAGAACATCTTACCTGGCCAAGCGTCTGCGAGCAAGAATGGCCCTCCCTTCCCTTCCAAGGGGGATGCACGTCGAGTACAGGAGCAATGCGAGCAGCAACAAAGTGCCGTGCAGGCGCTTGGGAGAAAACTTGGTAGCCTTGGGAATGGTTTTTTTTTGCCCCAGTTGTGCTGGCCTCACCCCCCACAGTGACAGAAACAAGGACTGGTATGGCACCTGAAGGGTCACCTATGAGCTACCAGCAAGCATTCATGCCACATTTCGCCGTGGTCATCTCGCGAGCACGCAGAGGCTAGGCAACGTCGTGTTTACTAGACCGCGGCATGCAGGGGTGCGCGAATGCTTCCCTTTGTTCCATTTATATCCAAAGTTTGCTATACTGCACGCGCTATAAATCACCGAAG
Organism: Haemaphysalis longicornis; assembly: GCA_013339765.2. Classification (NCBI taxonomy): domain Eukaryota; kingdom Metazoa; phylum Arthropoda; class Arachnida; order Ixodida; family Ixodidae; genus Haemaphysalis; species Haemaphysalis longicornis. The sequence goes on from JABSTR010001142.1 coordinate 5,584, forward strand.
TAGTTTAATTTACTGGGATACTCACTGTGGATACAAAAAATGCAAAAGCACTCAAGCTGATGCGCGGCTGCCTGATGCAACTCTGGCCGTTTCTTTTCTTTTTTTTTTTTGAATAAAACCTGAAAATTGTCTCAGCTACCTACATCAATGGCCACTATCATTACGTCGGAGGCATGCATGCAGCATGTGACAAACTATAAGAGTGAGTGTGTATTTTAGTCGCAAAATATTCGACAGTAAATACATCGTGGCTGAAATGACAATGGGCACCAAGTTAACTTGACGTAACAACAAACCTTTCAGCCCGGAAAATCGGGAACCAAGTGCAAAAGCTCGAATTTTCCACATTTAGATCATCATAAAACAGTGTACGCCACTTCTGCAACGACACGCGGCTAAATGCAACGTAAAAGAAACCAACAACACACTCCCATACCGTGCGCGCCCGCCACAGAGGAAATTTTCAACCGCGCCGCGACGGCGTAGTGCGGCAGGAAAAGTTTGTTTACAGCCCCAGATAAGATAAAGGCTCGTGTAGGGGCTAAGCGGTACCATTTAACAATGAAATGAAGCGTGCGGAGAGCCACAGGGACGAGTAAAGAAACAGCCTAATTTTGGCAACGTGTGGTACTGTTTTCCCGGTCGAGCGCCGCTGTCAGTCGCATGAATAGGTGGCGCACGCTCAGGCTTCATTTAGAATACAAAGGCTGGACCACAGAACTCCAACGCAGCTGTATTTTCATCCGGACAGCAACTACGGAATCCCGCGCTTAGCGAACCAACGACAAATATTCGCTCCCAGCGCACCGCGCCCAGCGTGTCACAAAGGTTGCTCGCGCCGGCATAGTTCGCGTCAGAAAGTTCGTTCAAAAGCGTGGAACTTCACGTACCTTTTCTCCATTTGGACGGGTATTTCCGCATTGCGTGCACTGCGCACGAAGCAATGCTCCGGCATTGTAGTCCATCACCAAGAGCGGTCAATGCCCGCCTTCTTTGGTTTGCCAATTGGTTTAGGTTTCAAACGACCGTACCAAAATGGCGGACCTAGTTACCGGAGTCGACGTGAGATGGCGAGGCGCATTTTGCATAGGGTCTATTGAAGGAGCGTCGGCGAACACGGAAGTGCGAATGGGGGCGAAAAAAGAAATGGCGCTGCCGCAGAACGTGCGGCCGTTGTCGTTGCTGCCCCAAGTCCCACCTCGTCGAGTAGCTGCAAATCCCTCCCGGATGAAAAGCAACTTACCCGCTTGAAACGGCGATGTGAGCCAATAATGATAACATATAAATTCACTATAGCAAAGCCCACCATAGTTACAGCTTCGCTGGCTTCCATCTCTCCAGAGTGGGAGGGCTCTGATTTTTTTTTGACCACCCGGATGACGTGGATGAAAATGTATTTTTGGTTTCATGTTCCTAAGCAATGACTGACAACAATGTCTCCGGAACTGAAATATTCTTGAAGGTTTTGATTCTATAGTTTTTCACGATGTCTTTCTTTGTGATAGCAGCGTCATCCGAATCGCCCGCAAAAAATAACTGCCTGCAGTGAGCGCAAGGAAAAATAAAATGCGGAATAATTTCTTCAATAAATATGTAGTTTCGGATTTCATCGAGATTTGGTAATAAACGATCAGTTGACCCTTGGCGGTCCAATAACGATATAATACCATCAACACCGTATGAGATGCGTCTGACCAACTCGCACCCGCGTCTGCGCATGCGTTCTCTTTACGCAGCCACGAAGCTTCGGCTTCACGGAGAGCTTCTCGTATGCCCCTCAACAGTCCGTGCACGCACTGCTGCATCCACCTACCCTGGCGAGCCACAGGTGTGCCCTGGGCAGGGGATCTCCGGCCTCGGCCGCACGGCGGAACTGGTTCTCGGCGTCCCTGAGCATGCCCAGGCGCAAAAAGCAGCGGCCCCGCTGTAACGCCCACCAGCCGCAGCAGTCACCGCTGCCCGAGCGGTCGCCCCGCTGCTGACCGGCGCAGGCCGCGTTCGCCAGCTCCAGGGCCTGCGGGACCCCCCGAAATGGGAAAACTCTGGGCATCTTCGATTATCAGTCCCGGATCGTCCCAGGACTGCCCGGAACACGATCCGGAGCTCGATTTTCCGGTGTATTTCTAAGGGACCTTCGGAGCGAAGGCAGTCCCCGGACTGCCCGCGGACTGTCCAGGACTGGTAAATCGAGAAGGCCTTCTGCTTCCCTAACTTCGTGGAGCGCTGGCAAAGCTGGGACACTCGTCAACCAACGCGATGATCAAGCAATCTGGGAAGCGGAGCGGACGTACCGTGACGTAGCTCAGAGCCACACTTGTTTCAATGAAGAGGCAAGCAACGAGCTCAGAACTGCTCTTTATTGCGCATTGCGGTCAATGGCTCTGTACACCCTGCACACCTGTACACGCCGTACACCATCTCTGCACTAACCCACCCGGATATTAGCTCTGTCCTGAAGAACAGGTAGACCACACAAGTAACAGCGTGAGTGTAAGAGGAGGAGGAGGAGGAAATACTTTTATTCAGATTTCTGAACGGCCCAGTGTGCGGTCCAGGGGAGGGGTTTCCCTTTTTTCCCCGCAACCCATATGCAGTCTGCACCGGGTGTGCTCTGTCCACCTGGGTAGGCAGAAAGGGGCTGGACAGCAACATCTCCCATTGCTCTTATTGGTTAGTTGACGGGAAGAGAGGAGGGTGCTCAGGGCCAAAGTCGCACACCCCGAATATGTGGCGGAGTGTTGCTACTTCTGAGCGAAATTTACATCCAGCGCCGTAGCGATTCGGGTGCATTAAGTGAAGACGCGTCGTAGAAAAATGGTACGAAGACCACAACGCATCAGGCAAACAGGTTTATGAATGAGATATGAGACATTCGAATGAGGCTAAGGCCGAACATAGGAACACGTAAAAGGTATAACTTAAGAACGTGGGGGGACGAGCTATACTCGGTGACAACTTAAGAACAGCACCGGAAGTTGCCGCTGTGCCTTATCACCGCAGCCGGATGTTTGTTTTTTCCGCGCGGCGCAAGTAGGGCGTTACTGGGAATATTTTTGACATGGCGTGAGCCGTTCCTGTGATTTTTTGGACTTAATGTGCTTATAAACGACTCCAGTGACGACAAACAAACTGCGCGAGACAAGGCAGACGATATCACGCATTCATAGCAATCCCCTTTCAAAACGCGCGCGCACTGGCGTCACGGGTCCGGCGCTTTGGCTGAGTGATACACTACATGAGGTGGTGCCGTTCTTGAGTTGTAACCGAGTATAGTTGTCATTCCATGAGAGAGAAAAAAAATTATTCGTCGAGCAGAGGCTGATGTATCACGCGCCAAAATATTTAGACAAAGGACGTAAATTACTCTTTTACGTAAAGGACGTAAATGACTCTGCAGGTACTCTGTTTTAGTTTTGTTTCAGCATGTCTCTGACCCGGTCCTTTACGTCCTTTGTCTGGATATTTCGGCGCGTGAAAGTCTTGTCGTTGAAGTTATGAAGCATTCCACTGAGGTGGACTATTCGGGCAGAAGGCAATCAGCCCCCGTTGATAACGACGATTGTGATGATGGTCGGGTGGTGTGGTGAAGGTGCTGACCCATGAGGCCCCGGTGACTTAGGCAAATGCGATCAGGTTTGTGCCACTACTCTCACCTGCCTCACGTCGCCCCGTTGGTGGTAGAGAAAGCGAAACAGCGGTTTGGACAGCCAGGGCTTCCCCACCCAGCTGCCGGATGCCCCCAGGCGGCCCAGTTCCTGCAGTGGGCCCACGGGCGCCGCCGTGCTGGGACGGGCCTGTGACAGGGAAAGCAAGCGGCGTACGTGTCCATGTGTTAGGATGCTGACCTCTTTGTCGTGCCGGCATGGGGGAAGGGCCATCTCAAAGGCGCCTGGTGAGGGGTCACATGAAATGGGTCACTTTTCCACCCTTGCATCTTGGAGAACAGCGCGAAATAACGGGGACACAGCTAAGAAAGAAGTAAACGGGACAAGCGCTTGCCCTGTTCACTTCTTTCTTAACGCGCTGTTCTCCAAGATACAAGTGCACCAAATAGCCCAACTCGCCACCCTGCTACAGTTTTTTCCCACCCCCGCTTCCTTGCAGTCACTGCCGTAATAGAATTTTGGGGGAACACGGCGGTTCCCGCCTACGACGTCTCGGGATGGCGTAACAAAGCGCTGTTGTTCACGGGTTGTCCTCGCGCCTCAATAATTAAATGAGCCCTGCAACACTTTTTTCAACTTTTTTTTCGAAATGTTAAATTGTTTCCGAACGTAGTCAACCAACACATCCAGTAGTTAGGGGTCGCAAAGTACCTCAGCCAAAAATTACTGCTTTATGCCCATCAGATAACTTAGAAACTTGCTCAGAAGATTGTTCTCTTTTTCCCGGTCTTGGCGTTCTTCGACCGATGGAATGACGTCATTACAGCCGTGTAGCGGCTATTGGCCGTTTTTCCTTCAGTTGCAGCAACGACAGCGTTCGATAGCCACTTTAACAGAAAGCTACCAAAGCAAAGCAGAAACGGAAGGCGTATATGCTGCGGCGAGTAAATCACGCAGTGCCACTCCGTGCTGTTGATAAGACAATGCTTCCAGACGCGAAGAAAAGATGAAAGCGTTTATCGGAAATGTTGCAGAGCCCTTTTAAAGTGAGTTATGCTTGCAAGGGGCAACGACAGGTCGGCCACGAAGGCGCTTGAACCCTCAGCGAACGGTGCACTCCGCTGAGGGCTCAGCGGAGTGCGCCGCTCACGGCTGGAAAAGCTCATGGAAGGAATGGCACGGTACTGTTACGCTTCCACACCACGCCGAAAGATCACGCGAAAAGAGAACGACCCTGTCACCACCCGTTCACGGCTGCGATAGTCTTGGTACGAATGGTAGTCTAAAATATGTAAGCGAATGACTAAAGAATCGCCTCAACATTTGTGAGAGTGAGCACGTATACATGCAGCAGCATCGACAACGTGCTTGCCCTTGTCAATGACGTTAAGAGTGCGAAAGCCCAGCGTCGCATCACTCTAGCAGTGTTCATTGATATTAAAGCAGCCTTTGACTGTGTGGCACATGAGGCAATAAGATCTGCATTGGAGTCGGTAGGTATCGGAGGTCGCATGTATGCGTGGATATCCGATTATCTGTCTGACAGATCCGTCTTTATGTCCACGAAAGACGGCGAAACAGCCCCTCACAATGTCACGCGAGGTGTGCCACAGGGCGGCATTTTAAGCCCAACCCTATTTAATATCAGCCTCATTGGAATTGAGAAGTGCGTGCCACGCACTGTCGAAATATCGCTATATGCTGACGATATCTGCATCTGGAGCTCTGGCCGCAACAGGCGAGTTTTACAAGCTCGCCTTCAAAAAGCCATCAATTCTATAGCGGACTTTTCGACGAGACGTGGCCTCGAAATCTCGGCTAGGAAATGTGCGGCAATAGCCTTCACCAGGCGTGATGTCTCCCGCTATCATCTTTCAGCGGCAGGGGTCCCCATACCCTTTGTGGACTCACACCGATTCCTGGGCGTAACACTTGACAGGTCGATGACGTGGTCCCCCCACGTTCGTCTCCTGAAGGAGAAACTGGGCTCCTTTGCTCAGGTGCTACGCATGCTGACCAGCGGCTCAGGAGGTTGTTCTGTTGGGCCCCTCCTACGTCTCTACACAGCACTCTGTGAAGGACTGCTCCGATACAGCCTCCCAGTACTCGGCCCTCTTTCCAAGACCAACACAAGGCTGTTAGAAAGTATGCAGGCCCGAGCTCTGCGGTTTTGTCTGGGTCTTCCGAAGACAACTTCTACGCTGGGGACCATACGAGAGTCTAGGCGCTTCTTACCCAGTGTACTGGTGAAAGAGGAGCAGCTTCGCCTACATCTGCGGCTGGCGACTAGGGCCCATGGACATCCGCTGAGTTCTAGCTCTGCCTTAGAGGTACAAGACACTCTACCACCCTTGTGTCAGAAGTGCCCTGCGCCGCTTCATCTCCCGCCCTGGTTGTACTTCCCCTGGCGAATCGTCACCACAATACCGGGCATCGGCAGTAAATCAAGGTTACCAATTCCAGCCCTAAAGTACTTCACTCTAGAGCACATGTGGAATTGCTACCCTAAATACAAGCATATCTACACTGATGGATCGGTGACGGCCACATCATCTGCTGTCGGAATCTGGGTTCCATCAACGCGCACCACAATTGCGGCCAGGTTAAGCCACAAAACAACGTCGACGACCTCAGAACTTGCTGCCTTGCGCTCCGCTTTGCAGTACATTCTTGGGCAAGAAGCTTCTGTGTGGGTGATTTTCACAGATTCACGGGCAGCGCTACAGCAACTAGCATCATTCCCGCGCGAGCAACTGGCCCACGAAATACACACCCTGCATACACAGGCTGCCAGAATGCTTCACGAGGTAGTGTTACAGTGGCTACCTGGACATTGTGGGGTGAATGGGAATGTGGTGGCCGACGAAACAGCTTGCGCGGCCCACACCCAATCTAGTGTCATCATCCCGATTCCTTTCTCTAGACGTGACGCCGCGACACTTGCGTACTTTGCGGCGCGGCAGTCATAACTCTCCATATGGACGGACGGGACAAAAAATTATCAGCCAATATACAGAATCGATCCCCCCTTCACTTTTCGAATGCCGTGTGGCCTGGGAAAGCGCGACGAAGCAGTCGTTCACCGCATTCGCCTCAACGTCGCTTTTACCAGCCACTACTTGCACAAGACACGCCGAGTTGCCTCCCCTCACTGTCAAGTATGCAGTGTCCGTGAGGACATAGAACATGTTCTGTGTGTGTGTCCCCGTTATGACACCCCGCGGCTAACCTGGAAGACAACTTTGGGACTGCGTGCTGATGCACCGTTGAAGCTTTGTGACGCCATTGGTCCTTGGCACTCAACTGCCGCGGCAACACGGAGTACACGGGCTTTGGTGTCATTTCTCCGTGACTCCGGCCTGAACGAAACTCTGTGAATGTGTGCCTTAACTTCACTTCTGTTTGTGCGCCGTGTGCGTGATCCTGCATTTGTCAGTTTGTGTGCTTATTTGCTTTTGTAGTGTCTGTATGAGTTTTTGTGTCTTCGTTTCCCTTCACTTTCGCACATCATGTTCATGTGGAGTAGCAAGCCAAGCTCGCTGCCAGGCTGACTTCTCTTCATTCATTAAAGGCATTCCTCCTCCTCCTCCTCCGTTCCGAACTGACGTCGGTTTGTAGCATATCGCTTAATTGGCCGCTTGTTCGTGCCAGTGTCGAGCTTGCTCGTGTTGTTGTGACGCCATGCATGCGCGTACACAGGCAGTATTCCATTCTGGTGTTCCCATCGGTTCTAAACGTTTCTAAACATCGGTTCTAAACGGTGTTCCCATCGGTTCTAAATCGAACGGCCGAAGAGTCGTAAGCCTAAATGCGGATCGCATGTGTCGAGCTGTCATGAACCGTACTATGTTTATTACACTCTAGGAACTAACAGAACAGAGCCGCATTCATTAAGTCAGGAATTTTGTCGGGGCGCAATTTTTGCTTCTCGATCGATTTGCGATGACCGTTCGGCCGATCGACATTGTCGGCGTCTTTGGTCAGCGAGCCAGTCACACCACGCGGATTTTCGATGGGCCGTCGCGTTCGTATCGCCGTCGGCGGCGTGCGACAAAGCGGTCTGACAACTCGGAAGTCGGCGTCGCCGTTGTGTCATCGTCGTGTCGGCCTAGCCAACGCGCCTTACGAGAAGCGTGATAATAGAGTAAACTAGATAAATATGGATGAACACGATGCGTTAAGCGTGCTGCAGGAAGCGCTAATTAACCAACGGCGCCACCACGACCCGTCGACGCTGAGCAGACGACGCTTCTCTTCGCCGGAAGTGAGAGAAAAATCCGTCCAATAGCAGGGTTTCTGTTTCGTGACGCACATGGGGGCATCGATGACGTACGTGCGGTAGGATGGCGGACCCCAGAAACACGCAGGAAAGGGGGGGAACGCGGCAACAAACTTTGCAAAGAAAGTGTGACCTTTCTGCTGCACGTAAAAAAAGTTATGGCACATATGACGTTGACCACCCAACCTAACGATTGCGCCAGTTCATGTAGTGTGCCCGAAACGCATTTCAGGACCCCTTTAAAAGCCTCGTAGAAAAAGATTGCTTGCCGAGGACGGACGCTGCATCGCCGTGCCGGGTCTCCCGGCGGTCTTCAGCGCCCTCTCGACGCCCGCCGTGGCCGGTGCGGCCGTGCGCGACTGGGGCCTGCGTCGGACCCCGGTCACCGGCCTGCCCTCGCGGGTCATGGGTCGGCCTGCGCCAACGGCGGTTGTCGACGAGGTCACCGGGGCTCGCAGGGAAGTGCCCGGGCGCGCGGTCTGCGCCGTCGCCTGCGAAAGTTGTAACAGCACAGTTATGCGTTTACCCGTTATTTTTTTATTTATTTATTTTACAAACGGGACAAACGCCAGACTACTTTAATTCCGCACTAACTTGCCCAACTTTCCACACTAATTAACGCAGTCTAGCGTTTGTCCCGTCCGTATTCTTCTCTAAGTTCCCCTCTTTTTTGCGCTAGAAAACATTCCAATGTTTTATATGAGCATATACTTGTCCTCTGAAACGCCAAGCTCTTCAATGTTCGTTTCTTGTTATTTTGATGCAATATTGCTCACGCTGAAAAAAAGACATAATAGTCGTAACAGTTCCCCCCATAAACAAAGGTCACCTCTTCTTTGTAAATTTATTTATTTATTTTGACCCCCTTCTTTTCACCCCCTTCCTCTCATTTACCCAACCACCCGGAGAAAGGTCTAGGCTGATACAAACTTCAGCAAAGCACTCTATTTTCGTATAGACAGCCAGCTCTCTCTCTATCTATCTATCTATCTATCTATCTATCTATCTATCTAAACTATCTATCTATCTATCTATCTATCTATCTATCTATCTATATATCTATCTATCTACTATCTATCTATACTCTATCTATCTATCTATCTTTTCTATCTATCTATCTATCTCTCTCTCTCTCTCTCTCTCTCTCTCTCTCTCATCTCTCTCTCTCTCTCTCTCTCTCTCTCTCTCTTTCCTCTCTCTCCCCTCTCTCTCTCTCTCTCCTCTCTCTCTCGCTGAATGAAACCACATCGCGGAGATGGTTTTTATCTCTCTCAAAATTATGCCCTTTGAAATGGGGCCGTAAATCTACCTGGATGTTCAGTTTTGCTCGTAAGGTCGACCATGCAAACTTAAACAAAACTAATAACTCTTTGGGAGTCACGATTGGTTTACAAGACCCCAAAACTTCGTAAAATCGAGTCCCGTGTTATAGGCTGTAGGCTTTGGGTCTTGTCGTCGGTATCTCATTCCTTCCATCAACCGCTCTGCTCCTACAAACATGAAAAGAAACTAAGGCGGAGCAAAAAAGACCCCAAATGCTGCTATAAAAATTACCATCTCTTCCTCAAGAAAGTTAAGAGTGGCGCAAAAGCTTTCTCACATCAAAACTACGTCAAAGTGAGTCAAAATTTTCGCTGAAAGTGCCCCCAATCGATCGTCAAACCTTCAAAACCCAAATCGCGAACGAAGAACGAACCCATGCGACGGTTTTTCCCGCAATAATTAAATGCATCTACGAAGGTCTAAATGTACGTAGTTTATGATACGTAGTTTATGAGATGAAGGTATTGTATTGTACTTCTTCTTCATGATCGATGCGTGTACTGTCTTACCTAGAACTGTTACTTTTTCGAGATTTCTTAGTAACCGCTTTGACACAATGGAGGCCCAGCTTCCCTCACGCGCCGTGTGTCCAGAGCTCTTATCAGAGCTTTCCGTCGATTAACCGGTCTACGGGGAAATGCATTAGTTTTTAAAGACGATAGTCTTTCTTGGGCTACTTAAACCCAGAAATTTTGGTCTGTCTGTATGCCTGTCTGTCCGTCTGTCTGTCTGTAACTCGATTCAGCCACCGGCCAAAGAAAACTGATATTGCGCAATAGTCTTATATACTCACAGCCACATGTAAACGTCTGAGCACGGTTTATATTTCATACTTGTCAACTTTTTGAACAAGAACAAGACATTACACAAATATAAGACAGGAAATTAGTACACAAGGGATATTTACAGCGTTCCTTATTAAAAAATTCATGGATGCTTGGTTTTTCGATAGCAAATGATATTCTACATCTACTGCAGAAAACTGCCGCCTTCTGGCGGCATATAAAAAAGCACGCGGCAACAGCAACGAGAGTTCCACTAGCTGGGTTCCACGTTCTGCTTGGAACGCACGTGGAGCACGGCCACGCGGTTCTATAAACCTTGAAGTCGGCCGCCTCCATTCACGCGCGTCTCCGCCGAAATGCAGCGCTGGTATCAAGGAACCCGGCCTGTAGCAGGGGGAACGCGGTGAATTCAAATCGCCTCGCGCAAACCTTTAGTGTGTTTACCTTGGGTGGAGTGCGACGGTAAAACGAACAGTATGAGAGGTGGCGGGGAAAAAGAAAAGGGGGGGGCATTTCCTTGGCAAATGTCTAAAAAGGGATCGTTTTTGGGACGACATTTGCAATAAAAGGGAGCAGTTTACGCGGGCATTTTTTAACCCCAGCCATGGGTGCTGCAAAAAGTTTAGTTTTTAAAAAAAAAAGGTTTTTTGTTTTGTTTTTGCTGCCTTTTTTGTGTTTCATTATCAAAGATCTTGTCATGTGGTTCGAAAGAAACACGAAACGCTCTAAGCCAGCAAGCGTGCGCAAAGGGAATGCAAAGGATGCTCGGTCGCCCGCGACAGATCAGGAAAATCGCGGAAGCTTGAGAGTTTTCGGGACAAATACGGATCGTCCGCTTTCATCTTCCGCGTTTGTGCGATTCTTTCTTGCGGTAATGCCGCCCTTTGAGTAGTAATTTGCTCCGCGCATGCCCCTACCGCCCTGACAAGGTAGCTTCTCCGCACAGATGCCGCGCTCCGCGATGAAGTTAGCAGCGTAGTACGCAGAACCTTCCGTCATTTTTGTTTCCCAAACAAATTCTGACAGGTTCAAACGTGTTGCCGAAGTGACTACGCATTCAGCGCTTTTCCAGGCCACCTACCCACCAAAGTGTTTCTGTTTGCTACGACACTTTCTGTGTGGTCACACGATGTTCTAGTAGGAGTAAAATGTCTTTCATGGCCGTTAAAATTAAGTCCAAGGTTTGACGAAATCTCTTCTGATCGGGTAAGAGGTTCATAGTGTAAAAACGTGTCGCCGACAAAGGGTTTACTAGAAAAGGCAAGAAAGACGTTTCAAGGCTTGCGTAGGGAAGCCGAAACATCTTTCTTGCCTTTTTATTAAAAGCTTTGGTCGGCGACCACAAGTTTTTAACTATAAAGGCCTTAAGGATCCTGCAAAGACTTCAAACGCGCATATTGTCTTTCAGTTCAGTCCACCAGTAAAGTGTGTATGCCGGAGATCTTTGTTGTTGCTATTATAAGAAGGGAAGGGTTAAGAGGACGATTTTCCCGGCAGCTGTCTCTCAAAGAGGGCAACTTCACGTCATCAGGGAAAGAAGAGAGGATTAAGGAGGGGAGAGGGGTTAAGAAGGAGAGGGTAGGAAGATATCGGGTGAGGAGGAGAAAAGTTCATGGAAAGACGGCAAGAAGGATGGGCAAGCCAATTCCATCCAAGCAGATTACGTGCTCACTGGTCATCATGCAGCGCGTTCTAGCAACCATGGCTTCCAAGGTTACATGTTACGCATAGGCATCGTCTAGCAAGTTAACAACGACTGCATACGCGGCATCGCCGCACTGCGATCGGATTAAATTTGAATTGGATAGGAAAACGTTTATTGAGCTAAAAGTGGGTGGCTTTCTTATTTAGATAGCCGCGAGCTAGCGCAGCTGCTTGGGAGCGAGTGATGAGGCGTTCTTGGTCCTCGCACCGTGAGTTGGCCAGCTCGCGCTCCCACTGCTCCTACGCCCCAAAACCCCCCTCCCTTCCACTGCGATCGGAAAGACTTAAAATTAGGGTTCATTTCCCCAGCGTTTTCTTACAAAATACTACTATTACTGCTACTACTTACATACTTTTGCTGTTTTATCTGATTTATCTTTTCGCCTTTTTTTTTCTTTTCGATGGTTACCCCAAATTTTGGTTACCCAACTTTGCCCGAACTGAAAAAAACTGTCAAAGTACAAGCGATGTGTCACCTGGAGAAAAAGGTTGATTGATTGATTGATTGATTGATTGATTGGTGGTAGGGTTTTAAAAGCGCCGACGCAACGCAGGCGATGAGGCGCGCCGTAGAGGAGGGCTCCGGATTAATTTTGACCACCTGGGGGTCTTTAACGTGCGCCGAAATCTCGTACACACGGGCGTTTTTGCTTTTTTTCCTCCATCAGAAAAGCGGGGCCCCCACGGCCGGGAATCGAACCCGCGACCCCGTGCTCAGTAGCGCAACGCCTTAGCCACTGAGCCACCGCGGCGGGGGAGAAAAATGGTGCTTTTTTAAGAAAGAAAGATTGCGAAGATTCGGTTGATATGGTAAGATTTTGGGGGAGTGTTTCAGGGCGTCTTTAAAAAATTGCAACCCAGTGGGGTTCCCGCATTTTTAGTCATAATTCGCTTCGAAAAGCTCTTCAGAAAAAAAAAAGGCGCACTTGCACTAGTGGTGCAAGGCGGGGGAAAACAATCCAGCACTAGTGGATTTCTGAACTTCCCCCCCTGTACGTTTTCCATGGCTGGCTGGCCCGGATCGTTTTGGCCGCAGCCTTTCACATAATCTCTAAGAGGACAGCGTTAGCACGCGATAGAACCCAAGGGAAAACCCGGGTTCGCGAACTCGTCATCTGTAGCGCGAGTGTCCTGTGCTCCCCATTTTAGGCGCAGATGCACGTGAACTGTTTCCTTGATTTTTTCCGAGCTCCTCACATGGCGCAAAACTCACGCGCAAGCCTGCACGACGCCACGCCACTGCTAAAAGCTCAAGCTTAACCATGTCTGCTGTTAAGAGCGGCTCAGTTTCGGGAGTTTAGGCCTAGTGAGCGAGCGAACTCACGAACAAATGAATAACGCCACGTGAAGTCCAAAGCCAAGGCTACGAATAAATTTAAAGGAAATAATGCTGTGCCCCGGAATGCAAGAGAAATTTAAACAGCTCTCCAATAACTGCAGTTGAGGGAGAATACGCAATAAAAAAAGGGTTCCTTAAAGCAAGTCAGCAGGTCCAGACCGGGGTTGTCTCAGGATTTTATCGGGGGTTGCCAAAAAGGTTTTAAACCCGATTTTTCCCCACATACTTCGAGGACAAAAAAATGCAAAAAAACTACTCCCCCCTTTCCCTGCGAAACAGCCACCCGGTCCTCTTGCCGAAAACACCCCAATTTTGGTTCAACTCTGAGCAACTGTGGTAGGCCTACCCAAAAAGGGTGGTTTTAACGGCCGAACAAAAGAAACCCCCGACCCGCGCTGGATGATAACCACATATGAGGCGGAAGAACCGGGATTAGCTCCACTGGCTGTCATTCAGTTTAAAACCCCAGGGAAAACCTTCGACAGGTACACGGTCATTTCTGTTCCCACTTTTTAAAGGGAATGCGGGTTTTTAGACACCATGTTGGAGTAGATTCAGATTTGCTACACTCAAACCACTACGAACATAATCTTAAATGGGCAAGTAAGAATCTCAAACATAATACAAAAAAATAGGGTCGTCAAGGATGTCTCATGTCTCCTTTTGCTTTTCGCCCTTTATCTGGGGCCACTGTGTCGCATGGTGGCCGCTTCTAACAGAAATTTAAGGTCTCGTTAGGGGGGATGGGAGCTCCGAGTGCTGGCAATGTTGATATGAAACCGCCTTTGTCTGCTCAACGGCTACCCAAGCTGGGGAAGTGCTCAGACTGGGAACCAGTTTTTCCCTCGTTTTTTTGGTGCTGAGCTAAAATAGAAAAATCCGAGGGGGCCCCGGTTGGGGACCCGGGAACGTAAACCACGCAAGTGCTTCAACATGCGGTGGGCGGACCGCGTTGGGCATATAAAGGGGTAAAATTTTCGTGGGCTAAGCGGTGGCCCCTGGCGGAAACCAAAGTTGACGCGGCAGAATGGAAGCTTCACTCATGGAGGAACCGGAACATATCCATTTACCTAGGTCCCTTTTGTGCAATATGGTGGCTTACCCCGCGATCCTGTACCAGCGCGCATTACTGCCATCGATGCCGGCTGTACTGAGGCTACACCGGTCGTGGGCGGTGTTTTGTTCGGTCCCAATACGAACCCATGCGACGCACAAATCTTTTGGAGCATGGAGGGGGAGGCATTGCATTGATAAATGCGGAACGAAAGCTCGTAGTCCAGCGCTTGTTATATTTCCGCCACCAGGTTGACCCGTTCCTTGAAGCGGCCATCCAATGCCCAGACTCCCTTCACTTGCGGCTTGGCTCGCCACAACAATTTCTGCCGAGAGAGAGAGAGAGGGTAAAGGAAAGGCAGGAATGTTAACCAGGCTATGGCCTAGTATGCTATCCTACACGGGAGAAAGAGAACAATGAGGAAAAGAGGAAAACAGAAAAAAGAAAGGGGAAAGGTATACAGACATGGCGTAAAGTGGTGCGCCCAGCGGTAGGACACTATAGACAAAAAAGTTCAGTGAGTTCATAGAGGGTAGTCTTTGTGTGCAATTCCGTCGTTTTTAGAAAACACAGGAGCGCTCTTGTCGCCTTGTCCCTAGATGACGGAGAAAGGGCCCGTGGCCCAGGATTTTCTCCTCAGAGAAAGGGCGCCGAGAGTCTAGTTTCCGTAGAGTTGAAGAGAGGTTTGGGTTCTTTCCGATGAAAAACGTGGACACTCGCGTAGGACATGTCGTATGGTCTCTGGTGTGTCACAGATTTCGCACGCCTCACTGGCTGCCGTTCCAATCAAATAGGAGTTTAAATATTTGTGAATGCGACTCCAAGCCAGAGACGACAAAGAATGGTTTCATCAGACCGTGGGAGGCCTAATGGAAGAGGACGCTGAAGATGCGGGTCCAGGGCATGAATACGAGGCTCGTGAACTCTTGGGTAGTCCATTTGGATAGCGTGGTCTCCCGGGCAAGTTTGTGGAGAGTCCTAGCTGCGTCCGTCCTGGATAACGGAATGGATATGGTCTCCGTTTTTCGGTGTGCCAAGTGGGCGGCAGCGTTCGCACTTTCGTTTCCGACAATGCTGCAATGACTGGGAAGCCACTAGAAGGCAATGTCATGACCCGCTTGGGAGACACGGTCGTACAGTTGTCTTATCTCGGCCAGCAGCTGTTCATGAGGTCCACGGCACAGGGCTGACTGGAGCGTTTGAAGCGCAGGCTGACAATTGAAACACTCAAAGCGAAGAATTTCTGTCGTTTAATGGCTCCCGTATTACCGGGTTCTACAAGGAGGTAGCAATCGCGGTGTATTCACAGCAGATGCGTTTTTTTTTTTGTGTGTGGGAATACCTGCTCGCTGTAAAGCCGCGGAAGCTATGATGGGATGTGATAGCACAGATACTGTCCCCCCCCTCTCTGTACCGACAGCCTTTGTGGTCCCTCAGGAAGGGGGGGGGGGGGGACAATGGGCTCAAACATGTTAGGCAACCGCCCATCATAGTCGGCACTTTAGACTTCTTTGCCCGCTTCACGCGGCATCCATGGCTCGTCAGCAGTAGCGGGGGTTCTTCCTTCCCTGGGGCGCAGGATGCCTCCTGTGTAGAAAGCGGGAGACTTTTCGAACACGTTTTCCTCGGCTGCAACACGCCCATTTATTTCTGGACAAATCCAATCGTGCTTCTGAACCTCGTGGAACGTCACCTGCCTGGACCTCAAGTTTCGATACGTGGAGCGGACCACCCCGTTGTCCGTAATTGCGTTCCTCGCCATAGGCCCCCACCTTTAAAGGAGTACTGACACGAAATTTTTATGTTACGTTTTTTTTCCCCGCTATGCGTGCCTACCAGCCCACTAATCATAGAGTGACAGATTAGACGGCGAGCGCAGCGTAAACATTCATTTACGGCGTCGTTTATTCGTGCCAGTTTCGGTTTCGACTGAAAAAACGCCGAGCGGCCGCCATGACAGCTTGTATAACATGACGTCACCATTCTTGCCGTATCGCTGCCTCTCTGAAGCGCGCGCGAGCGAGCGCACGCGCGCGCCCAGACCGGCCGAGGTTTTCGCCGTCCCCACAGGCCCGGGCAGCATGACGTCAGTCCCAAAACCATGACGTGTACACACGCCGAGCAGCGCGCGCCAACCACAGCCAGCGCGTCGGCTTCGTCACGGGAGCCCCGACGTCGGCAGTTTGGGGCACGTAGCAGATGATGTCACGTCGGCCCGCTCTGGGCTTTCTCATGCGGGCGAGATTAAAATGGATTTTAAATATGTTTCGCTGAACGGTTGCTGTTGAAAATTGCTGGGAGATATCTCCTGATAAAAAGGAAGCGTTTACATAGTTATCTCAGCTTTGAAATTTCGTGTCAGTACTCCTTTAAGCTACACTCTTAATACAAAAAAAGGTCGTAAAAAGTAGTAACGGCCGTAATTACTAACTCCTTACGAACCTTACTACCCCGCAGTTTTGTACGCAGGCTCTGCCACTAACAACTGCATGGTTAGTAATTAACTGAGTGTAGGAAGCAGTATGCTCTAGATTAAAGTCGTGCTTATGATTAGGTTGTGTATGGCCAGTTAGTAAACGCATGTAGCTCAGAAGAGTGCTATCGCTGGGACTTTACTAGTGGGGGTAGAGGTGCTGACTGCTTCGGTTAGTAATTCTGACAAGTGCTACATTTACTACCTCCAGTTACTAAATTCAGTGTATACTGGGACAAGTATCTTGTTAGTATTCCATTAGTGAATGCCCTGACCTTTTTTTAAGAGTGTAGGGTAGATGCCATGGAGTGCGCACTCCACCCACAGCCGGCATGAGGGACATTTCTGCGTAAAAGTGCAATGGACGGTTAGCGCACTCGCAACACCAGGCTCTGACCCGGAACTGCGAAGAACGCTCGCCCGAAGCAGTCATGCACTGGAGCGCTATAAGACAAACGAATTCGTGCAGACAGGGAAACTTCTTAAGCCCATGCAAAGGTTCCAGCATTCAACGGGCCAGCGCATCTATGCCTTGTTTGATCAATGCCTCTTTTGAGTTGTATACTATAAGAGAGATTAGCGCCGGCTTATGAGTCCCACAGAATTTCTCGAGACTTTGCGTCGGTGATGTCATTGTTCTTCCTCTTTGTTTCGCGTTTTTCTTCCTGTATCGATGTTCATTGTCCCCCCACTACCCAAAAAAAAAAAAAGTAACCGACACACTCGCTGTCAAAGCCACTGCTGAATCATGTGTAACTTCTTCGTAACGTGTATATTGAAGAGTAATGTTAGTTACAAAAAATGCGATGGTCGCTTAATCGAACAGACGCCGATTTCTGAACGCGAAGTACCCAGGTTCGATTCTCACCAAGGGATACCCTTTTTTTTCTTTCCAATCGGAGGTTTTCTGATCGCGTTGGACAACTTACAGCCGGGTTGAACTGCTCCGCTTGTAAATAAGAGTTCTTTGTCTGTCTGTCTGTCTGTCTGTCTGTCTGTATGTATGTATGTATGTATGTATGTATGTATGTATGTATGTATGTATGTGTATGTATGTATGTATGTATGTATGTATGTATGTATGTATGTAGTATGTAGTATGTATGTATGTATGTCTGTATGATAGTGTTTTCTGTAATTTTTGCTGGGGTGTAAAGGTGTTAGTTTTAATATACTCTTACTCCCTAAAAGGGCGTTTCTTTGTGCTTTTGCTAGGGTGCAAGAGTGCTATGAAAATTTCCCTTGCGGGAGTAAATCATTGCACAGTGTGGAAATCTCTAACGGACGTCGAAATTACGTTTTCTGTTTTACGTTACGCCTCCGTCAGAAAAACGCGGCCGCGAACCGATCCTGGAACAATTACGGCTCAGCCGGTCAAGTGACGCGCTGTTATCGATTGCATCCTGCGAGAGACGCCGAGCGGTTACGTGAGCTGGGCGTCGTACGATATGAAAGCAAGAAAGGCCGTTGAATTGCGCGCCACGAAACTCCCCGCCGACCAGCTCCTCGCGGATAAAGAAAAATGTAAGCACAAGCCGCCAACTGAGTGTGTTTTGCATTGAAAGCGCCTGCGCATACAACGAGGACTTCGCTCAACGAGTTTTGCGGAGAGCGCGCAGCTCGCCGCCTCGCATTCATTTCTAGGTCACCTGCGAGAGGCTATTGCCCTGGCCAAGTGAAATGGCCGCCAGATTTCCCGTTCCGTCGATAGCTCAGTTGGTAGAGCGGTGGACTGTAGAGGTTTCCCCGTGGTGCAGACATCCATAGGTCGCTGGTTCGAATCCGGCTCGACGGACTTTTTTTTTTCTTTGTTTAACCGCAAGCCTTGCGAGATGGCAGAAGCGTACACGGCGAACGTCAGCCTGACAACTCGCTGTGTGCAGCGTTTTCTGAAACTATCGCCTGTGTATGTAAATGCAGATAAGAGACGATAAAAGTATAAAAAATGGCGCCATGCAGTGGCACCACGTGACACTACCGTGCGGGTCCAAACAACTCCGTCGGTTTCAACGCGTGATTAAAAAAAATGGTTGCACATTATTGTTCTTTTAGCCGGGGACAAGTTTTTAAATACCTCTTTTCATCTCACGCGCAGTTAATTCCCGCACGGCTCACTGTCAAGGCTGCCAGCATTACTCTTGGTGTGCCATGTATGGCTGGTCGATCTAAGAGTTTCAGTTGTTTTAGGGCTCTGCCAGCAAACCCGTTTCGCGTTAAGGTGTTTTAAGTGATGCCCTTTCATTTGGCACAGAGAAAATATATTCGGCAAAATTTCCGCAAAAAAAAAATCCTTTAAGAGCTGCGCACTAAAAAATTCGGATAAATAAATAAATCCAATTAATCAATAAACCAAAAAATCAGTTTCCAATAAATCAGTTGTAAGTGCAGTGTCGTCCGTGTCTGTATTGTCCCCTTGTGTAGCGTCTTTACACTGGTTCCCACTTTAAAGACTATGAACAAACTGGCATAGCTTTCTGCCTTAGTATGACGCACAGTCTTCGTTTCCGGCAATCTTATTTAAAGGTGAAGTATTTAGACTTGGAATGATTACTCGCTATTATTTCACAGCCATCAACGCATGAGAATCCCTGCATCACTAAAAGAGAGAAGACCTAGAGTGCGAGTGGGCTTCACCCTAATACTAACGGTTGCTTCACCGCCATACTTCGTATGCCGTGGTGCCCTCTTTACAGTCGAGTCGGTGACAGATGGTTCGGCTTGAGAGGCCAGATAGCCTCGAGTTGGTGAAACAGCGAATTGTTGCTTTGCAGTAAAAGCCAGTAGCTCTGCGCGCATATACAGGCACGCTTAAGGGACCAGTGAAGAGTGCGACTCTACAGGTGTAGGAGACGCGAAATGTCGTCCCCATGTGGATACAAGCCAGGCACTTCCAGTATGACCTAGCGCCATCTTGTAGTCTGTTTTGAACCCTCCTGCGATTCTCTCGAAAAATTACCAATAAACAGCCAATGCACTCGCATTTGTACAAGTGCGGCACGCATACACACAGCTGGCTGGCGCCGCATCTTTTCAAAGTGTACGAGTTGTGCCGCGCCTCCGCCAGATGGCGCCACGGGTCCCGCGACCGAGAGAAGACGCAGTGAAACATCCCCCTCGCGAGGGGCACGATCAAATGCAGAGCATTTCCGGGGGCGCACGACGTTAAGTAGTTTGCGTTACGTTAATGTTGTTGCACTTGTGGCAACTGCTGACGAGAGAGCACTCGTCAGCAGTAATTTGAATGAGTCAACGATATAAGGCGCGTTCGTAGCGTCCCATTCTGTGTCGGCTTTGTGGCGCAGTGGGTAGAGCACCATGTACATTGCGTTCCGCCCGCAGGGTCGAGGGATCGAAACCGGGCGCCGGATAGTATTTTTTTATATATAGTAGGGACAACGACGGTGCGGACTACGGACGTCAACGCGGGTGACATCGTGAGTTACTGAAATGCTCTGCATTTAAAACGAGCCCGCTGCTTGGAATCGAGGTAGAGTCGCTGGTTCTGACACCCTGACCCCGACATCCTGGGTTCGAGCCCTAGTGTTTGTAATGTTTTCCTATTTTTCAGCTCTACGGACTGTTTTCGCAAACAGAAACAGTTTTGTATTTTTAGGTTGAGTTAGGTGCGGTGCACATCCTGTTATCAAGCTTATTTACGTTCTGCATCGCGCTTAAAGTGCCGGGGTTGCACCCACTATCTCCTTGGAGACGGAACCGTCCTTCATCTTCTGTCTCCCGCTCCACCGTACAAGGCAACAACAAAACGGTAAGGCAGCGCCTGCTTACGTACGGACGAACAAGAAATCGCTGGGACAGGTTAGGCATCATAGGATTGCGTTTGCTAAAGGAAACAACGGGTATTTGGGCCCAAAAGGCTGGAAAGAAAACTTTTCGGTCACAGCCAGCCTGCAGACATCCTTCCTGTTTGTAAACAAAGGCGGTAAACCTGTAGGCATCTGGCGCCGGACTGCCCAAACGTTTTGAGCCGCCGCCATTTTGTTGGCAGTCGCTGCGGACGCAGCCGCAAATGCGTGACTTTGTTCATGGTGGGAAAAGCGCTACAGTAACAAGGACAAGTACACGGGACAAAGCGCTTTGTCCCGTGTACTCACTTGTCCTTGTTACTGTAGCGCTTTTCCCACCATGAACATGTACCAACACGCCCAACTCGCAGTTCTTCTGAGCGTGACTTTGCGCTGCGAAGTGGGTCTATGGATGAAAAAAAAAATGTCGCGAATTTCCAAACGAGTGCTCGCTGCCGTGCATCGTAAATCGGCGTCGTAGAGCTGCGGTTACGCTCAAGTAGATTATTATATCTTTCAAGATATTGGCGACCTCAAAACCGTCGGGATTCCGGTGATGGCGACGATAGCTTCCCCAGCGAAAATAGTGGCGCAAAGAATGCTGTGGGTGCTCTAGCTACGAGAGACTTCCCCGAAGTTATTAAACAAACATGCTCGTCACATGGATCGATGTACCTTGAGTAATAAACAGTTTACCATACCTTCCTAAAGAAAGATGAGAACAGCGCGAGAGCTAAAAGTATGCCCAACCTTCGCTGAAAGTGCGTCCACTTGGTCGCCAAACCTTCAGCGACCCAAATTGCGAACTCAGAACGAACCCGCGAAGAAAAGTTCGACATCCAGCTCAATGCAGCCGTACTGCTACAAAGGAAAGATTTATAGCTTTCCTTTGTAGCTGTACGGCTGCATTTAGGTGGATGTCAAACTTTCCTTCGCAGAAAACTCACGCCACCTTGGAGGTTTCCGCTAAATCTGGTCGATGAAGAACGAACCGATCCGACGATTTTTCACGCGCTAAGGAAACGCATGTATACGAACTATCTAGACATACTGATGCGTGGTTTATGAGATAAAGGTATGCACTATTGTACTCAATTCTTCATGATAGATGCGTGCATCGTCTCATCTTGAACCGTTCCTTCTCGCGATTTTCGAGTAATTGTTTTAACACAACGGAAGTCCGCTTTCACGCACGCGCCTTGGGTCCAGATCTCTTATCACCGCTTTTCGGTCGACCAACCGGTCTATAGGGAAACGCGTTAGTTTTTTTGATGGAACGCCAACGGCGGTCCCACTAAGAAATATTTCGCTTTAATAAGGCGTACGGGGAACGCCCCTGCGTGGTATAGTACCTGGTTGTCCAGGAGCTCTTCAGCGAGTGACTGGAGCCCATCCAGCTCGAGCTCGTCGAGCCAGGCCTCCTGCGTGAGCGCCACCATGTGCAGCCACTGCAGCTGTTGCGGCGCCGTTGACTGATGGCTTCCCTGCTCCTCCTCGCAGACTTTGGCGCACTCGGTGAAGCGACGCCGCCGGTACAAGCTCAGCGCGCGTTGCACTGGCTCCAGTGGCTCCACGGAAGCCACCGACATGGTGGTCGCCGGGGATCACCCTGTCGCAGCCTGGTGACAGGTTCCCGGGACACTGCGCTTTTGAGACGGGGAGCACAATTAGAATCCACAGGAGGAGACGGGAGAGGAAAGGGTCTTGCTACTTCAGATGTTTTATATGCTCAATCATCAATCACCACCAGCCTAGTCTACGCCCACTGCAGGGCAAAGGCCTTTCCATGGATCTCCAATTATCCCGGTCCTGTGCTAACTGCGACCATCCAACAGTGCCAACGGTGAGTATAGTGATGAGGGTTAAATGATAAAAGCAGACACGAAATAACAACAAGACACACTGCACAAAAAGAGGGTCACAGGGAGGAGGTCACCAACTGGCCACTAGACCGGAGGCCTTCAGCAAACCCACAAGAGCTTTGAAACTCCGCACCGCACTACTTTATATTCCATGCGCCTAAAAAGTCGTTCGTGCTGCCGTTTTTCGCCCGTAGTAAAACTTCCAGGCACAGGCAATCTGGAAAACACTTAATTTATCGGAGTAAGCGCAGACTCTCTCATTTTCTCTGCCAAGTCGACAGCGTAAACTAATCATAGTCTTTCAATTCGGAGATTTTAAAGGACAGTGACGCGATCATACGTCACAGTCTAAGGACGCACACGATTGGTGGTCGAGACAATGGCGTTTTATTGTAAACGCGGCTACGCCAATCACACAGCAGGCTCTAGGCGCCGAACAGGTGACCGCCGAGACGCGCAGGCATTGCGAATGTTGGGGGGAGGGAGGGAGGATAAACGCCACGCGTGGGAACAGTGTGCACGACCGGGAAAGACGCCGGGGCGGTGGAGGGAGATATAAGGCGGCTTACGTACGCCCTCCGTCGATGGGCATGCTTCACTGCGCTACACACGCAATGTGGGAAAGCTGGCAAAAACCCAGCCTACATCGAACTTCTTCACTTCTAAGCACAAATGAATTTCCAGGAGTACACTTTTCAGGCTCAGTGTAAGCCGACTTACAACAAAATATGGAGGCCCTAGGACCTCTTTTTATTTTAACACGAAAGTGATTTATGCCCGGGTGCACCAAGATCTCACCGGCGTTATATCCGTCACAGAAATGACATCCCCAGAAAAAGTTCCGTTGACGCGGCCCCGCCCGGATTCAAACCACGAACTCTCTCGCAGCAACGGGAGGTATACATAGCGCTATGCCAACTGCGCCATGTATTCAAGCCCAAGTAGGTTTATCTTTCCCACTGCGTTTTTTATTCAGATGGTGCTGCCGTCTAGGATAAGGCGAAGCGAAGTAGTTCATCATGACGCTAATGAGCGCCGACAGTTGGCGCCTCGATGCCAGCGTCTTCGTGTACGCGGGACGCGGGTGAATTCAGGCACCCTCCGCCACCTACTGCTTTCGGTTTCGGTTTCGGTTGGATTCGTTCGCACGGCTTTCAAGGGGCTGTGGTTTCAGTCGGATGCACGCAATGTTCCGGCGCGTGGAATCCAGTGTCTAACGTTGATGCGTCTAACGGTGCCATTCCGACTTAATATAAATAGCGATGTGCAAGTTCATATGGATTCACAGTAAATGCTGCTGTGATGGCACATTTCACTTTCGGGTTTTACCGATTCCTATGAAAGAGGCATCAACCACATTTTATAGATTTGTCACATACGCTGAAAATTGTTGGTTCACGCACGGCCTGTGGCCGGAAACGATCTGCTGGATCCTAAACCACAGAGCGCTTCGCTGTGAAAAAGAATAACCGCGTGACACGGCGTGGTGAAATGTGGTTTTGGGTAGGCGATCTATATATAACTGAATACGGAGTCTTCAAGCGAAAAAGAGAGCATGATTGAGCTGATGAGGGAGCTTCACAGACTATTGTGGAGCTGTTGCATTGCCACATTAAGATACAGCGAAACCAACAGGCAGATTGATCAAAGTTCAAATTGGAGTCCACGCGCAACCCAACACATGAAGTCTGTGCGGCTAGCCTTAGTGTAAGGCTACAAAACACATTATAGGCCAGTGGCGCATGAGGTGGGGTGAGAGGAAGGGGAGCGGGTCTTTCGTTCCCCTACCCCCGGGGAATGAATATTTCGGAAGGGGTCGAGGGGGCCGCCCCAACCCCATGATTTTCGACCCCCCCCCCCCTTCCCCACGCAGAAATTTTCGATCCTGGAGCGAGGGGCACGCAAGACGAAAATAACTCCGCCTAGAAACAACTAAGGATAACCGATAACTGTTGTCGATGTGTGTGGATAAGCTGTACACCAACAGTATGCGACTTCGATGTATGTTCTCACCACGAAGATCGACCATTTTTTGATTTCAGTAGGGGAAAATGTATACAACACAATCGGAAAGTTATGCTTATGCGAAGTAGGCCGACATCTGGAAATACTTGTGATCTTAATTTGTGTAAATTGTTTGATTTTGCTTCTTATTTCGTCTTGTTTTGTTTTATTTTGTGTTCTTCCTTCTTTTATGCTTTCTCCTTTCCTTCTTTGGGTAGCCCCCCCCCCCCCCTGCCTGTCCTCGATATGACATCCTGCGTACGCCTTCACCCACTAATAAGCTACGCTTAAGAGTAGCAACAATTGATGCCCGTGCGTGAGTGTGGCGGCCATTTTGTTTCTGAGCAGTGTTGCCGGCTCGAGGTACACAACCACCGCCATTTTTGACGGCCAGCCTGGGAGGGCATATTTAGAGGCACTACGTACGTCCTGTGAATCATTAAACATGTGCGCCGAAATTTTTGAAACAAAGGTGTGATGTTTCGTCTTTGTATAGAGCGTTTTCTAACAGCAGAGCTGTTTAAGCTTGAGGTTGGTCCGGTGGCGTTCGCAAAAAAATACCGATAAAAAATACCGAGCGCACGTGAGCATGTGCCTCGTGAGGAGCGCCCGGTGTCGTTCAGCTCGGCCTTCGAGAACACTCTGCCCAGCGTTCGTGGCGTGATCTCTCGCGTGCTCTTCTACTCGCCTGTTGACCTGCGTTCGCGCCTTAAAAGAGCCATGAAGAGTCAATACAACTTCGTTTAATTTGAAAGAACTATGATTCAGTATCTCACTCAGCTCCATTAGAGCCACAAAAGATGTTTTTTAACGAAAAAAAGCAAGAAGTATTTAAAAACTTTCAAATTTTGCGCCACAGTGACGTGTTATGAGCAAGAATGACGTCATATGGGCCAACAATAAAACATAATTTTCAGTGCGTTAACTGCACGTTAGCATTCGAGTGATGCGGTCAAATGGAACTAGAGGCCCCATTACAGTCATGTGTCGTCGCGATAGGTCAGTTAGGCGGCCGCCAATCGCACAACAAGGTTCGTGACGCCATATAAAAGTTGCGGGAAATGGCTAGGGGTCGCGACTGCTTCACACGTTTTCTTTAATATCCCCGTATTTTTCGAAGATTGCGGTGATATTGAACATTGTTACGGGACTAAGCAGTCTTCTAATAAACCCAACTTGTATTTTGTCTTTATGGCTCCTTTAAGTGGCCGGGAGCACAACCCGAGTTTGCGCTCCAGACGCTGAGTTCGCGTCGCTGGTTGCCATCGGTACGGCAGTGCAACGGGGAGAAAAGCAAGCACAAAAAAGAACAGAACTCCCGCTGGCCGCAGGTTTCAGGCAGGGGGCATGCGAGCCCTGCGAAGGCGGGAATATTTGAATTTCATTGTGGTGATGGCAGTGAGCGGATAAACGGCGCTACAGTCCATTATGGCGAATCACTGACTCTGCATTCCGTCCGCTTTCACATTGAGTGGAACGGCTTTAAAACATTTTTATTTTGATTGCAAACCTTTTTTTACCAATTTAATGGTGAACCCGAAATTCTCCTTAAAGAGTAGTGTTCTATATCATATCGCGCACTGCGGCCGTTGTATCTCGCAAACCAGATTGGAATTCCTTTGATGTGGGTTACCCTTTTCATTAATATGTATTTCTGCATGTCTAACTAAATGTGTTGTCATAAAACGTGTAATTGAAAGGAAACCTACGATTTTCTGTTAATTATGCTAACTACTGTGATTATCAGTGCTTCTTTTCGTGCCTACCAAGACACGTACGCACTCGCAAACAAATTGGGCGCGTATAATTTTCTCCGTAGTGTTTTCTTTTTTTTTTTTCATTTGCTGCAACTCAAATAATACATCTTCTGCATACCGAACGTCAACATATGGCAGATATGGTACATTTCATGTCAGGGTATCTCTCCGAGTTGCGAAACAGTCGCCACTGTCGCAGAACATTTCCGTGCTTCATACTTTGTGACGTCAGAAATCACGCAAATAAAGTCTCGGGGCTTCTTGGGAGTCCCATAATAAAGGGAAATCGGCCTATAGGTGTTCATTGACGTGCGAGACACGTGCTTTCCGACGTTGGAGTGAAGGTTAATTTATTTCGCAATCATGACCTTAGGGCGATGCAGCTTCACAGCTCACAACTTGTGAGATCGCGAAAAAAAAAATCAAATCATTGCGAAAGAACGAGAGAAACACCCGGCTTTATTTGTCGATCTCCAAGTCAGGAAAGCCCGTTCCGTCACCACGCAAACACGTCGTGGAAGATGCAAAATGTTAAACTCATGTACTAAAACGCGATTATGATTTGTTTCCAATCTTGCCCAGAGGAGCTCATCGCACTCACACGACATTTATGAGGTGCCGTTCCAAGTTCGTGTTGTGATTGTTAGCAAACATTCTTCTTCCTTCTCATCTCTCGTGATCTGCTTTGTTTTTTTCTTGTTTTGTTTTGTTTTTCAAGAGAATCTCATTAAAGCCTGTAGTTAGGGGTCAACAGAATATGTTTCGTTTATAATAATTTCATTAAACGCGAGCCCAGTAATCATCAAGCACCAGTGCACTTGAGCTGCTTAAATTACACGGCCTCATTTTACCTAATGCTCGATTACTAAATATTTATTAGGGGCGAGATCACTTCGGGGCTGGAGCTGTTGGCGTCTCCTGTCGTCGTCGTCGTAATCGTCGTCTCATGTAGCCGCGGTACTAAAACACCGGGAAACTCGTTTACGCCTCGCGCTGGAGCTCGTGCTTCTAAAAAACGGTTACTAAAGCAAGCTGAAACTACCTACACTCGTTTACCCTCAAGGGCAAGAGCTTTCAGTTCATGAGCCCGTTTAATAAAGAAGTGTATACATCTACCCCCCAACGGTTTCATCTCGGTTGACAAAAATGCCAAGGCGCCAAGAATACAATTTTTTGTCAATAAATTGCGTCTCTTTTCTGCAACGAAAAATCTTCGTGCGCGAGCCTACTGGTTTAATCTTGTTTTGTTCGATTACTGTATTCAGCACAATAAACACAGTAGCACGGCGTTCGTGCTCCAAAGGGCGTTTGCGTATCTGTGCGCAAGCCTTCCGTACGTTTCGAGCGTGTATGTTTTTTTTTTCTTTTATAATCGCACTCCGACACCGACCTCTCAAACCTCCCAGGTGGTATGTTGGTAATCACCCCAATATAAAACTCCCTGATCACTGCAACCACAAAAAACCCTGCCCGTATCTGAACACGTACGTGTATTACCTGTTAATCATATCACGCTTGAGCAGTATTCGCAAATGCAATAATTAGTGTGCCCTGATTAACTATAGTCAAGAAGCATCAAGCAACGCCTGGAGAGTAGCCATGCAAACGTTATTGTGCCAGTAAGTACGCTGCTAAATAGAAGTCCGAACGGAAAGCCGAGCCTCGCAAGCCGCCGCGCACGGTGTTCGAATCTTCGTAGGAATTAGAACGGCAATTTCACGTGAATGCCGCAGCGCGGCACACTTTTTCGGCGGCGCGAACAAACTACTCCAAAGGCTGCTTTGCCTTTACAACTCGGCTGCGTCCGCTGTATCAACAGAAGCGTGTTCACTTGCCTTTACCCAGCTGTCCGGCGTGTGTCGCGCGGCCGCGGTGAGACGTCTGCATGGTTGTGTACGAACCGTTGCCCCGGAAACAGGCCGCGAGTCCACCGAGTGAAAAAAGGAAGGAGAAACCCGCTTGGTATAAACGCTCGGTTTTGGCGCTAGAATATCTCACCGTCGTCGAATTCGGGAGTAAGGTTCGACTGACAACACATTGGACAACGGTATAATACAACGACATAATAATAGTCGCTTGATTCATTCACGAAAACAAACAAAAAAAAAACCTAACGGAGGCGTGGTCAAAAACCTATCGGAGTCTGCTAAGCGAAACGTTTTCTTCTCGCTCAAGTCATGGCGTGGGAGTTAAAAAATAAGCTCCTCGCCAGACTGAGTTGTCGTAATTGCATGAAATACCCCCCAACAAGCGTGGTATTAACATAAATGCAACATGAAGTGGAGCGGAGTACGGCCTCCCCCGTAGTCGAGTTGGTAAACCATGGGACACGTGTGTTCCGGAGAACGTGGGTTCGGGTACCACCCACAGAGCATGTTTTATACACTTTTTTGCTTCCCTTGTACATGAACGGAAGAAACGAAACTTGAGAAGACGACGAAACGAACTGACCGGCCGCGAGTGGTAAAGAGGAGGAAGACGTTGGTGCTGCGAGCTACTGGCTCTGTGCTCACCGCTCCCGCCTACGAATTCCCTGCGCACTGGCCGCCCCATCTTTAATAAAGCCCATCTCATTCCCTACGACCGTGTCACCTTTAATCATTAAACGAAACTTGATTTCCACACTAAATAGATGACGAATGACGCTCAAGTTCGCCTATGCCCTCCTTGTTTTTGACTGCCGGCTTTCCTTTCACTCATTCTGTGCATACATACATGCATACATACAATACATAACAACATACATACATACATACATACATACATACATACATACATACATACATACATACATACATACATACATACATACATACATACATACATACATACATACTACATACATACATACATACATACATACATACACATACATACATACTCATCGCAACATACATACATACATACATACATACATACATACATCTCATCATATACATACATACATACATACATACATACATACATACATACATACATACATACATACATACATACATACATACATACATACATACAACTACATACATACATACATACATACATACATACATACATACATAAACACTCATACATACATACATACATGCACATACATGCATGCACATGTGTGTTCATGTGAGCCCTCGAACTGTGGATAGAATTCGATACTTTTCATTCAAATCGAATGCGTTACGGCCATTTTAAGGTTCACTGAGGGTTTGAAATACCTCGAAAGCGCGTTTAATTAACCCAGTGTTTCCAGCCGCGTTGACGCAGCTGGAAAGCAAAGTGTAGCAGCGGTGGGTTCGTTTCCTGGCTCCTCCGGACTGATTTCTGGTTACTTTTCCGCTCAATTGCGCTGATCTCGTTACGTTGTCAATACAAGGGAGAGAATGGGAAGAAGGAGAAGCCATTTACGCCATCGGAGGCCGCGTCACCGCGAATGCCCCAAATAAGCGTTGCAACGATACCCTGGCGAAAGAACGAAAAACGCAGAGTTTTTTTGTTTGCTGTTTTTTTTTTTTTCTGTTAAGCAGAACAAGAGATAGAACACATGCCTCCCGGCAATCCCGCAATTGAGCGCAAGGCTAGCGGCGCACGTCATCGGACGCATCTGCCGCGGCGGTCAGCGGGAGGTAACACCTGTGCGCGAAAGGGGAGGCGAATGTATGCTCCAAAGGCTGGTGCTATGACGTCACAAACCACGCGATTTTTCACTTCTTTTGAATGTCTCGTACAGCGCACTTCGCGACGATTGCCGAAACCAATAGAATGAGAAGACAATTTATTATAAAACCACATATCAGCACGCAGCGACTAGTGGTAACAGCGCTGCCCGAAAAACAGAAAAAAAAATCCGAATCAGTTTCCAAGTACTCCGGGCAGCATACACTTTGCACAACAATTCTCTATGGTGATGAAACAATTCAGCTACTCTGAAATCAATGCACAAAAAGTTCACATGTGTTCAAAGAAAGAGTTCAGAAACTCGTTGAAAGTCAATACGGCACAATAGTGATGCTCAGGATGTTGTTCCTGGCCACTATGAAACGCGTGGACCAGCGTAACAGGAAGGCTTCTCACCTAGAACTGCCAACTAATTGTCTAAGGGATTCATAAGGATTGACAGCACACGCCACAGCAGTGGAAACATCGCCCGTTACGGTCGGGCTCGAAGACACGCGGCACTACGATTTCGCCACAATACAATAGCCCCAGCACACATCAGGAAGTTCACCAACACGTCATTTGAACGTGTGCTCATTCTAATTGTAAGTCCACACAACCTGCTTAGCACAATCCAAAACGTTACCGCTACACGACACTGAAACAAGACATGCTCCAATGTTTCAGTGTGCCCGCAGTGCGGGCACCGTGAGGAACGCACAATGACGAATCTCGCCAGGCGGTCACACGTCGGAAGAACTTCCCAGCCATGCAACCATCCTAAATCCCGAACATCAGACGGAAGTGCCGCCGACGTCAGCTGATGCCAACGGACTCCGCGTGATCTTGCTATCTGTTCATTATCTAACTGGTTTATTGCCAATTTTTCGCACAATTCGCTTGCTGTAATTTCCTAAAATTTAGGCTTGGCAAGGTAGACTGGACGTTTCTCAGTGTTTTGACAACATAGGCATAAAATGGCGGTGACTGCTCGGCAGAGGGACCGGCAATGCGTTTCGTCATAAACATGAGCGGTGAGTTCCCAGAAAGTACTGCAGCAGCGCCCCTCCCTGGGGTACTCAGTTGAGTCCACAAGGTCGAACACTGCGCGTACGGCCAGCACGCTACACTATGGTTTTGCCAAGCAAGGCAGACTGAAACCACCCATTGGCTTGGGCAGTCTCAACAGCACACGCGACATTGTTTCTGTCTTGCCCACCCTAAAGAACGACCCAAAATTCGTGGCGAGCTGACGGGTGAAATGGCGCGGTGGTTTCGCTACGCGTGCTAGATAAAAAAGCGCCGCCGAAGACGGACGACTTAATTATGTAGGTGCGCTCTGCGAGGGAAAGTCTGAACTTTGACGCTACCGCAAGACGCTGCTCCGCTGTCTCGAGGAGGCGCTTTCACGTTCTACGCGCCACTTTGCCTGAGGAATGGAAAACCACACCAAGTACTCCAACACCCATATACATATTCTACGTCGCCCCGCCAGGCTCTAGACTGCAAAGTGCCGAAGCGCACCGCCATACTTTTGCCCCTGTTCAGTCGAGCTCTAGACAGCTCACCGTACTCATAAAATAGCCGCATAACGCTGGTAGTCTGTCCACGTCCCGACATGAACAGGGAACATCGTCCGCATACGCAGACACTTTGACTTGGCCTATGCCTGGCAACGGGAAGCCGCGGATGGCGGTGTTTGCATCTATACGGCGGAGCAGCGGGTCTAGACAAATGACAAAGAGCAGAGGCGACAAGGGGCAGCTCTGCCTTATCCCACGGGTGACACGGACTACTTAATAGTCCGTTGACAAGGAGTCTATCGCTCACGTTCGAGTACAGCAGCTCAAGCATTGTTACAAAGTCGGGCGTAAAGCCGTATTGACGCCAAACGCCTGCCAGGTATCGATGGTCCACTCTGTCGAAGGCGTCCGCTTGATCTAGGGAGATGAAGCAGCCATGAGGTGCCAATCTTCGTCGCATAGCTGAATAAATCACGCATCAATGCCAGGGACGAGAAAATCGTGCGACTCTGGTACGCTGCACGTTTGCGCTTGGCTGATAATAATCGGGTAAAACGGCACTGGTGCGTCTAGCCAAAATGGATGCTACGATCTTGTAGTCCGTGTTGAGGAGTGTGATCGGTCGATACGCCTGGGGCTGCGTAGGATCCCCGCCTGGCTTCGCGATAGAATGCACGAGGAGAGCGAGTATGACTTAGTTACCTTAGAAATACATCTGCTCTTCTTGCTTTATAAGCCTGCAGCAGAAAGTCATTTGATACGAGTTGGTGGGCTAGTCGCAAAAATCAAATATTTTAGCGATAGTTTAGAATAATGCATTTTAATTTTGAGGCATATACAAGTCAGCATGCGAATTCGCAAAAACTTTTTAATCGTGATTTGGAATGGGAAAGTGCTGTAGTTATTACGTTTAAGAATTTATAGAATTTCGTTACTGGCAGTGAATGTTAGTACATATCAAACAAGCAGCAGTTACTAAGTGCACGGTCTACACTAGTAACGGTTCCACACCTATATTGGCAGGACCTACGTACCGTTCTGGGGGGTAGTAAAGTTCGTGAGGAGTTAGTATATACAGCCGTTACTACCCTTTTACGAGCTTTTTGTTAAGAGTAAATTGTGGGCCTATCGGCGGGTAGTGTTAACTCTATGATCGGCGGTGAAGACAATCTGCCGGTAGGCAGATGTGATTGTGTATAGCGGTGTCGTGGGCTGACGTCGTCAGCAACGCCAGGGGTGCTGACATTAAAAAAGAAGCGATGGCGCTGTGGGAGGTACTGCATTCCCAACTTTTAAAAGTATCTGGCAGTGATTTTTGAAAGTACGTTTAGCTACAACGTGCTCAAATTCGCGGATGAAAGGCACCAAAAACGAGATAGAGAAGAAAAGCCAACAGAATATAAATCTTTGGTGGGAGTCCCTACGTGGCAAGCATTATTTAGTTCGGAAGAATTACTCCGCTACGCGTCCACAGATAAAGAACACTGGATATTTACCGGGGCCCTAATCTCATCTTCGTGCTTTTTAAGTGTAGTATTCGCCATATTATCGTACGATCGTGGCGTATGCACGCAAAGGCCTGAATCTTTACGGGGGCTCTATTCTTAAGTTCGGGAATTTTCTGTTAATTCGACATGTTGTTCCACGTAGGCGACTGGAAACGTATTCACGCAGAAGTCTTAAGAAACATTGTGTAATTTAATTAGTAACTTACAAAAACAACCACGAAGCTACTTGATAGTGGCCCCTAAAGATATGCAAACACTTTGTACGTCGTCGTCATCGTCGTCGTGATCATCATCATCATCATCATCAGCCTATCTACGCCCGCGGCAGGGCAATGCCTCTCCCATAGATCTCCAATTGCCCCGGTCCTCTGCTAACTGCGACCAATTTATCCCCGCAAACTTCTTCATCTCATCTGCCCATCTAACTTTCTGCCGCCCCCTGCCTTGATACGTACTCTACAAATAAAGACGAAACTCTACAAATACAGTCAACAAAATAACCGAATTTTTTAACTGAAATCAGCCGCAATACCACAACAATCTTGTAACGCTGGAACGATACAAGCAAAAGGCGCATGCTGAGCGGAAGAACGCCACAGCCTGCTTTTCTTTCGAATCTATTTCTCTTCACCGCTTAACACAATGCATCTCTCTGTTTCAATGCTAACTTGGGGGCTTTATTCGCGTTATCTCTTTCACGGACGTCACCATCGCTACGCTATCGTCCCTTGCTTTGGCGCAAGCAGCTTATGCCGTGACTACAGAAAAATTTACCATCGCTTCCTAAAGAAAGCTGAGAGAAGCACAAAAGCTTTCTACTTCAAAAATGCGTCAAAAGTGCGTCAAAACCTTGGCTAAGAGTGCGCCGAACCTCTGCTGAAAGGGCGTCCAATCGATCCTCAAACCTTCAAAAACCCGAATCGCACACGTATACTGAACGAACCCATGCGGCGATTTTTCGCTTACTAAGTAAACGCATCATATATATACGAACGATCTAAATGTATACGCTGATACGTGGTTTATGAAATAATGGTATACTATTGTATACTCATTCGTCATGGTTGATGATTGTATTGTCTCATATAGAACTGTGCCTTTTTCGCGATTTTCAAGTAGCCGTCTTGACACAACGAAAGCCCGCCTTCACGCACACGCCGTGTTTCCAAAGATCTTATGAGAGGTTTCCAGCCCACCAACCGGTCTATGGGGAAATTCATTAGCTTTTTGACAGAACGCCATCGGCCCCCGCTAACAAAGGCTTCGCCTTAAAACATTGCGTAAATTTGTTGCGAGCACGCATTCACAACATCCCGGTGTCTTTTTTTCCCCCTGAAAGCAATGCTGGAACCACGGCTCTAGCTGGCTAAAGGTAGATTTAGTGAATTTGTCATGGTCCTCGACATAAAACCGTGTGTTAATTGGAGGCATGTACTGAAGCCTGCATAAGTAGATTGAGCATTCGAATTAAAGAAGTATTTTGATTGATTATGAAGTTTAACGCGCCGACGCTACACAGGCGTTGAGGCACGCCGTAGTGGACGGCTCCGGATTAGTTTTGACCACCTGCAGAGAATCTTTAACTCGATATCTCGAACACACGAGCGTCTTTGCTTTTCGCCTCCATCAGAAAAGCGGCCAAATAAAAGTAGTAGCAGTTCGAGTAACAAAGTATGTTTCCACAAAAGTTCCTCTTTGCTTTTTGTGCAACAGTAGCGCCACTATAACTCACACTATAAATTTATTCACACCCTTTTTGTCTATAACTAACACCTTTTTTTCCTGTAAAAAAAAAACAAATAAAAACACTATTAAAAATAAAACATAAATCCTACAAAACATAACACCGATAAAACACTGTTTAAAAAGGTATGTTCTTGTGTTTTTTTTCTAAGTTCTAAGGTAGTTATAAACGACAAAAAATTCATAAGGGCGTTTTTCATTGTTTTATTTTGCTAGGGTGGAAGGGTGTTATTTATAGAGAGTAACCTAAACCGTCAAGGGCGTAAATAATTTTACAGTGCAGGATATATATCCTCGGCTTATAGCACAACTTTGCGGCGGTCACAAAATAGTGTAATCGTGCGGCGGCGTCCCTACAGGTGGCGCGTTATAGCGAGCGCTGGAAAAGAAAAGGCGCAAATAAGAAAGTGTGGTGGTGAATGATGGGTGATTCCACGAGAGGACGAACATGCGTGTACACGTGCATTTTTTGTATTTTTTTTCATATATTTATGAGTTATGCGTAAACCAGAGAGTAGCTTAAAACTGCATTCCGTTTTCCTCTAGCGTGCGTATTTGTGTGAAAAAAATTTGTAAAGGTGGCGTGGTTGACAGGTGTTTTCCGGCGGCTGCAGTTTTTTTTCGAATTTTGGGGCTTTGCGCATGGCAAGGCCTGATCGTTCTGCCTAAAATTTGTTTGAATACAAAACTACACCAAAATGGCAAACAGGTCAAAATAAATTTTTCATTTTGCCATGAACAAAAAAGTATTAGAAGAAAATTGTAAAATCGGGCTAGACGCAAGATTGTCGCTCACTCTGACTCCCCCATCTCCGTATCTTCGTTTGTGACCAACTTGTAAGTGATAGGTAATGTCGACCAGATATGTGTAGAAATATCTGTAAAATATCGCTTGTCTAGAAAAAATGTAAATATATACGCAAAAAACGATTGACTGCATGCGGGGCTTTTTCTAACAACGCGTAACTTTAAAATCGAAATAAGAAGAACCCGCTCTCGATTTCCTTCAAAATTGAGGAAGAGGAGACTCCTCGAGAGGGCCAACAATACTGCCGAAAAACATGTTGCATAATTTTCTTTGTACAGAAGTTATAAGCGGCCGAAATCACGCGTTCGAGACGCGTCTCTGTGCCGTGTGCTCCGCTACACCAAAGAGAAAAAAATACAGCTACACTGCCGCTGCTTTTCTGGCTTCGCGCTTTGATAATAAAATGTGTCTGTTCGCATTCTGCGGCAACACCAGGGATTTTCCAAACTTTGAGGTCCTTCTAAAAGAGAAATCCGCGTTTTTAATCTTTCTTTATTTGCGATATTTTTCTGAATAAGCGATAGCACAGCTATGCGTAAGGCCAAAGAGCGCTCCTTTGTGGGCGTAACTTCTCTTTTAGCAAAAAACAACAAACAAAGAGCAGGGTAACAAAATAAAAAGTTTTCTTGGTGTGACGACTGCCGTAACTGACCCCGTGCCGGCCACTTGTTAAAAGGGGCATTTAAAAATGAAGCACTTACCCGCCGCGGTAGCTCATGTGGCTAAGGCGTTGTGCTGCTGAGCACGAGGACTCGGGTTCGATTCCCAGCCGCGGAGGCTGCTTTTCTGATGGAGGTGAAAAACAAAAATGCCCGTTTGTACGAGATTTCGGCACACGTTCGGCGGTCAAAATTAATTTCGAGCCCTCCACTACGGCGCGTCATCACCCGTGCAGCGTCGGCGCGTTAGACTCTACAATCAATCAAAAATGCAGCACTGGCTTAAATAATCAAAAATTAAAAACCTCCATTCATTTAGATGTCATAAAAACACCGACATTTACCGGGGCATGCCCACAGCGTGCAACAGCCCGCGGTGCAATATAATTATAACAGAGTTCCCGTCCACAGCCCGAGTAAAGTGACAGAAAAAGCCGTAGGCGTGAGCGTTTCGGCACTGCTATACAGAGAAATAACGCGGACGCCTGGTAATTTGCTGGATGAAGTGGCTGAGATTTAAAACCATTTATTTTTTATTTAGGACTCTTAGAAAACATGGTCATAACCATAAAACTACAGTGAAACGATTATAACATTTCCCTTACAACTCTGGCGTTCGCACACTCAAACACAGCACACCAAGTTTCTTGTAAGGGGAAAATGAAAGGTCCCCCTTGCTGCTGTGCTACGTAACCGAAAAAGAGACAGGGTTGCAACATAAAGACAATAAGACAAATTTTAGACAGCTCAACATGTTATGTCTTTTATTACAACCGACTCTTTACCTAGCCTCACGATAAGTTCACGCGCTCGCTGCATTTTCCCAGAATGGGCGCATCACAGCCGCTGCTGGCATCGTGGTTGTACATGCGCAGAAGCTGGCTAGCTTACTGCTTATTTCAATTGTCGGTATATCCGTACTTGCGGGGAAGGCAGATGTCATTTCTTTGTTGGAGCGTGCCCAACTTGCGTGGCCTGCGGGAATGCGGCCGTCGAGGAGAGGCAGTGAGTTTTAGGGGCGAAGCCTGTTAGGAACTGGGGCTGTTGGCATCTCCTGTCGTCGTCGTCGTAATCGTCGTCGCATGTAGTCACGGTACTAACCCACCGGGAAATTCGTTTGCGCATAGCGCTGGAGCGCTTCGTAACGCGTACTAAAAACACCGGGACACTCGTTTACGCCTCGCGCTAGAGAGCTACTTATCATGCTTCAAAGTCAAGACACTTTTACAGCAAAGCTGTACACCTCTACCCCCAAACGGTTTCGTCCCCGTTGGCAAAAACGCCAAGGCACCAAGAATACACTTACACACTGCATGCTTCGCCCCTCCCAGGTTTTGGGTTAGTGGATATGGCCCGGGATTTTTTCCCTATAGATACCATTGGGAGATCAATGCACCCCACTCTGTAGCACCCACCTGGCACTGGGTCAGTTACGGCAGCCGCCACCACCAAGAAAACTCTTTGTTTTGTTACCCTGTTCTTTATTTTTTGCTAAAAGAAAAGTTACGCCCACAAAGGCACGCTTTTTGGCGGGTCTTCGTCACAGCCGTAGCTGTGCTAGCGCTTATTCATCGCCAATAAAAAAAAGATCAAAACACGCATTTTTCTTTTAGAAGGACGTCAGAGCTTGCAAAGTCCCTAAGTGGGCCGCACAATGCGAACAGACGCTGTTAAGTGCAGAGCACTTAGGCGCTCTCCTTGTCGTCGAAGCTCGCACGCTGGACCCAAGTAGAGCAACAGGGCGTTCCGTTGTAGCGCTGTCGTCGCTACAACGGACAGTCAAAAGTTTTACGCAGCAGTTTACCCTTATCGCCGCATATATCGCACCTGATCTTGAATCTAACGTGTATTGTCTCCAGGATATCGTACGCTCGACCCCGGCACCGCACGTGTTAACTGGAGATCTTAACGCGCCCCATCCCTCCTGGGGAAGCATTAATACCACAGTTAGAGGCAGGCGCCTCTTCGACGCGGCTTGACGTAACGGCTCGACTGTCACTTAATACCGGTGAGCCCACGTTTATCCGAGGCGCAGTGTCGAGCATACTCGATGTCACCATGATCTCCCTCGGACTGTCGTGTAGGGCCCGCTGATATGTCGACATGGAGTCACATGGAAGCGATCACCTTCCATCATATATCTTGCTGGACGGCCAACGTCCAACGTGGAGGGCCATTGAATCGAGAAATTCGTTGCCCGGCTTGTTCACCATATTCTACTCTTATTGAGGAGCTCGATGGGAATTCTGTATCGTACAGCGATCTAATAGGCACCGTGACACGGGCGAGAGGTTCCTGTACGAAGGTTTTCCGCGGCTACCCTCAAGGTTCTCTGTGGCCGATGCGGAGTACCACAGGCTCTGCGCGATGCGTCACAGGTCTTAAAGGCGTGCTGGTAAATTGCGAACATCCAAATATATACGAGCAGCTAGACGCGCTCAGAGGCACGTACAGCGACATATGAAGAAATTGGGTGAGCGGGAATGGCAGTCGTTCTGCTCAAAATTTGACCCGCGAAAACCTCTCACGAGGATTTGGAGCTTAGTGCGTAGCCTACGGGCAGTGCCTACTGCGCTGCACCCTTTCTACTCTATCGCTCTGCGGCAGAACCGCCTTGATCTAGACGTCGTTGAAGGTTTCTGCGCCAAAGTCACCGCCATGTCGGCTCCAGTCTTACCTGCCTACCGTAATCTGTGGCGTGGCAGTCACAACTCTCGATATGGACGTACGGATCAAAAAATCATCAGGTATTGTACTTTCCGCCTGCACTTTCCGAATGCCGTGTAGCCTGGGAAAGCGCGACGAAGCAGTTGTTCACCGCATCGCCTCAACGTTGCTTTTACCAGCCACTACTTGCACAAGACGCGCCGAGTTGCCTCCCTCCACGGTCACGTATGCAGTGTTCGTGCGGACATTGAACATGTACTGTGTGTGTGTCCCCGTTATGACACCCCACGGCTAACCTTGAAGACAACATTGCGACTACGAGCTGATGCAGCACTGAAACTTTGCGACGTCATAGGTTCATGGCACCCAACTGCCGCGGTAACACGAAATACAAGAGCCTTGGTTTCTTTTCACCGGGACTCCGGCCTGAACGAAACCCTGTGAACATTTGCCTAAAGTTTACTACTGCGCGGGTGCTGTGTGCGTGTTCCTGCGTCTGCCAGTTTCTGTGTGCGTATTTGCGTTTGTAAGTGTTTGTATGACTTTTTGTGTCTTCGGATCGTTCGCTCATTTTCGCACCTCTCATGTCCATGTGGAGTAGTAGCATGTTCATGTGGAGTGTTCTTGTACATGAAAAAGAGATTTCTTATCTGGGCATAGGTTGAAATGTAATTTTTATATTCTGTACCGCCGGTGTCAGCAGCTAGGGTGTTTCTCAGTCTTTTCTTTTCGTGCATGCTCTGTGAGGTTGCGACGTATGTATATAATTGCGTTTTTTTTCCCAATAAAATCGTTTGAAAGTTAGCGCTTGGTTGTGTCTCTACCTTTTCGTGTTTTCGTCCAGTTTGCACTGTTACCCGCCATGGAGTAGCAAGCCGAGCCCACTGCCAGACTGACTTCTCTTCACCATTAAACGCATCCCCCCTCCCTCCTTTTCTCGTTGGGTCGACCTAATTTTTCTTTCAAGGTTCACAGTAAATTCCTGAAATTCAGAGCCCCGAGTCTTCGCCGGCAGCACGCGTTGGTTGAATACTTTTCTTTTTAGTGACAGAGGTCGCCCACTGTTCATTACTACGGGGCGTTTGCCGAGTTCGTTCCAGCCATAATAATTTACGCCTGATCGGCGCTTACAACTTACCCAAGATAGTCACATTCACCCACCTCTTTATCTGATTGCCTATACTGAAAGGGGCGCTTTGAGAATGTCTGTTTATAAATACTTTCATCTTTTTAAATTTCGTACCGACTTGACGCTGTCGTTAGCGCTCTTCGCTGATGGGCCGGCGACTCGAGTTCAAATCCCACATGAACCCAAGTGTGTTTTTTTATAGTTATTCATTTTTCGGTTTATAGAGGCGGCTATTTTGGGACCACTTGTGTTGACGGAAGGCGGCAACGCTCACCTTTCGCGATTAATGAGACATCTATAGGGAGAGAGAGAAAGGTATAATGAATGCTGGAGAGGTTAGCCCCACTAAGGGGGGAGTTGATATGCGTCCAAGGCTTGCGCCTTAAAAATCAAACAAATAACATTTCACCAATACCCTCTTCTTTTGTTGACCAACATTCTTTTTTCTTTTCTAGACCCGCAGTCTCGCACTCTTAAAGGAGCCATGAAGACAAAATACAAGTTGGGTTTATAGAAAGACTGCTTAGTCACGATAACAATGATACCAATATCATCGCAATCTTCGAACAAATAACGGAGATATTAAAGAAAACGTGTGAAGCCGTCGCGACCCCCTAGCCAATTTCCCGCAACTTTTCTATGACGTCACGGAACCTTGTTTGTGCGATTGGCGGCCGCCTAACTGACCTGTCGCGACGACACATGACTGGACGTCTGTAATGGGGCCCCTAGTTCCATTTGACCGCATCACTTGAATGCTAACGTGCAGCTAACGCACTGAAAATTGTTTTATTGTTGGCCCGTATGACGTCATTCTTGCTCATAACACGTCACTGTGGCGCGAAATTTAAAAGTTTTTAAATACTTCTTGCTTTTTTTTTTCGTTAAAATAGGAGCCAGAGTAGATTCTGTATGGGATCGAGCACTGACGCCAACAAGCGAGCACGTGATAGCGAACACATTTCCCCAGCGGCTGTCGCAAGGTTCTTGAAACATGGATGATCCGTCAGCGCCCAGCGAAGGGATTCGCCTTTATGGTTTTCTCAGTACCAATTTACGCAGATCGCTTCCATTTACGAATTTACAA
This sequence comes from Haemaphysalis longicornis, assembly GCA_013339765.2. NCBI lineage: Eukaryota > Metazoa > Arthropoda > Arachnida > Ixodida > Ixodidae > Haemaphysalis > Haemaphysalis longicornis. Next base: position 46,344 of record JABSTR010001142.1, read on the forward strand.
ATCGCACCCATACGCTAGAAATACCAGCTTAATCTTTCGGTAACGAATGGCGGGGTGAAAACGATCTGATAACGCATGTGGAGAGCCTTCTGCGCGTGCATTACTAATACTTAGCTCATCTGTGCGACAGATATAGGTGGTACACAACAAATACGTGTCACGTGTCGCGATCTCACGTCGTTATGGTGCTCTGACGTGTGGCAGTTGCTTAGAGACATACGGAAGGTTCGGCATCCCAACTCAAAACAAGAAAAATGTAAAAACATGTGCAACTATTCAACAACATTACAAGAAAATATTGCAAATACTCAGGGGGGGGGGGGGTGCTCTGTGAGTGTATTCGAGCTGTGGGAAAAACACAGCTCAGAACATGTTTGGCACGTATTCCAGTCACTTTTAGGTATTGTGTTTGTAGCTAACCAAGTTTGCAACCGCAAACGAAGGGGTTGGCACATAACCATGACGTCAGAAATCTCGTCCAAAGAGAACAAGAAGGAATAGACAACAACTATGAGGTGCCTACGAGGGATACTTATTTGGAAAAATGTTAAATCTCCGGATAATTGTACCGCCATCTGAGAACAGCGACCCCCCACGATAGCGAGTATTCCAAGACAGCCAGAGGGAAGCCCCTAGCTACGGCAGTGTACTATTAGCAGCTTCTCTTGCAGACAAATGGGCGCTAAGCGTGAAGGTCACACATGGAGCAAATATGGCAAGGAAACAGAACCATTGTTCGAAGTCATGTGAGGTGCAGCCTGTTATTGATGACGGATGACAAGAAGCGGGCGAGATCGACGCCCTCTTTGCACCCTCCGCTCTTTCTGTTTTCACACGTTTGTTTAAATGTTGGGAATACCGAGAACTGTCATAGCATACCAAAACCAATTTTACTTGAGTCGATTTTACTTGTTCTTTTTTTTTCAAATGCCAGCAAGTCTGGAGGCTGACAGACCGAGGGCAAGCGAAAGGCGACGATCCTGACACAGGTCTTCCCTTCCCTCCGAGTACAGCTGGCACGCAGGTATACGTACACAGACGCATAAGATGAAATAGAAATTGATTTGCAAAAGTATTTTACATATTAGCAGTATATACATACATACACATAAATATATATATGTGTGTGTGTGTGTGTGAGTGTGTGTGTGTGTGTGTGTGTGGTTTGTTGTGTGTGTGTGTGTGTGTGTGTGTGTGGTGTGTGTGTGTGTGTGTGTGTGTGTGTGTGTGTGTGTGTGTGTGTGTGTGTATGTGTGTGTGTGTGTGTGAGTGTGATTTGAAAACAACGTCACATATTGCAAAAGCTTTCCAAGCCATAACTCGAATAGGTAGGTGTAAGCCGAGACACCAAAAACAGCAGCAAGCAATAATGAAGACAACATACTGTAAGTGCTTAAATACAGGACACAAGATAAGAATAGACACGAAAACTGCTGGACATTAGCTGGTAATGGGGGGACACCATCGCACCCCTGGAGCATGCTAAATAAAAAACTTGAAAAGCACGTTTACGGTAGCACCTTATATGTAGGGCTGACAACGGCGGTTGGCAAAGCCTCTCAGCCATAAGAGAGGAGAGGAAAATGACGCGATTGAAAAGAAGATCATGGCGACGGTAATGAAAGGCCACAATCACACCCCTGGGTGCGTTTCTGCTGTCAGGGCTGTCTCTACTTCTGTAACAAGATCCACCAATCCACTTCGCCTCTGCGCCCACAGAGTGATGTGCGTAAGGATCTGCAACACCTCATTTGTGATTGCGCGCGACTTAGTACACAAAGAGTGTCTCTCGCATTGTTTCTAGGCCGGCAGCTCTCCGTAGGACTAGAACTGAGGGATGTGTTACGTCCTTGGAATTCTGCCAAACGTGCCTCTCGTGCTACAAAAACCTTATTGGCGTACCTAAAAGACACAAGTCTTGACCAGACTTTGTAAATAGTTAAAATCATACGTGTTCCTCTTCATCATTATAATCATCATTGTCATCGCATTCATCTGGCGGAGCCAGCCAGGCAGCTTAGGTCGGCTGACATAGCCAGTTTCATTAAAGATCGTTCTCTACTGCGATGTACAGTCGGTAAAATTCTTGTCTGTAACAGCGATTTCAATTTCAACAAGTTACACCTGAAAACTGTTGAAACTTACTCTTTACAAACACGGCTAAGAATTCACTTTACAAACACTTACATACAGAAGGCAAAAAGCAGCGCAAAGAAACGGCACGGAAAACGAGAAAGAGACAAACACGGGCGTGTTTGTCTCTTTCTCGTCTTCCGTGCCGTTTCTTTGCGCTGTTTTTCGCCTTCAGTATGAACCAACTAGCCCGTCTTCGCACTTTAGCACTTACATACACTTTACAAACTGTACATACACTTTACAAACAAGACTTCAGAACGCCCGCCACAGTAGCTTCCTTCGAATCCCGCTTGGGCGAGGCAGGATAAAACTGAAAGTACGAACGCTGTGTTACAGGCGAGCACCTCAATAGCAGCTGTAAAATACGGTGCCCAGCGTTTGTCCTGTGCATTGCTATCTTATCAGCGCTAACAATGTGTCTTCATTATCACGTAATCAACTAGTACAATATAATCAAGTACAATGAAAAATATTGCGCTTTCATGTTAGGCAAACAATAAGCACACAAACAAATCAAGCTCAATAAATATTGCTCCGCATTATTATCCCTTTAAATGTTTCCTCTGACAGCTTCTTTGGAATATCTAATTGCGGAAAATCTAATTGCATCGCAACGTTGTCTAACAGGAGGGTAATTTCATATTATTTGTGTCGTCTTTTGTTTTTCGTTGTAGTCCTTGGGAGTGTTCATTGCTGCCTACAATTTCCCAGCTACATATTCAGAGGTGTATTTTTTATTTTTGTACGACTCACTGAAGCTTGGTTTTGATTTTCCCAATGCCGCGAACAAGGCATTGGGTGTGTTTGTTTATGTTTTGTTTTTACTGCCCGGCCGCGCCCGGCTGTGTTATCTGTGTCCCCAAGCGAAGCGCGTGTTATATTCTTTATTTTTATGCCGCACGGGTTATCTCATTCTGATACGGAGAGCGCTTCGCGCTAACGTCACTAGCCTCGAATAATCTTCTTTGATCTACAATGTTCTAGATGTAAATCGACGGTTCGAGAAACACTCGCGCCGAAAGATAAAAGCATGCAGAGCAGACGCTGCGGTATGCGAATCACCGACGCTCGCCCGCACACGTCACTTTAGAGAGTTTTAGCTGACCGTTTCTGACGGTCCGCTCCGCTCCGATAGCAAGCGGGAGCGCCATTGCGCATGCGTGGCACGCTAGCGCGCTACCGGCGATACCGGAGCGGGGCCCCGCTCCGCTAACCGGGGCCTCTTAGCGGACCGTCGCGGCAGCTTACGCTACCTTACGGAATTTTAACATGGCTGTCCCCGCAATGCGAGCGCGCTCCGGCGAACTTCATTTCTTCAGTTGAAACACGACCGACGAAGCCGCGAAAGCGCTTCCGAATAGGCAATAGTGCCACACATCTCAAAGATCTTTAGAACGGAAGCGAAAAACGTCGACCGAAGCGCGGGGCTGCTTCTATGCAGCGCCGAGAAAGACAGCCTTGGCTTGGCTATTCCAAAGTTTATCGGCTTGCTTATTGTTATTTAGAAAAATTATACAATTTCAGCGACTACATTATACAAAAAAAGGTTAGATGAGGTCAAGAAACACGGTATTTTGCTTTGTTTGGGCAACCAAACACAAATTCTTATGTTTCCTTTAGGTTGAAGTTTTGGTTTACAGGCGCACGCGAAACGACCAGTCACGCGAATCATTCCCCGTCGAGGGAAATACGGTTATCGCTTAGCTAAAAGCCTTTCGGCAGCTGACGCTCCGGTTGTGCTGAGCGGGACGTCGGGAGCATAGCGGAGTGTCAAAAACGGTCAGCTAAAACTTTCTTTTGTCGACTGCTGCTTCGCCGCCTGTGTATTCTTTGAGTTGTTAGGGGAGCACACGTTCGCTCCAATAAACGTGTTTCTCCTTCAAGACAACTGCGTCGTCTTTGGCTTCGTGACATCTGGTGGTGGGGCGGGGTACGCACCCTTAATGCTACCTCTGGAAGCCGCCAAGCCAGTCCAACTAGAGCCAGCCGCCGACTGAAAGGTTTATTGGCCGAGTTCGGTCTTCTGCCAGAAGGGCCCAAGAGAACGAACGCTGCAACCAACAAAACATAAACAAAACAAACCCAATGCCTAGTTCGCGGCAATACTATGCTTGGTCTGTGTCAGCACTGAGTACTCCCTACAAAGAGGAGCCCTGGGAAAATATTGCAGACAACCAGTGTAGCGCTCGAGTATCCGCAACGCTTTGTTTTGTAATCTTATCAATCTAGCTTAGTTTTTACTTGTGGCTACACTTCATACCAAAAGGCATAAAGTGAAATGCGTCGCCTACTGGTACCACCTTAGTACAACCGATGATACCATAATACAATGGCATATTCTAAAACAGAAGAGTAGGTACTACAATGAAATGCTTAGTCATAAAGGCATCAACGAACTTCAACGAACATCAACGGCCGACCTACTGAGATCATTAGCCAGATTTTGTAGGTGAACGTTCGTAGGTTGATTTTCTTAGAACTAGACTCTCAAGAATTTTTATTAATGCTTCCCCCGTTTGAGGTTGACCCCTCGGAAAACAATCCTGAACCCTGGTTTTGCTGGTTTATTTATCGGAATACATTTTGTGTCTTTGGTTTTGCCAACGCTTAGTTTAAGCTTGTCTACGTTTTGCCAGGAGCTCTATAGCGACTCTAGCTATTCACCTGCTATTTTGGGTCGCCCTTTTAAATACACATTAACTGTGTTTCCAAGTTCAAGAAGCGCGCGCAGCAACGAAAATGTTTATATCCGCTGCATACATGATCACTTGAGGGGTATAAGGTATGTAGTATCAAAAATTTATGAATACATACTAAAAATAGCAAGCGTGCGAAGATGGAGGCCTGCGGTGTCCCTTCCTTAATTTAGACTTGACTGATTGATTGATTGATTGATTGAGGCCTCATCGCCTCAACGCAGGCGATGAGGCGCGTCGTAGTGGAGGGCTACCGGATTAATTTTGAACAGCTGGGGATCTTTATCGTGCGTCTAAATCTCGTGCACAGGGGAGTTTTTTTTTAATTTCCACTTGATCTGACACGTCGGGGCACACTGAAGTATTGATAGCGGTTGGGGAGACAGCTTTCTATTTATTTTGGTATCACACCACGTAATCAACATTTCACAAGTTCCAACAAAAGGACATCTTGGAACACACAATCGAAGGCTTTGCGTAAGTTCCCAAATAATCTGGAGTATATATACTCAAAGATTATGCGATACAATTGGCGTTCAGAAGTTCAGAATTGTGTCCGATGTCGCGCTTGATACTAAGTAAATAGGCTTAAATGGATCTGCCTATCGGGCCTTTTCTTTCCCCCTATCTCCCTGCCCCTCCGAATAGCATGTCGCTGTTGAAATTCCGCCAAACATCTCGACTTTCTCCTCTAATAAAGAGCCTTCTCTGCTCTCTCTCTCTCTCTCTCTCTCTCTCTCTCTCTCTCTCTCTCTCTCATCTCTCTCTCTCTCTCTCTCTCTCTCTCTCTCTCTCTCTCTCTCTCTCTCTCTCTCTCTCTGAAAACTTAATTGTACTTTGGTAATACGTGTACATTTACTAACAATATTCTCTAGCCGTGCGTTTGTCGTTCGAACACTTGAGAGAAACAAGTAGGATTATATTAACGTGTAGTCATTCAAATCTTTTTTTCAGAAACACTCTTACGAACAGGACAAAGTCGCGCAATTTTTAAGCGCAGACGGAAAAAATTCGACCCTCAAAATGTTTTCTGGCCCGCCCCTTTGCTCGCTGTGCTTGTTTTCCGTGTTCCCTGGTGTTGCCTTGTGTTCCCTGGTGTTCCCTCAGGGGCGCTTCCGCGTGGGTGTCTACGTTCTGTGGGTTACCAAAGATAGCCGCTTCAGATTACATCGCAGTAGAGACAACGCCGACAGCAGAAACGTTTCCATTGTAGTGATTGTATCCCTTTATTTACCATCACCAAGATCATTTCCCAATTGCGTCATTTTCTTCTCCTCTTGTACGGCTGATAGGCTTGGCCAACCACTGTTGCTACATTTATGCTACTACTGCAAACGCGCTTTAGAATTCTAATTACCCGTCTAAGCCGCTTTGAACTTTTCTTCTCTTGCTGGCTGTGAAGATGTTTTCTAGGACATGCCGTAGGGATAACATGGAATACATGTAGACGAGAAAAAAAATACCAGCGGTGATGCTAGGGGTGCGCGCTAGACGCGCACTATGTAGGCCATTGGTTCGAATCACAGACCGAAATTCACCCAATTTTCTTTTGTATACTTTTTACACTTGTGCCATCGGCCATTCGTGGAACCGTCGCTCGGTCACTCCGACGCCTGGCTTTCCCGCAATAGGCCATTGAATGCTTTTGCAGAGATACGCTCCCCCGCCGTGCTAACGGTTAAACTAATGGTTTCGTGCTATCTTAGAGAGAGAGGGGGGGGGAGAGAGATGGGAGAGAAAGGGAGAGAGAGGCGGAGGGGAGAGGGGTAGGGGTAGGGAGGGAGCCAAAGAGACAGAGAGATAGAGAGAGCAAAAGTTTATTCAAAGGAGACTAGGTCGGCCTGAGAAACTGATCTTGGGCCTTCTATTTCCCTCCGGGGAAAGGTAAGGGGGACGAAAAAAGAAAGAAATGAACATGGAAAGTATGAGAAATTAAAGTGAAATCAACTAATGGAGTATGTGCATGCAGTAAGACCAATATACGCCTCACATACAACGGGGCCCGCAAATCAGATTACGAAAGTCCACTTTTCATCACATGATTGTCGTCGATATAAAAATAATGAGAAATCATTACGCAATCTTAAATTTTTGCGACCTAGAGCCGAGAATCCAGAGAGGAGTCGCTAAGGAATATAACCAGGCCTTTAACTGCTAGGCTTTGCTTCCTGTTGTCAGCCCACGTGCCCAAAATCTTTTGTTACAAAGGGCGAGTGTCCAATCGTAGTAATACTGCTTCAGGGTCCTTCCGCTCACTAGTGCACCTCAGGAAAACACTAAGCGAATGTGCAATAATCTCTGGACACAGAAGGCCGTCCCAGCTGTATACTCGCGTCCGATTGTGTGGTGATACTTTCGGATCAAAGCCAAGCCGCAGCCCCTGTTGCGAGGTCTCTTGACTTCTTAGAAGTCGAGGATGATGGGCGAGCCAGAACTTTTACTCGATCCCGAGCCTGTGAAGCCGTTCGTGTCGATTCGGTGGGTCAGACGAATGCAAGGCGACAGCTTGTTGCAGTTAGTGTCGCTTACACATCTACCCAATACCCGACATTAGCGTCGGACTGTTCAGCTTACGTGTGTCACATTGTCAAATAATTCCCCCTTGTACATAAAAGTCACCGAAACTGTGGCCTATAATATACGCCCGTATGTTGTGTGCCTTTACTCGGGTACAACTTGAGAACGACAACGATGATGATGATGATGATTGCTATTGGTTTCCCCTTTGAAGCGGGGTGATGACATGTCATCTTACCAAAAAGGACTAATATAACCATGTTTTACACTCTTGCTTTAATACTAGCGCTGCTTAGGGCAGGCACTAAAGCTTATTAGGCCCGAAATACTTTCTTTTCCCTGTAACGGAAGTTGCCGCTGTGCCTCATCACCGCAGCCGGAAATGTTACTCCGCGCGGGGCAAGTAGTGCGTTACTAGGAATATTTTGAACATGGCACGACCCGTTACCGTAATTTTTTGGACTCAATATGCTTATAAACAACCGCAGCGATGACAAACAACTACGTGACAAAGGGAGACGATATCACGCATTCAGGTCGCGGGTTCGATTCCCGGCCGCGGCGGCCGCTTTTCTGATGGAGGCGAAAAGCAAAAACGCCCGTGTGTTCGAGATTTCGGCGCACGTTAAAGATCCCCAGGTGGTCAAAATTAATCCGGAGCCCTCCACTACGGCGCGCCTCATCGCCTGCGTTGCGTCGGCGCGTTAAACCCAAACAATAAATCAATCAATCAATCGATATCACGCATTCATAGCAGTGTCCGTTCAAAACGCGCGCGCGTCCGTTGACATTCCGGTCCGTCGCATAGGCGCACGTGTTCCCGAGTATAGCTTGCCGCACAGCATGCGTGTTGTGCAAAAAGCCGACGTTAAACCACGTGCTGCGCGAAGAAGTACATGTCACGCAGCAGTGCCACAATTTGGCGTTGGCACTAAGGTTTGGCAAAAAAGAAGGAAACACTGGGTGAGTTTCAGGGAGGGCCCTGGCGGACGCCTCGAAGCCCGCGCCCCCATTTCAGAACCATTCGGCTCAACTGCCAGTGCGTGGGGGCACTGAGCCGTGTTTCACAATCGTGCATAACAAAACACGCGGTCGACGAAAAGGACACCGCGCAAAGAAGCGCACGACGAATGAATCAATAAATTTATTATAGAAAGGATGGCACTCTGGCCTGTTGGGGGAAATAGAGGAAGGGTTTCAGGGTCGATAAAATTCAAGTTCTATTGACGAGGTAAGCCTCCCTCACTAAGCTGCACAGTCCAAGCAGCCCGTCGTTGCCGTTATTCTTTGGGCACAGCCAATCGTGCAGAGAGATAGATAACAAACTTTTATTTTCCGCAGGACCTAAGTCCAGGTCCTAATTTTAAAGTTCAATTCACCGGATCCACGTAGTACTCCAGAATGCCCGTGCGGATCCGGTGCACGTGTTTGTAGAGAGCTTCCTGGGCAGCCTGGATGTTTACTGTCGGCGGGGGAGACAGCCAGAGCTCCCAGGAGGTGATGGAGGCGAGGGATGGGTCAAGAGACGTCGGGGTGCAGTCCCAATAAGAATGAGGGATGGATGGCTAGGAAAAACAGGTTGGACAGGATGGATGGCCAGGGCGCCGATAGATGCGGTGAAGAATGGGATCGGAGGGGAGTGAGGAGGTTTGAGCCTGCCGAATGAGGCACGCAGCCTCACGAGTTAGACGGGAACTGGGGGCGTGGGTACAGGGTACGTGATAGGCGTTGGGCGTGTAATTGGTAACGGCGGGAAGCGTGGTGTTGAGTACGAACCGCCGGCGGGTGGTACAAGGTTGCCAGGACATGGGTGGACCCGGGAAAGGTAGTCGGGTGAGCGCGTTTGATAAGGTGTTTCCGCACATGCCGCGTGGCCAGGAACCTAAATCAGTGTGGAACGTGGCCGAGGATTCGGTGCAAGTATCGGAGTGACCAAGTCAGTGGTGTGTGGGTGGGTGTCATGGTTAGCGAAATTACGAAGGGCGTCAGTGACTGACAGTCGGAGAAGATATATACAGGCGTGGTGGCAGGAACAGTAAGAGTAGTGTGCTCTATTGCAAGGGCAATGGCGTATTTTTCGAGGGATGTCGAATCCTGCGTGGAAAGAAAGGAAAGCGAGGCAGGGTCTGAGGAAGGAAGTTGGCGAAATGAAGCCGTGCCCGTTGAGTTTGAGGGGATGTCGCTGGCGTCAGTAAAGTAAGCGATGGAACCATGGGAGAGTAGAAAATGAATTCGTTTGGAGAGGGCCTGAACGCGCAGTGCACGACGAGAAGGGTGTCGATCAGGGTTCATGTTGCGGGGCAAGGACTCAACCCGTAAATTAGTGAAAGTCGCCCAAGGAAGGTGTTCCGGTGGTATGGGGGGATAGTTGCGAAGTGGGGTAGCACGACCTTGGGCAGAAGTCTGCAGGCGTTCGAGTTGGGCCTGGCGATGGCACGCGATGCGCTCTTCAAGAGTATTATATATCCCTAGTTCCAGAAGGGTGGCGCTGGGGGCGTAGGAGGGTACTCCCACAGCGATGCGGTAAAGTGTACGGAGGGAGGCCTCGAGGGACGAGAGTTGAGATTGCGAGAGTTGTAAATATGGAATTGTGTATAGTGTACGGGACATAACAAAAGCATCGATGATGCGGAGTAGGTGATGCTCGTGTAGTCGAGCTCTTCGGGTTGGCGACCCGGCGGAGGAGATGGGAAAGCTGAGTGATCTGATCGTGAAGTGTCCGCAGAGTCGGTACAGAGCTGCCCGCATAATGTAAGGTGAGACCGATAATCCGAAGGGTGTCAACATGCGGTATACGGCTGCCAAAAATTTATACCTGAAGAAGAAAGCGGTCTGGTGGTACTCCACGCTTGCTACTGACTACGAGTAGAGCGGATTTTGAAGGCGAAATAGAGAGGCCGACAGACGTGACATAGCCTTGGATGACGTCACACGCTTGCTGAAGAGTGTCCTCCAGTCGGCCGGGACTGCCCTTGGTTTACCAGAGCGTGATGTCATCCGCGTTTATAGAGTAGGAGAGAAGGGGGATGGCATCTAATAGTGAAGGGAGCGAAGCTAAAACGATGTTAAAAAGGGTGGGTGATAAGATGGAGCCTTGGGGGGTACCAGCTGATAGATAGAATGGGGGGGGGGGGGGAGGGTTGAGCCCGGGATAGAGAAAGAAGCGGTACGGTTAGAGAGGAACGAGCGGATGTAGGTATATACAGGCGAGATCCGAAGTTAGTTTCGGCTAAGTTAGCGAGAATGGCAGTGTGCTGAACATTATCGAAGGCCTTATGAATGTCGAGAGCAAGGATACCACGGAGCTGAGAGGAGCTACGAAAGCCGTAGACGTCGTGGGAAATACGGAGGAGGGTATCCTTAGTGGATATGTAGTGGCGGAATCCAGTTTGAATAAAAGGGAGGGCAGAGGTGTGAATCGTGCAGAGATGTGACGCCAGGGGGGCTGGTGTCTTGTTGGGATTCCTCGCAGGACCCTATACATGACCACAATAAGTTGCTGATTGTCGGTCGATCTTGGTGGCACAGGGAGCACAGAAGCCGGTGTGGTGGAACTTGTGCGTTCTTGCGTTGGCGGTAGTATTCCCAGCGAGCCAGGATGTCATCCGTAAGGGCGTAACCCGTCCGTGCCTTTGTAAGAATGAATGAATGAATATGCTTTATTATAAAGGGGGCACGAAGCCCTTTAGAGGGAAGGAGGTAAGTAGGGAGTGGGTGAAGGGGGATACCACTAAAGTTCATTGTGGGATCATGGGTCCTTTCCTGGGCGTCTTCGTTCTCGTGTGCCACCTAAAAAACACGTGGTCAGGCCCGCTCTATACTGCTTTGTAGAGACCACTCTCTTGTGCGTATCGGCCTATCGATCCGAGTAAGGATGCGTTACCCCTTACGGCTTTCTTGTTGCAAGCGTTGGCGCTGCAAATACCATGTTACTGGAGTAGGCGCCGGTGGAGGGTTAACAAGGCACGATTGTTTGTAAGAATAACTCGTGCAGCTCGTGGGATGCTGTGGGGATATTGCGTGCAAATTAGCTCGGAGGCGGAGGAAAATAAACATCTATTGAGCGTAAGTGCTGATGGCAGGACACTCGCCCGGTGGAGGGCATCCTTATTCCGGGATACCCAGGCTGCGACTTGCAGTCCAGTCCCTCTTTACCAAGTATTCCTGGTGTCCAAGGTCCGGATCGACCAGACGAGCCATCCACTGCTCAAAAGTTGGGAAGGGGATTGGGGGTAGGTTTGGAGTTTGTTGGCCCTCCCATACCTGGTGGTACAGGGTGCCCGGCGTCGGACTAAATTGCACAGAGAGGGATACTGAGTCGGGTAGATGGAATGGAAGGAGGGTGCTATGGGGATAAGAATTCGTCTGCAATCGACGAAGAGTGGTGGCTTCTTCTCTGGTTAACCGAGGATGAGGTGGTGGGAATTTTCTTCTGCCGAGCCTATAATGTTCCAGGACGTCTGAATAACGGAGAAGTGGGTCCGTTTTGGTGTCAGCGGAGAACATTTCGCCTCGGGTAATCTCCCGGTGTATGTACGCGCGGGCAGCGGTGCCGCCTTATTACCGTCGATGGATTCATGGCCAGGAACCCAGACGATTTCCATCTCAGGTAGCTCTGCATTAGTTTTCAGAATGGTCAGTGCTGGTGTAGATATGTGCCCCCGCTGATAACTTCGACATGCCGCTTGCGAGTCAGTTAGTATAGTTATATAGTCCTTGCTGGTCGTGGCAGCCAGAGAAATAGCAACTTCCTGTGCAACTTCTGTTGAGGTTGTCGTCGTACAGTCATTGCTGTCATTTCCTGACCGGCCACCTCGGGAATTGTTGATCTGAGTTCTTTCTTGCTTTCTCGTCAAAGTGTCTTCTTGCGTTCCTCAGGGGAAGGGTTATGTAACTTATGTGGAAGAGAAGCCGCTGCAGACTCCGAGAAGTCGTTGAGAATTGTCTCCCTCGCGAGCCTACGGGTCTCCTCGTTCCCGGGGTTACCGGTGCGGCCAGGTATCCACTGCACTCGTATATCGATGTTATGGTCACCCTGGAAGGTTCCAAAGAGTTCTTTTATACGATTAGACGTAGTGTGTCGTCGCGGTGGGGTGCGGCACGCTTCGATGGTTTAAAAACACGAAAAGGCGGGGATCAGCAATTGAACGAAAACCGCATTGTTTTAAAACTCGCGCGTATTTGTGACGCCACCCGGGTGCAGCACGTGATTGGCTGACGCGCTAGGAGGAAAAGGCTGCGGAAAAAGGGAGGTCCGTTGTTTTGCTCTCTTGTATCTTTCCCCCTCTCTAGCCCTTTCCTTAATTACAACTTACTCCTTCGCCTCCTTCACCACATCTATGTACAGGAAGAAGGCAGATGAGTTCCTTCTCTCCAAATCTTCTTTTTCTTTGTGAGGGGAACGGCAACCTCGGTCTGCAATTGTTTGTGGACGTTTATTGCCTTCTTTACAGCCTATCTGGAACATCGTAGGCTTTTTCGCCTTCGGGCCGTGCTAACACGAAGCCACCAGCAGGCCTCGTGACCTAGAAGGCGCTCGCCGCATGAGTCAGAGCGCTCGGCAGGCGTCTCGTCGCAGGTGTTTTGATTCAGCAGCTAGCGCCGGGAAATCGCGTACAACGTGGCCCGTCCCTTCGAGACGGCGCACACGACGCGCTGCCAGCGAACAGCCGTCGTCGCCTTGGTGATCACCACAGCGGCTGCGGCAGCGTGCGTCATCAACCGAAGGCATCTTGCGCGGCTGCGTTTCGTTCGAGGCAACGCCCTTAGATAAGAAGGCCTGTTGGAGGTTCACGTACCACTATCATCATCACCCCGACAACTTCTCCATCTCCCCCTTCTTTTTCTCTCTCAACGTTTGAAACTACAAATCGTTGCTGGTGGACTCACGCTATGAGAAAATTAACTCTCACGGAGGTTCAATGTGTCGGACGTGTGTTTTCTACAAGGCGTTGCGCGAAGTCGCGAGAGAGGCCTCGGCGACAAAACCTTCGGAGGCGAAGGCGTACGCGACGGCCTGCTCTTTTCTCGGCGGCGGCGGCGGTAAGGCATCGTCGATCTGCGTCAGCCGTTGGGCGGGTGACCTTTAAGAGAGATGCGGGTTGTTGCTTCACGGGTAGAGTTGTGGCAACTGCGATTGTGACGGCGGAAAAGAGGGATCACCCGCGGCATACCCCGGCTGCTGCAGTGACGCGCGCGAAGCGGAATTACAAGAGTTGGCGAACTCGATATCTTCTCGATGGCACGTGCGTGGGCGTGTGTGTTCTTTTGCGAGCCGGGTTTTTAAACCGACGTGGCTTCCCCGCCACGGGGAGTCTGAGCGCCGAGAAGTGTGCGGTTAGCCGCCATCACAGACGATTTTTTTGAACGTTGGGTGTTTAGAGGGACTCTGCAACAATTTTTTCGACTTCTTTGATCGTAAATGCTTTCAAAACGTAGTCAACAAACAGATTCGGTACATATAATAAAGGGTCGCAAAGTACCCAACCAAAAATTACTGCTCGCTTATCGGATAGCTTGGAAACTTGCTCAAAAAAATTTTCTTTCCCGGTCTTGGCGTTCTTCTACCGCTCAAAAAAACGTCATTGCAGCGGTGTAGCGGCTATTGGCCGGGTTTCTTTCAGTTGCAGCAATGGCGGCATTCGATAGCCACTTTAGAAAAAAAAGCCACAAATGCAAAGCAGAAACGGAAACCGCCCACCCGCTGCGATTAGCAAATCAGGCAGTGCCTGCGATAACTGCAGCTTTCGCTGTGCTTCCAGACGCGAAGGAAAGAGTGAAAGCGTTTATCGGCAGTGTTGCGGAGTCCCTTCAAAGCGCCCAACCTGCACCTCGGCTCTGAGTCTCACCGTAGTGGAGGGCTCCCCGGATAATTTGACCACCTGGAGGTGTTCAACCTGCGCCGAAATACGGTACACACGGTCGTTTTCGCTTTTCGTCTCCATCCGAAAAGCAACCACCGCTGCTGGAATCGAACCCGCGTCCTTGGACAAAGCAGCAGAACGGCTTAGCAGCCACTGAGCCACCGCGGCGGGCGCCATCATAGACTAGTGCGCTGGCGACTCTACCGGGGCCGCCACTGCTGCTTCCGAACACGGAAGCGACTTTGTGCGGCGCTGCCGTTGAACGACCTAGTTCCATTGCTGCTCGCATCGCGAGCCATGGAGGCGCCGGATGCAGCCCCGGCACTGAAATTTCAGTCCGCTTGCGATACTTGGCGCAACTTGGCGGATATTAGAACCCGGACGCGGAAGGCCAGTTGCACAGCGGTGAGGCGGAGAGAGAGAGACAGAGAGAGAGATCATTGTCACAGAAAGAGAGCGGGACACCTTACTGCATCCCAGATACGCAACGTGGCAGTTAGCTGGACGCCAAAGTGCGACGATTGGCCACCGTTTAGATAGTGTCCCCACGTCGCGTGCTATAAAAAAGAATTCATGGGACATTATTTGGGTAACTAATCAAAAAGTGCCTCTCTACTGTGTACAAATACCGTCATTAGTATAGTTTGAACAAGGATCGGCGAATACCACGAAATATTTGTATTACTGGCTTTATGAAAGCCATTATCGGTTTACAGGGAGCTTTTTCATTAAAAGGGGATTTCTTTAAACGCACACCAATGCAGCCACAGAGTTTCCGGAAGAGGAAATTTCTGTATATTTACAAGACCGTGCTCCAATTACTTTTGACGGCACCATGTATACGGCGTTGCCGCGTTGCTCTAAACTGAATTCGGTATCATTTTCTCAATTAGGGGCGAAGCCTCTTAGGTGCTGGGGCTGTTGGCGTCTCCTGTCGTCGTCGTACTCATCGTCTCATGTAGTCCCGGTACTAAAGCACCGGGACACTCGTTTACACCTCGCGCTATAACGCTTCGTGCTTCAAAGACACGAGACTTTTACAGCAAAGCTGTAAAAATACCTGTACCCCCCAACCTGTACCCCCTGTACCCCCCAAAACCAAAAGTACCTGTACCCCCAATGGTTTCATCTCCTTTGGCAAAAACGCCAAGGCGCCCAGAATACACTTATGCACTTCATGCTTCGCCCGTTCCCAGGTTTCCCATTAATTGAGATGGCCACGGACATTTTCCTTAAAAGGGGCATGAAGGCGAAATACAACTAATTTCGTTCAATTTGAAATAACTGGCCTTTGGTAGCTCACTCAGATCCATCACAGCCATGAGAGATGTTTTTTCAACCAAGGAAATATAAGGCACGTTAAAAAAATTAGCAGTGGCTTAGCTCGGCTATGCCAAGATATACGTAGCGTGAGCTAAGGTTCAGCTGGTTATTCTTAGGTTTCCTGGTTGTCTAGGATCAACTGATTATCATGCTTGCTGCTGCTGAAACGATTTACAATCCAAGCCAATACAATACAACACAATTTAATCCAATCCAACCCGATCCAGTCGCGGCGGTGGCGGCTCCGGCGTGCCAGCTGGGCGCCGTGTGACGTCACTGCTCCTCGCGCATGCGCAGCACGGCTCGTCCAGGAGCCACGCGAAACTGCTCAACCTCGGCCAGTGTAGCTCACACTACATAATTTCAAATTTCGCGCTGCAGTGACGTAATAGGGTCAGATACTAAAGACATAGCTATCAGTGAGTTAACTGCAAGTTAGCATTCAAGTGATACGGTCAAACGGAACTCCAGGCCCCACTACAATTGCACTATCATGTTTCTTGGCGGCAGCACCTAGGCGGCAGCCGATCGCACAAACCAGATCCTTTTTTTTTTTAACAGAAACGAAAGAGGTCCCAAAGTTGAGAACTGTCGGGGGAACCTCGTTACATGACGTAGTTTTAATAGAACAGAACGCAGCAAGCAGTTGAGCATGTTTTAGAACATCCTAAAACATAATCAAGACAAGCAAAAACAAGACATCGAACAGGAACCATGCAGTAACGCTTCATTGAGAATTGACGCACGAATAATTAGGAAAAGCATGAGCAAAAACACAATTAAATAGTTAACTAGACATGTAGTTCTCTAAGCAGATGTAATTTTAATGAATTGAGGAAAAGAATGCTATGTGTAACTTGACTTAGTTTCTTCCAGGTATATTGTTCCGTGTCGAGACACACCAGCAAATTTTGCGGTCTGTTTGCGCGTAGTTCGTACGCACTTTCGGCGTCAAGAAACTGTTTCGGGCAGATAATCAGCTGTTATTTGTGTTAATGAGATGCTCCATGGCAATCCTTCGATGAATATGTGTTTATGGACAAGGCGATGCATAAATGAAGCCAGATTTAAAATTAATAATTCGTTACCGGAAGCCCGCTGTTAAGGTCCACTCACGAGGTCAGCGACCAGGCGCCCCGGCCTTGCGTGTAAAAGGATAGATCCCGCCGCCCAGTCTGGAGGCACAGCACTGCCAACACTACGCTGTGGTCGTCGTCAATTCACTGCAGCGTGTTCGGCAGACGGCTTGTCTGGATGGCGAGAATGCCGCGGGACTAATCCCCTTTACGAAGGCAGACGGCCCCGCCAAGTTCCGAGGATTGTGCGCGTAGCGGACAACGAAAGGGTAATTATCTTCGTCTGACCCCACGGTAGCGGCGGCTTTCCCGCGAGATCCCTTTGTCGCACACCACCGTAGGAACGGCTGCTCTTCGGTAGCCGCCGCTTTTCGCCCCGACTTTTCGGAGTCGTGTGTACTCGCCGCCATGTGCTTGCTTCCCTGCGCACAGGCTTTTGACCCGAAGGTGGTGGCGCATAATTGAATATTCGGCAAATGGCTGAGTGACAGCTGTCTGCGTGATTTTGGGTCCTCCCCTACGCGTGTACGGACGCTGGAAGGGCGTTCCCGAGAGAGAGTAATACCGAGGTGTTATAAGCCCGAACTTGGCCGTTAAAGAGCGTTCTTGTCTGAGCTCTCAGCTAGGCAGTTCCCGGCGAGACAAGGAGTCTGGACCGCTGAAGCTAGGTTGGAATTTGCGAGATCGCGTCGGAAGTTTAGGGTACAGCTGTGTACCGAGCAACCAGACGGGTCCTGCCGGCGGGAACAGAGGCCCGGCCATCGTTTCTCGATGCGGTTTGCGTATGTTCCGAGCATAGGAGAGTTATACGGAGTAGAGAAGCTCGAGTGACTTGTGCGCACTTAAAGCTAGCGTCTAACTGCAGTTTGAAGTTTTTAGATGCGAAGCATCTCATGGTCGGGGCTAATTCCCTCCCTCCGCCGTGCGGCGTCCACACCAGGCCAGGCACCAGGCCAAGCACCGCTGATGGCCAGGCACCGCTGATGATGATTGTGGTAGGATGCCCCTAGGGATTGGCCAACCAAAGAATCCGTCACGAGATAGCTTCGCGTTCAACCACCGTCGTCATCTTCCCGTAGGGGAACCTCCTCCCGTAACGCCACGATGAGTGCCACGGGCAACGCCGTCGGTATAACGCCACCTGCAACGTTAGCGTCAACGTCAGTGTCAGCGCCGCGTACAGCGGCGCGGAGAAGAGGGCACAACAAGAACAAGAAGAAGGAGCAGGACCTCCTCCTGCCGTGATCGTCCACCCGGAACACGAAGACGCCGACCTCATCCCGAGCCAAGACTTGGTGCGCCTGATCAAACACGCGAGTCCGTGCGCGGCCGTGCGCAAGCGCCAGGACATCATGGACCGGGACGAATACTACAACTGGATGAGGATGACAAACGCGGAACAACATGAGCTACTGCGCGAGATCATCCACCGGTAGACGACGCCATCAGCACCTCCGTTACGGGTCTTCTTCTCCGGACCGGCTGGTTGCAGCAAGACGTTCGTCCTCCGGCTTGCCATGAAGCTCTACAACCCGTACAGCAACACCGGCAACAACACCGCCTATAACGCGTTCGTCATCTGCGCGAGCACCGGAAAGGCGGCTGTGGCAGTGGGAGGAACCACGGTGCACGCGGCTTTCAAGCTCTCTCGGAAGACCACCGGCCCCAACAAGGACGGAGGCCTCAGCGCCAGCGAGTTGAACACCTTCCGCGTGGCCTTCCGCAACGTGAAATGCGTGATCATAGACGAGGTGAGCATGATGTCTGCGGACAACCTAAACGCAGTCGACTTGAGTCGACCCCATGGCTGCTTCGCATACTACTCAGGGTTCCCCTGCGGGAAAATGGTGTATTTTTTTTTTCTTTATATTACTCATGTACCCAGTTAATCTAATGTAAATAGTTGTATATAAAGTCTTCGTTTCCCCTCATCAAATCCAAACGCCTCAAGTTCGTCAATTCGACTGCCATCTCTGAGAACTTCAACACCATCGCCCTGCGAGCCTCCTGCCAAATCAACCGGAGCCCGGCGATTGGTTCCTGATCGGCACCCGACTTCGGGGAAACGAACATCAACAGTCTTTACTCACGCCTAGGTTAAGGTAGAGGGGCATGGAATGAGACCGAAAAGGAGCAAAACTAATGATCTGGAGAGCCTGATTTTGAATGATTTGGAGAGGTTCGACATGGGTAGCATATGCATTGCCCCACGTTGAAATGCAGTACGAAAGATGACGATGAATATATGCATAGTATAACCAAACAACAGTGCGTGGTTGAAAATAAGGGCGTGCTTTGATAAGGACATGAATTCTGAAAGGTACCTTTTTAAAGCAATGATTGCGCGTGGTAATTAAAATTAACTTCAAATTTTTGTTGAGGACAACGCTGAGAAATCTCGTGCTATCGGATAAGGAGATATAGTGGTTGTCGAGAGTTAAAATTCCCTGACATAATAGAGAAATCACCGCAGAGTGACTGGGGAGTAGCCACTGCTTTGTATTTCGATCATTCATTTGATGGTATAGGGATAAAATTGGTACCACTCTTATCGAGACAAAGCAGTATTTTAATCAACCAAACTTGTATTTGTTTTTTTTTTTTTTTAATAGCCTAAAATCTTAGTAGACATTAAGCGAGTCCACTCTATGCCAGGAAACCAGGTTGGCCTCCCGGATATAGTCCGGCAAGGACCGGTAGGCAGGACCATGGAGCCACCGATGGCAATGCGTGTCTTGCCGCAAATTTAGGCCTGCTGCTATCAAACACTTCCTTCGAAGGTCCTTAGTTCCAGGGCATGTCCATATTAGGTGGCGAAGGTCTGCCGGAACCGTTTCCTCGCAGCAGGTTGGACATTTCGCATGTCCTCGGTAGTCCCCTTTCCATCCACTCGTGCGGGCAGGAGTAAGAGCCACGCCCAGTCGGATCCTTCGTAGTAACCTCCTCCATCCTGGTAAGATTGAGGGGGAGGAGAACCGAACACGGAGGTATGAGAGCACGCATTCGGCGTCCAAGATCCCCCTTTTGCAGCCATTCGTGTAGCACATGGTTCACTTGGGAGCTGGGCGGGGGATGGGCCGGGCTGTTGTGTGACAGGAAGTCAGCCCGTTAATTTCCTACAATACAGGTGTGACCAGGAACCCATGACACAATCACCTTGCATGGCATTTTGCTGTGCAGCTGGTGGATGCGCTGTCTTCACTGTTTGTCTTCAGTGCTGCTCCTTTGGTGTAGAAGGCATTTCTTTCCAAGGTGGTAGCTACAGGTTACAGGTGGTAGCTGTCCTAGGTAATTTTCTAGTAAATTTCAGGACTTCTCTTTATTCAGGACTGCGCCGCAGTGTCTCGTGTCGCCGTGAGGGACGAGACAGACTCCGATATCCAAACTATGTACAGTGTATGTACAGGACATAAACAAGGGAGCAGAACTAGCCCGCAGTGGGGCATAGGCGCTTTCCCGGGTCTAGCCGGCGCAGGCGGGACTCTACCCACTACCCATGCAAGTTAGAAAACAAAATACCCCTTTCCCCCCGAGGAGGGCAGCATAAATACCGTCTACGAGAGAAGGGGAAACGTTGAAGAAATGAAGAAAACAAGAAAAAATTCACGCATCTCCACGAAGTGCATCATGACGAGTGGGCGAAGCACTGGGGATCGTTTTTACCGTAAACACACCCGTGGCATTGCCTACTCGCGCATGTAAATGCGTGACAACGCGTGTGTACAGTATATACAATTCCAATCCAATCCAGTTCAATCCAATCCAATGCTTCTCGCGCATGCGCAACACTGTATACACGGACGCCAAGGGACAAGCCACGGACAAAGCGAGGCCCTAAGGTCATCATCACCAGCCTATGTACGCCCGGCAAAGGCCTCTCCCATTAATCTCCAATTAGCCCAGTCCTGTGCTAACTGCGACCAATTTATCCCCGCAAACTTCTTGATCTCATCTGCCCATCTAACTTTCTGTCGCCCCCTGCAACGCTTGCCTTCTCTAGGGATCCACTCTCGACCCTTAATGACCAACGGCTATCTTGCGTTCGCATTACATGCCCTGCCCACGTCCATTCCTTCTTCTTAATTTCTACTAATATATGTCCTTAACGCGCGGTTGTTCCCTGACCCATTCCACTCTCTTCTTGTGTCTTAATGTTACACCTATCATCTTCCTTTCCATTGTTCACTGAGTCATCCTCAATTTAGTTGAACCCTCTTAGTGAGCCTCCAAGTTTCTGCCCAGTAGGTGAGTACCGGTAAGATGCAGCTGTCATACACTTTCTTCTTCGGGGACAATAGTAGGCTGCCATTCACTATCTGAGAATGACTGCCGTATGCACTCCATCCCATTCTTATCCTTGTAATTATCGCTGCCTCATTGTTGGGATTCGGGGTCAGAACTTGGCCTAAGTAAATATCTTCGCTTACCACTTCCACTGCCTACCCGCCGCGGTGGCTCAGTGGCTATGGCGTTGTGCTGCTGAGCACGAGGTCGCGGGTTCGATCCCCGGCCGCGGCGGCCGCTTTTCTGATGGAGGCGAAAAGCAAAAACGCCCGTGTGTACGAGATTTCGGCGCACGTTAAAGATCCCCAGGTGGTCAAAATTAATCCGGAGCCCTCCACTACGGCGCGCCTCATCGCCCGCGTTGCGTCGGCGCGTTAAACCCTACAATCAATCATCAATCACTTCCACTGCCTCGCCACCTATCTCAAACCGCAGTGCTGTCCCGAGGTTATTGATCATTACTTTGGTTTTCTGCATATTAATTTTCAGGCCTACGGTTCTACTCGGTCTGTCCAGTGCGGAAAGCATGCTTTGCAATTCGTCCCCCGAGTTACTTAGCAAGACAACATCATCAGCAAATCTGAGGTTACTGAGGTATTCTTCATTAACCCTTACTCCCACCTGTTTTCCAGCCAACGTTTTGAATACTTCTTGTAAACATGCTGCGAATAGCATTGGAGAGATCGTGTCTCCTTGTCTGATGCCCTTCCTTATAGGTATTTTACTGTTCTCCCTATGGAGGATGATGGTAGCTGTAGACCCATTGTAGATATCCTCTAGTATCCTTACATAATGCCCATCTACCCCCTGGTTCCGTAATGCCTGAATGACTGCTAGGGTTTCGACCGAGTCAAATGCTTTCTCATAATCTATGAAGGCTATACATAGGGGTTCAAATACTCAGTGCACTTCTCTATCACCCGATCACTAGCGGGCTGTAGGCTACGAGTTGATCGGTCTCTTCCGGTTATCAGGTGGTAACCCTAAATACAGCAAGGCAATCATTGCGCTTTAGCAGAGCTCAGGGACGTGTACGCACGGGGAGCATGCCACCAAAGGTGGTGAAAGCACGCCGCATCCTTTTATCCCCGCCCTGGCGCCGTCAAGAGCGCTTCCGCGGCCCCCCTGCATCCGGCAGCCAAATTACCAGCAGTCCATTTTAGAGGATAACGAGGTCTCCAATCGGCGTCGCAGGGGGGGCAGGCAGTGCGGCGGCGTCGGTGCTCGGACCCCACACCATCCACACCGTCCCACACCGTCCGCGCACCGCTCTGCTTGTTCCCGCGTGCACCTTGTGTACAGGTGGCTTAATTGGCGGCGGCCCGTCCCCGGATGTGCGCCGGGGGGAAGAGGGGGCGCTGCGATCTTCGTTTACATTGACCCGACGAGGGCGCGTTGAGTCGAAATAAACAGGTTTTCTGAACTCGACACCCCCATGTATAAGCGAACGGGGTGGGTCAGAGAGCCGTCGCGGCGAGTCCAGTCAACTCGGAGGCAGGGGGTGGGTTGGCTCGCTCGTCGGGCTGAGTCGGCGGGCCGCGGGGCGCAGAATACCGTATTTGCGCGGTTCTAACGCGCCCCCAATCGTAACGCGCGGATAAGTTCGCGCAGGAAAATTCGAAAAAAAAAATTGACACTGACGGTACTGCGCAGATGGAAAAGACATGACACCACGTACCTGGAAGAGGGAGATTTTATTTGGCGTATGCAGCTCTGGAAGCCAAAAATGAATTGTGCTTCACAAGGTTGCTTATGCAGCTGCTGCTGGAAATAAAGTTATAGCGGTGAAGGAACACTGAAGCTGCTTGCGATTTCAAGTGCCTTGATCTTCATAATTCTAAGCGTTAGGGGCTACATGCAGAAGCACAAAAAATGTGCACCAGTTGACCAAGGTGTGCGGCATGCCATTGAGGAATCATTGCGCCGAAATTCACTCACGTGGTGTTGACGGATTGTTTTTATTGGATTGAGTTAGATTTACCCGGTACTTCGTGTCCGTTGCGCATGGGAATGCTGCTGGCCGTTTAGAGGCCTATTTCGGTTTTGAGCCCGATTGTAACGCGCACAAATATTAAGCTACCTTTTAGCAAAAGAGGGTGCGCGTTAGAATCGTGAAAATACGGTAGCCCCTTTTCCGGGAACCCCGCCGCTCCCCTCACCTCGATTCTTTGGACGGGGTTCATATAAACTCGGACGCGTCGAGGTAAGCTGAACCCGCCACTCAACTCAACCCGCCCCCGTCGCGTCCATGTACACGGGGCTACGCGCTCGAACCTTACAAGTCCCCTGTCTGCCTTTCGTCCACCAGCATGCTAATATTCTTTTCTTTTGACCCCTTTTTTTACTTCAAGCACCACCATGTGGCCTTTTTCTCCGGCCGGTTGTTACCGGTTCGCCGTTCGCCGTGTTCTGAGTTAACTGTGGTCAAAGCCCGTTCCTCTGGAAAGCCTTGCGGAAGAATGTGCACCTGCGTTTTGCATGTACGTAGCAGGTGACTCGTCTCTTTTTTTTTGTACTTTTTTTTTCTTTTTATTTATTTATTTATTTATTTATTTATTTATTTATTTATTTATTTATTTATTTATTTGAAGGGGTTACGCGCCGAAGCCATACGAGGCCAGCCGTAGTGGAGGGCTCCCGGATTATTTCGACAGCTGTGGGTCTTTAACGGGTTCCCAGATCTCGACGGGCGTTTTCGCTTTTCGCCGCAATCGGAAAAGCAGCCCGCACGGCAGGTATCGAAACCTCGTCATTGGAGCGCAAAACTTGCAAGCTCTGTAATATTCCTGACGTTCTTTTTTTCGTTAAAAAACTCTTTCAGAGACTGGGTTAGCGCTGAGTCGGTTACCAAATGCTAGTTCTTTCAGGTTAAACAAGCTTGTATTTTGTATTCATGACGTCTTTAAACTTGGCGTTAACCACCAACACGATACAGCTGACTCGCGCCTGTATCAAGCTTACACTCGGCGTCAAATTGCTTGTTAAAAATATAACTGGGACGGTCGTCTAACTTAAATTCCGGAAGTCGACCCCTTTTCCTTCAGTTTGTTCTTATTCGATAAACCGTTTCTTCTTTCGTTTATGTACTTTTACGTTCGGTTTATGGTAAAAGCTTACTTGCGCTAAGTTGGCCTCCAAACCAACTACTGCTACCGCACGACGTCACCTCTGCTCTTTAATCACAAACAGGCATTCAGGAGAAACGTGAGATAGAGGGAACTTAAATTGTGACCGATAAGACGACGAAGCTAGCAGCCCAGTCGTAGGCATCAAAGCGCGTGCAATTCGCACGGCAATCTGTCCTCACGCACCACGTAATCACAGCAGCGTCCGGCTATAAATAGCGACGCGGCCACTTGGCGTCCATGAAGCGGCGGCGTACAGCTGCGTCACCAAGAACTGTGTTTACGTCACGACACGAAGACCCCCAGTAACACGAAGAGGACGGCCGTCAATTGTACAACCCCGCTTTCTCCCCGTCTCCATCTCCGGTGCAGCCTCGTTCTCTACATTCTATTCGAGAGCTTACGGCGGCGCACTGGGCGCTAGCAATCAACACACCCTTGATACAATTGTCTTATTAAGTAATAATCCCGTTCTTCCCAGCCAAGCTAGAAGCAGTATACCATATTCTTCGGCCTGTTATTTGCATCAGCAATAAGATATATGGCTTACACGAAACAAAATGACCGTAATTTTGTCACAATAACACTTTCTTGGGCATTCTGTCCACCTAGTCGTTGTTGCTGCTTGATGCGACTCAAGGCCGCGAGATGCTCCTCCTCTCTCGTCACGCGGCATTCATTGACCGCTGGGCCGCCGCGCGTGGGGGGCTTATGCAACAACGCCATCCACATAACAGGACCTATTCGCGCTGCCACCGTAGTACACGGCGGGCGACAAGATTGTCTTTCCTTGTGTCGTCAGCCTATTTCGTAAGACCAGAAGGAGAAACGAGCCTCTAGGAAGACCGGCACTTCTAATCTGGAGGCGAGAAAGTGCGCGCCTTTTTATAATGGAGACATGCCTGGCGGCTCACTGTCCGTACGTGCGTGCCGTAATACACATCGACATCTTCACGATGATTATCTGAAGGCTGATCTGAAGTGTGCGCCCTTTTATGATGACACGTCCGGGGGAGCTCAAAGGAAAAAAAAATGGCGCAACTTGAACTAGCGGTGCACGGCTCTCACAGCAAAGCTGGGGGTCGACCTAACGTCTCCCCACACTGACAGCAGATTCCAGAGAGAGCAGACGGATTCCAACAGTGCAAATCCCTTTTGGACGGCACTGTAAAGCAAAGAACATTAAAGTATGTACTGCGCATTATTCAGGAGCAATCGTCGTCATCCCTTTCGTCATCGTCTTCCGACGGCACAGCCGCGTAGGGCAAATCCTCTTGTAGCGCGTCCTCGCCTCGGTAGACCTCCACTTCTTCGTCAGCTGGTCCGGTCGCCGTTTCCGCGTTTGGATTGTGAAGGTATGGCTTGACAGATTCGTCGTCATCGTCTTCGGCGCAGCGGGCCCGTGGCGCGGCGGTCGCTACACGGCGACGAATTCGGGAGCTCCTCATGGGGCATAAGCCCACGCGCAAGCCTGTACGACGCCGGGCGGTAGCCGCGTGGCACGCGCCCACGTGTGCTCAGGGTTTTCTGTCTACGCCGGACGGATTTGTGTTGGCATAAACACCCCTGCTGTTAAAACTGTCCGCGAGTGCGGGCCGCAAAACGCATCGTCATCTTCGTGATGATGACGTCATTGGCAGGAGGAGCTTATGAGGATTAGTACGTCCCGCTTCTGCGGAGGTACAGCGGCGGATGAGTCCACCCCCATCTCACCTGTTACTATTAGTATACCTCCTCCGAAACTGTATGTTAGAGAAGGAACATGCCCGACTACTTTGTCTGTACTTTTTAGCAAGCGGTGAATCGAGTGGGATGCGCTGGTACGTTACGCACAATGCCTCGTGACTGACGGCTCCGCTGACAGCTCGAAACACAGGCGCGAGCCAGTAGTAACAACCTGCTTCTGCACTAGGAAGCCATCCCACGATTTTCTAGCGTGAACTACACTGGCCGAAGTTGAGCAGTTTCGCGTGGCTCCTGGAGAGACATGCTGCGCATGCGCGAGGAGCAGTGACGTCACACGGCGCACAGAACGTTGCTCGCTGCCCGGCGTCTCTCACGCACCCCACCCGCCCAGCGTCTTCGCCGACCTCCGTTCCGCACGTGGCGGCCCGGTCCCTTGATGATCATGCGATGGGTGGCCGGGTGTGCAACCGATGGCTCGTGCGTCGCAGCAACAACGGCATGCGCCTGTGGAACCAGCTGAGCTTTGGGGCGATTGGTGACACTGCGCCGGGGCCGCTTGATAAATATACATGTGTCACATAATGCGTATACCGTGTGTGTTCAATGAAGCAGCAGTAAGCATGATAATCAAGCTAATCCTAGACAACCAGGAAAGCTAAGAATAACCAGCTGAACCTTAGCTCACGGTAAGTATATTCTGGCATAGCCGAGCTAAGCCACTGATAATTTTTTCGCGCTCATAAAAGTCTCTTCTCTCTCTCTCTCTCTCTCTCTCTCTCTCTCTCTCTCTCTCTCTCCTCTTCTCTCTCTCTCTCTCTCTCTCTCTCTCTCTCTCTCTCTCTCTCTCTCTCTTCTCTCTCTCTTCTCTCATCTATCTATCTATCTATCTATCTATCTATCTATCTCTATCTCTATCTCTAGTCTGCATGAAAAGCACAAAGACAGGCTTTGGTTCTGTCGAGGCGATACTCTTGTTCTGTTGCTCGATTGCGTCACTTCGTGTGACAACGCATATAAGGGATGCCCTAACAAATATGTACTTGCGTCACACACAGCTGGAACTTTTTGTAAGATGACAGTGGCTTAAATATCATACAAAGGTTAAATGTCAAAAAACAGTTCTTAAAATTACGTGGGGTGCTTAGAACTTTCTAAGATATGTCAACGCAAGAGCCTTGTTGGACTTTCTGTTGAATTCTCTGTTGAACTTTGCTGCGGCGCCGTAACCATTCGATCAGCCCTCTGACAGCGCCCTCCGAAACTCTTCCTCGCACTCGCCGTCGTCGCGAGCCTTCAGTTCGACCCCGTCGGTGCCTGCACCTCTCGAGGCGGCTCGTATATTGCACGTCGGCAGGAAAGAGAGAGGGAGAGTCATCATCATCACCATCATCAGCCTATCTACGCCCACTGCAGGGCAAAGGCTTCTCCCATTAATCTCCAATTACCCCGGTCCTGTGCTAACTGCGACCAATTTATCCCCGCAAACTTCTTGATCTCATCAGTCCCCCTAACTTGCTTCTGCCCACCCCCCTGCAAACGCTTTTCCTTCTCTAGGGATCCACTCTTTTACCTTAAACAGAGTCCTTCAATGCCTTTGGTTATCCTTGGCCTTACCCAGGTTTCGCCGCCTTGGTGCTCTATATACTTCAGTCGAATGAGCGAGCTAGGACGACAAGGCGAGCGCCTAAAGTGCTCTGCACTTAAAATATTGTTTACAAGGCTTCACAAATGGGTCGTCGCTGTCTCAGTGTAAAGGTTACTCTGGAAATAGACGGGACGAATTCGCACTTCAGGAAAGTGAAGCGCACTGCTTTCCTGAACGTCTTCAGCGTAGCGCCCGTAGTGTTTGTAAACAAGATTGATCTCCACGCGACGACGCGCTGCCAAGGCTTTCGTTTTAATGCGGAAGCGGTATTTCGTAGAGCGAAAAAGTCACCGTCAGAGAAATGCGGTACATAAGTTCACACTGGCCGCGATGCTTTTCATAGCGCGTGATTCAGAAATAATGTACGAAGAAAAGGCTCTCGCCTTTGATCGCTGCTACGCCCCTCTCCCAGGGCCGCAGCAGTCATCACTAAACCGGGGAGCGAGGAATGAATAAATCACTCAACGTGGTTCGTCAAGTTTGTGGCCACAGTGCACGCGTACAGGGCATACTTCGATCGCTGTGAAACGGACACAACACACAACAACTCACAAACTCAGTAACAAGACACACGAACACAGCTAGACACAAATGCTTTCGCATGACTCCGTCGCGCGCGCGCGCACGCGCACGCACACACACACACACACACACACACACACCACACACACACACAACACCACACACACACACACACACAGCACCACACACACACACAGCACACACACACACACCACACAAGTGAAAACAGAAATACGGCTGTAACGATGAACAATTTACGGCCATCCGCAACTGGTCATCACCTACAAAACGTCACAGCACAATTGTTACTGCAATGGTCTTAAAAATGGCGCCCATTGATGGTCTATAATCTATTCAAAATCCATACGAATGATAAGGTATAAACTTACGTTCAAATCAGCTAACTTGAAAATGCTACCTATTAATTATAATTTATTACTACCAATACTAGCACTAAGAATATAATAATACTAACACAACATCTTGCGTACACTCCCAATGCATATGAAAATGTTAAAACGCATACGCTTGAGATCCCAATCAATAACTTGAACTCCGTGTGACGTTTGTGGGGACCGAATGGGAACACACGCCGAGAACCCGCCGCGGTGGCTCAGTGGCTAAGGCGTTGCGCTGCTGAACACGAGGTCGCGGGTTCTATTCCCGGCCGCGGCGGCCGCTTTTTTGATGGAGGCGAAAATCGAAAACGCCCATTTGTTCGAGATTTAGACGCACGTTAAAGATCCCCAGGTGGTCAAAATTAAACCGGAGCCTTCCACTACGGCGCGCCTTGTCGCCTGCGTTGCGTCGGCGCGTTAAACCCTACAATCAATCAAATCAATCAACGAACGCGTTGCAAATGCGCTTCTTCATTTGCAGGTGCACAGTGCCATATCGAGTGTGCACAGTGCCATATCAAATGAATTAGGTTAGGGATGCACTTCTCGTCACAATACGGGCAGCGTTGGATGTGCGAGCTGGCTCCGTGGGTCCATCTATGTACTACAAGAGGGGTTAGGGCCCTGTTAGCATAGATCTTATTAGGACCAGACGATGCGGATGGCGATGCCTTCCAGTTGAAGGTCTCGAATAGCATACAGCATAATGAGGCTCACTAAGAGGGTTCAACTTAAATTGAGGACGACTCAGCGAGCAATGGAACGGAGTATGATGTGTGTAGCGCTAAGGGACAAGAAGAGAGCGGAGTGGGCCAGGGAACAAACGCGTGTTAAGAACATATTAGTAGAAATTAAGATGGAGAAATGGACGTGGGCAGGGCATGTAATGCGAAGGCAAGATAACCGTTGGTCATTAAGGGTAACAGAGTGGATCCCCAGAGAAGGCAAACGTGGCAGGGGCGGCAGAAAGTTAGATGGGCAGATGAGATCAAGAAGTTTGCGGGGATAAGTTGGTCGCAGTCAGCACAGGAACGGGGTAATTGGAGATTAATGGGAGAGGCCTTTGCCCTGCAGTGGGCGTAGACAGGCTGATGATGATATAGCATAATTATACGGCTCGTGGCCGTACAATTAAGCGAAAATATTCTGTTCAATTCTCTAAGGGCGACGTGAGAATCCGTAATGATGCGAAATTTCCGGGCTGAGAGAGAGTCACAATGGTCGCGCATGGAATGGACAGCGCCCAGGACACCCATGAGTTAGGCCATATGTATGCGAGCGGAAAAATCGAATTAAGTACGACTCCAATGGGTGGAGCGAGGCACGAGGGGAACATGGTGAGAGGTCGGCGGATGAGACAGGTCTCGAGAGGCAGTTACGGGCCAGAGGCGGTGTCGTCTTTTGACGACATTTGCAGCGGCAAGTTCGCCAACATTAAATATAAACGGAACCTTTACGCCCCTCCTGCCCATATTACGACATCGTATCGCGAAATCTGAAAGTATTTCGATATTTTAGCGTTTCCTTTTTTTTTTTTTCCGCTTAAAAAACGTCTTTCGTGGCTGGCATATGGAGCTGAGTGAGATATCAAAGTCTCTAGTTTTCATTGAAATGACCCAATTTTATATTTTGCCTTAATGACCCGTTTAAAATTCCGTGGCGTTCGGAGTTCGCCGAATTTTTAATTCCGACGTGGCGTCCTCCGTCATTTAACACATCCGTCGCCAATGTTCCGCGTCCCCCTGTGCTCGCTCCTTGCAGCGTTATTCTTTGCCTCGTTATTTTGAGGCTGGAGTTCATTGTCGGCGGTGTCAGTCGTGTCGGAAATGTTTCCCCGCTCGCCGTGATATATGCAGCTGCGCGAAGGGATTTCTCGCTATTTCCACTACATCACATGCGTTGTTTTGTTTTGTATCACTATTTCAATCGTCGTCACGTGCACGCTGCTGTTGCCATAAACAGTTCACATATCCAAAGTCTGCTGTTGTCAAGTTCCGTCTTGTCCTCCCCCCCATCTAGTCAATGCAGTTGCAAAACAAGCTCGCACACCGCTTAGATTTAAGTCTGTGCCGACATTTGCACTGCTTGGGGGGATTTCTTCGAGCTCGCCACTTTAATATACCTCATCATCATAATCATCACCAGCCTATCTACGCCCACTGCAGGGCAAAGTTTCTCCCATTAATCTCCAATTATCCCGGTCCTGGCTAACTGCGACCAATTTATTCCCGCAAACTTCTTGATCTCATCTGCCCCCCTAACTTTCTGCCGCCCCCTGGCAGCGCTTGCCTTCTCTAGGGATCCACTCTGTTACCCTTAATGACCAACGGTTATCTTGCCTTCGCATTACATCCCCTGCCCATTTCTTCTTCTTAATTTCTACTAATATGTCCTTAACACGCGTTTGTTCCCTGACCCACTCCGCTCTCTTCTTGTCCCTTAATGTTACACCTATCATTTTCCGTTCCAGTGCTCGCTGAGTCGTCTTAATTTAAGTTGAACCCTACGCTTTTTTAATTATTTGCTTCCCTGTTTTCGTCCTATTCTTCTTGTCGCCATTTCAACACCGTTGCCGCGGATAGGCTACCATCATGATGCTGCAGGCTCCGCCCGCAATACTAAACTTGTCTGTTACCTCTTTACGCGATACCAAGATTCTATGCGTTTCTAAATGGTTTTATTTTTTTTGCCCTCAGATCTGGCTAAAATGCGCTGTATTGTTGTCACGTAATCTTGCAAAACTTGACATTGCTAACCATACAACCATGGCAACTCATTTAGCTTTTCACCTTGCTACATACGGTTATAACGTTTGAAATAAAATCTGCTTTCTTTTTAAAGGGCGGAAGCCTTACGCAGGGTTCAGGCTGTTGCCGGAACTGCTGTAATAACTTTAAAGAATGACGTCACTTCACGTCTCAGCCAACCGAACTGCGTGACGTGCCGTTTTTTTTTTTTTTTTTTTTGCGTCCACAGATCACGATATGGCTTTTACGTCGGTAGTTCTATTAGAATGAAGACATGCGAAGTGCCCGTGCTAAAGCTCGGGGAATCCGCGCGACACCATAGTCACAGCGCCGGATGATAGATGTCGTAACTACTCAAAAGCATTCCACCCGCGGCGCTCTAATACTCGCGCATTCCTACACCTAAGCATTCCTAGACCTAACCTAAGCATTCCTCTACTCGCTATTCTCTTACGCAGATGTATTTTAGTCAAGCTGTGTCACTCATGTACTGATCTTGTGGTTGTGTTTGTGCCCCTCCTGCTTGGGCCTTTTTGCCTGCAGTATTCCACAAATAAATAAATAAATAAATAAATAAATAAATAAATAAATAAATAATAATGCGTTCGTAGGACAACGTATTCATACTTCTGAGACTGTTTTTTCCCCGATCTTCTTTCTTTACTTCTAATTTCCAGCTGGCCGAGGACGCTGCTAGAGCTCTCTCTCTCTCTCTCTCTCTCTCTCTCTCTCTCTCTCTCTCTCTCTCCTCCTCTCTCTCTTCTCTCTCTCTCTCTCTTCTCTCTCTCTCTCTCTCTCTCTCTCTCTCTCTCTCTCTCTCCTCTCTCTCTCTCTCTCTCTCTCTCTCTCTCTCTCCACTTTTTTTGCAGGAGGTTCCAAAGAATCCTGTTCTCGCAATGATTTCATGATGTTCCCATTCGGGCGATGGCGGGTAGAAAGGACCGAGGTGCAGTCGTGTTCGCGACGAAACGGTCCGGTTTGTTAAAGGGCAACTGAAGACAAAACCGAAGTTGGTTTAAATGGATATACGCAGTCGAAAAACACAACAAGAAATACCGCAGGACGATCCTGTAAGAGAATGGGACATTCTGTCGTGTGTGACTAAAATGTTTGCCTTTCGACAGACATTCCGTAGATTCCTGACGCAAAACAGACCATCCTGTCGTCCCAACAGAGATTCCTGTTCGACGGAAGATATTTCTGTTTTGCAACAGAAATTTCTGTTGCGTTTTTCGACGGGGTACCAGTTTCTGGGGCAGTATACCTTGAAAATAGTATTGTAAATAATAAAAAGAATGATGCAATATATCAGTGGCCTAGAAGAGATGACGTCAACAGCGGCTGATCTGATGTTCCGAGGGTCACGTGACAAACAACAGAACAAGAAGTTCGCATACAACCCCCCCCCCCCCCCACCAAAAAACAAGGTGGGGAGAAAGAAACACATAAAATCTTTTGTTGCTCATTAACGTTCATAGTTCATAAACAGTTATAAATGTACAGGTATAATTCAAGCCGTGTCGACATTCGCAAGCTATGAGGCCGCGGCGCAGGTGGTGGATGGTTATAGCACATTCGGCGTAGCCCCTGTGGCTCCCGCGGCCGCGATGCTTCATTTATTAGGTTTTAAGCGCAGAGCACTTAAGGCGCTCGCCTTGTCGTCCTAGCTCGCTCGCTCGACCCAAGTATATAGATCACCAAGGCGGCGTCCCGGGGTAACCCAGAGGCTTCGAAAGCCAAGCGATTTATATAGTCGTAAGCGTTCGAAACTCGTGAAACGCTGGCGGTTGTCATACATCTTCCCGTTGTTTAGCGCTAAGAAAACTATAGGTACATTTGAGGAAAAATATACGTAATTAACCGGCAGCGCCCCCGATCCTTTAGTTAAGGACACCCGTTGGGCTAGTTTTTACGATAGTAAACGCAAAATGTGACAGTGCAATGCCGGCACGTGCGGGGAGAAAAGCACAAAACAGAACTCCTGCTGGCGCAGTTTCAGGCAGGGGCGCGTGAGCACTGCGAAGGCGGGAAATTTGAATCGCATGGGGTGGTCGCAGTAAGCGGATAACGGCGGTACAGCCCATTATGGCGAGTCACTGCTCTGCACTTCCGACAGCTTTCACATTGAGTGGAGCGGCTTTAATTTTAAGTTTTCCTGCTAGACCACCGCTTGTCTAACACACTTCCGGTCGCTATTTGCGTCACGGGAAACGCCACGAACTGGTGCGATGGAAATGAGAGATAGAAACGCGTTTTTCAATTGGTAATTTCCCCGCAATTAGGGAATCTTTCGCCGACGAACAAACGCTGAGCCGGCGACGGGGTAGTTGAATTTTCGTCTGAACCAAACTTGCAACTTGCCGCAGAAGATCACCTTTAAATGCCAATGCATGCCCTCGAGAGTAGAGTTGGTCGGTCATGGGAGGTGGCGGCCATCTACTACACCACGGTTGCCAAATCCTTCTCCAAATCCAAATCCAAACCAAAACCAAATCCAAATTTGTTTGCCAAATCTAAAAAAAAAAAAGAAATTCCCGCT
This sequence comes from Haemaphysalis longicornis, assembly GCA_013339765.2. Taxonomy (NCBI): domain Eukaryota; kingdom Metazoa; phylum Arthropoda; class Arachnida; order Ixodida; family Ixodidae; genus Haemaphysalis; species Haemaphysalis longicornis. Next base: position 79,901 of record JABSTR010001142.1, read on the forward strand.
TTCGCCGAGCGGGATGTAAAGGCGAATGCCACAGTGAATTGCGCGTTCGGTAATGTTCGCGAAGAAGATACACACACACACGCAATCAAGAAGAAAGAGCTATCCAAACCTTTGTGATTGTCGTTGTATTGATTGCGTAAGCATTCAGCTTGAACTTTCTGCAGTACTCCTTTAAGCGTGGTGCTTAGCCTTCTACGCCATTCTGGCATCCCCTAGTCGGGTATGTCCTGCGCTATTGTTCCTTTATTGGCGAGCGTCTCGGTCGCCAGTGCAAGGATGCAGTGAATTCGCAATCCCACTGGTATTCGTGCCTCTCCACAGTGCGCAGGAAGAAGGTGCGTGCAAAAACTCGCAGCAGTTGCTATTGGTACGGACGGCGGTCACGTGATGTCATGGGTCGCATTTATTAACAGTCTTCGCACTTAAAAAAAAAAAACTTTCTCTGCGTTTTCAGCCGCCCCTTTCCTAGGGCGTTCGTCGCAAGTTCCTGTGAACTGTGGGCAAAAGATTAAGAAACATTCAATCTGGGAGTAACTCATGAATGTCGTGAAGGTTGCGTACAGCTTCGCTACTTTCGAGTCTTACGCGTTGGTGTGAGCTTCCTTCATTTTTTCCCCTTATTTCCGGTTTTCTGTCTTTTCGGTCCTTTTCGAGCTCTCGTCGCAGTGAAATGCAGTAATTCAAGCTAATTTTTGCGTGCCTTCAAGAAGGCGCAGGAAGTAAAATGTGGTGAAAAACTCGCGCAAGTTCTTTGGTACCACGTGGCATATGTCATGTCCATTTATTAACACTTTCGACATCTTTCTCTGATACGTAATCCACTGCCCTTCCCGTTCTTCGCAATGTTCACTATAACAGGGGAAGAATTAGAACATTATTGGAGACAGGGCGAGCGTGGCTAAAGCGGTAAATAATGCAATATTTCATCGTCAGCCGGCATCAATGGTACTAACTACGAATAAAAAAACACAAAATTGTACTCGTCTTCATTCTTGTCCCGTGTTCGTTTTTTTTTCTCAGTCAGGGCCGTCTGCCCATCGATTGGAAGGCTAACAAATTTGTTCCAGTCCACATGGCCGGTGACACTCATTGCCGTCGCAACTATAGGCCCATTTCACTAACCTCGACCAGGTACGAACTTGCTGGAGCTCGTTATATACGCTAGTCTGTCTGACTTATTAAACTTTAACTCTCTTACGCCTTACCAATCCGGCTTTCGTAAGCTCCATTTATGCTAAACTGAACTGCTAGCATCTAATTATTTGTTTTCTGTTTTTCTTCGGTCGTTCCTCAATTGCCAATAGCAGTTTAACTGATTTTACTACAGCATTCGGCACCGCTTATTACCTACCTTGGGACCTAAGCATATTTAATGTTGATGCCAATGTCTTTAAATTGATCGAATACTTCTCGCAAAATCGCACATAATACGTCATAGCTAACAGCAATGATAATTATTCTTGCCTGGTCAGGTCAAGGGTCCCGCAGGGCTCTTCTTTTGCACCTCTTCTTTTTGTTGTGTATGTTAACTACCTTTTCAACATATGGGACCCTTCGTCGATGATTGTCTACAATACCGGGAAATTTGCAACCCTTCTCATGGTTCAGCCCTACTGTTGGACATTACCACTCGGTCTAATTCGTGCAGCACTTGATTAATGTAGCTTAGTATTGGTAAGTGTAAGTCGATGCTAATAACACGGAAAAGCTAGAACAACACCCTTCACTTACTCTGTTAACACTGTACCCTTCATTTTAGTAAAGACATACACATACCTTTGGCGCTCATATTACTCGCAACCTTTTCCCGGCAAACGCACCTTAAACCTATAATGTAGTATCGCCAACCACATGACTGGTTTCCTTCGCAGTAACTTCTATTTTGCACCTAGCTCACTAAAATTGCTCCCCGTCCAAGCGTTCGCTCGGCAAACGTACGCCTGCATCCGTGCCAAACTATCAGAAACATGGCGCCGTCCGTTTTATTCTCTCCAACTACGCTCGAACAGTAGCATCTCACTGACGAAGGGGCTTTAAATCACGTCTTCCTCACCGTACCATTCGACGCGACATCTCGTGATTGTGCTTTTTCACAAATATTTTTGCAAAATGTCTCAAACTCTTAATCTCTTTTCCCCCCCCCCCGTCGCCCCAAATAGCACTCCTGCCGTATTCACCCCCATTTCGACGTCGGTTTGCCAAGAAGCGATACTAACCTGCATGTTAAATCATTCGTCCCGAAAATAAGAACGAAACAGCAGCATTGCTGCCTGCATCCTTTCTAGACGTGAGCACGACTGATTAAAGACAGCAATCGTCGTTCACTTTTATCGATCCTTCGTTGTTTTTGTTATATTCTTTCTTTTCCGTGTACCTTACTCCTGTGTAGTGGCTGAACAGTCTTGTGACCTACTCCTGTAAACTTCAGCCTGAATGTTTAACACGCAGTTTAAAAAAGGTCATCAGGCTCTTCACGCACCTTCAAATCAGTCTCCGACTTCACCGTTGTATGGCAATGCTCACCAACAAGGGTGAACGCTCTCGGCTTAAATTATGCAAAGGTTCAATGGCAGTGAATCCTGCAGCTGTAAATGCAACCAATTAGACGGCCTCCTTACACCGATGATGCGAACTTCGCCAACCAACTTTGCTTTGCAAGAAAACCATTGATTGGCGATCCACGTCAGCAGGAAACGCGTTTTTTTCGTTCCTCCATGTTCGAAGCACATTTGCAGACGATCATGACCCCAGCGAGTCTGAAAATAACAGCGCGTTTACTTAAAAGTAACTTGAAAAAGGCAGCACAGCTGGAGGAATTTGCGATGCTATCCACGGACCGCCACCTATCAAGATGTCCCGCGAGTCTGCACGTTCCGAGCCCCGGCTGATCGAATGGTTCGCTTCAACCACAGCCATCGGAACCCGGCTTGCATGAGGAACTTGGAGGCCCGGGAAAGAGACGCTTCGAGGCACGTGCGCTGACGGCATGCCAAAGAAGGGAAAGAGGTGGTCGAGGAGGAAAACGGGTCCGTCTTGACGCCGCCTGGCATCCCAAACGCCGCGGCCGAGCGCATTGGCACGCATCCGCCTGGATGCCGCTGCAAAGCACGTTCGCAAGCGACTGCGCCTCGTCGAGACGTGCCGCGTTCTGCCGTCTCGCACGAGCCGGGATCAAAGGCCAGCTGGCCGCAGCCGGGAAAGTTTCCGAAGCACGCAGAACTAAAAAGGGCCCGCCACGAGCGCGGGATACGCCCGCGGAAGCGCGCGATGCCGGCACGTCATAGTTTGGCACAGAGCCCAGCCTGAAAGAGCGCCGCCACACAGAGCGTACGCGAGGAAATACACAGCGACGACCTTAGAAACAGGACGGAATATCTATTATGTGCCACCCGCTACGCCTACGCCGCCGCGTCGCGTGCACGCGAATTTGCTCGGGCGAATTTGTTGCACCCGCTGGTTGGTGATAAAAAACGCTCCGCAAACTGCCCAACTTCCAGACACGGGCGACGAAGGCTACCATATCGAGCTGCGCCCCCCGGCCTTCCCCCGGAAGGCCCGAATGCGAGCGGACCGAGTCCCAGGCCGGGCGGCGCGGAGAACGGAAAGGGCGAGTCTACGGCGCCGAGCATCCGGGGGGAGGCGGCGCGCGCGACGGCCGCCGATGCGCCGATGACGTCGTCTCAGCTGAAGCGATGACGTGAGCGGCAGTCAGCGTGCGTGCCGCCTTTCCTCGTTGTGCTCGCGCGCGACCGGGTCGGCGCATGCGCAGAGCGAGCCCCCGGGTCTCGGCGAGCGGGCTCCATTTTGCTGCGCCGGGTTTGTTTTGCTGCTCGCGGCGTCCGCTGGGTGAGCCGCCCGAAACGCCAGAGGTTACGTTCTCGGGGGGGCGACCACCGGTCGTCTGCCGGATACCGTGTCCCGTTGCGTAAGCACATGGTCAAGATGTCGGCGCTCATGTCCCGGGGTCACCGCCAGCACTGCTACCTCTGCGACCTGCCGCGCATGCCGTGGGCCATGCTGCACGACTTCTCGGAGCCCGTGTGCCGCGGCTGCGTCAACTACGAAGGCGCCGACCGCATCGAGGTCGTCCTGGAGACCGCGCGGCAGATGAAGCGCGCCCACGGCTTTCCCGAGGCCGTGGCGAGGCCTCTGTACAAGGGACTGAACGGCGCGCCGCCCGAAGTGGTTCCGCAGCAGCAGCAGCACCGTGCGGCGCCGCCGCCGGGCGCTGCGCCGGCCCCGATGGTGATGGACCGCTTCGAGCGGCGCAACGCCATGCTCGAGTACAGCCAGCGGATGCGCGCGGCAGACCCGCGGGCCGCGCAGGCCTCGGGCGTGCCGTGCAAACGCGAGCGCGACGACGACGACCAGCCGCCCGAGCCGTCGTCCAAGCGCGCCGCCGCGCTGCAAGCGCTGGACGAGGCGGTTCCGCCGCGGCCACCGCTCACGCGCGGCGAGTCGCTGCCCACCGCCGTGATGGGAGTGCCCTTCGACGTGCGCTACAAGAAGGAGCACGCCATGGTGGGCCGGGTGTACTCCTTCGACGCGGCTACGTCGCTCAAGAACGCCCCAGGTGAGCCCCTGCTCGTTTGAAAAGCTTCGCCAGCCGCCATCGCTTTCCCCCTCCGAGAGCGTGCATTTCTTTTCCGGCCCCTACGAGGCCCGGGGGAAAGAGGGGGCGAGCGGCCGCTTACGTCATGGCAGACCGTGCGAAGCCCGTCGGTGACGTAGCCGTTCCGGCGTACCGCGCGAGGGACCGGTCCCAAGCCGGCGGAGACGGCGCTTGTGGGGGGAGCGTCGGCAGCTGGCTCGCGATGGCCGGCGTATCGATCGGAAAGGAACGCGGGTGACCGTAAAGAGTGCGGGGAGCCGACGTGACGTCCGTCAGGCCGTGCAACGTGCCCTCCGCCCCAGGGCGTCGTCGTCGTCAGCTTCGTTGCTACACCAGAGCGCGCAGCAGAGTCCGTGCGTGTGGCGCTCGGCGATAGGCCCGAGATCCGACACTTTCCGAGTCGAGTCGGGTTTATTTTTGCCCCGATAAGGCGCGAGAAGAGATTAGCCTTGCCGGTGGCCTCCGAGTGCGCGCGATACGATCACGCATGAAGCCCCTCTCGAAGCGGCGACGCAAATAACGACGACGCGGCGGCGGCGGCGGCGGATAAACACAAGCGCGCCGTCTGCTCGAGTGGCCCTAGCGTTGCCTATCGGGAAAGGAAGGAGCGGCGAGTTGCCGAGCGCCGCGTCGTCCTTTTTTTTTTTTCGCCGCGTTTACGTCACTGCGCGCGGCTCGACATCACGCAGGCTGGCCCGTCGCCCCTCTCCTGTTCGGGCGGCTCCGTCGATTGAGTGAATGCGGACCTCTTTCCCCGCCGAGGCGAGCGAGCTTTTGTGCCTTTTTTGTTGGGCGGTGACGTTGTGCGAGGCACCACCGCGCTTGGATGCCAGCGGATAGCTCAACGAAAACCGCCGCTTGTGACGATTTCTGTGTACGCGCGCCGCCTGAACATCATTTCGAGCGTTGCTAAGCTATTACGTTGTACGAGTCGCCTCATTCTGTGTCGTTTCCCAGTGAATAATTCTTATCAGTTCTCTCGCTCCATTGAACACTACATTTGTCTGATCAGTGGAATGATTTACGGCTTATCGTAGGGAAGAGAGCCAGCGTGATTTAGGCCACGCTACGTTCCACGTAAAAAGAAATAGGCGTCCAGAAAATTTTGCACCCGACCGCTTTCATTGCCCTGCATAATGAATTCCGCCTTCGCGTCAGGGAATCGAACCCGCGGCTTCGTCAGTACTATGTCATCGCTGTGGGTCGCCCTAAACTTTTGGAGTCACGTTCAACCTTTTGCACATTACCAATGGCTGTTTCAAAAACGTGAAGTTGTTCGAATTTCGCTGCTTCGTCGCCCTTCACGTGAAACTATTAGTCTTGGTTGTGTAGAAGAAAAGTAAAAAAAAAAACATTACATGCAGAATTGGCCCCCGATGTCTGCCTTTCAATGCAAAGCGTTCTTTGGGTTGAAGCAATTGTTTGTCCTTGGAGGCGTTGGGGATAGGGAGGAAATGTGTGGCGAGCAGTGAAAGTAGGCATCGTAACACCACTAAAGTTTGCTTCACCACCGTAGTACCTCTCTTGCTGTAATGCACCCTTTACAGGCGCGTTGAACTTGCGATGTACCCTGGACTAGAATCCAAGGAATGCTTCTTATTAAAAAGCGACAATGGCGCCAAAGCGCGTAAACACGGTGTCGACAATAGCCTGAAGAGTTGTTGATATCGTTCAAACGGAAATGCTTGATGTCGACGCCCGTACAAATTTTTTTTTTTTTGCGCCCAAAGCGCTTTTCAAGTCGACCGTGCCTTGTAGCGTTTAGGGAAAGTATGGTAGACGTAGTACATCTCGCACACGATGTTGTTCCAAAATCCAGGGGAAAGCATTTTCAAGTTTCGAAACACTGGTTTAACTCAACAGGGTATAACAATGCCCACCCCTATACGTGGCAAAGCGTTTTGTGTATTGTTATACTGCGTTGGCTGAAGCCAGTGCATTGAACCTTAAGAATTGAAATCTTAATCAGGTTGGCAACAGTTTTGACAAAGAGCTGCGCTTAAATTTCGCAGGCTGTGGTTTTCTGACGCTTGCAGAGATTTCTCTACATTGCGCGCCGCACGGAGTGCTGGGAAATTCCGCACGTAATGTGTTGCATTCACGCCGTAAGGCCCATTTTTCACGGAACGCAGTTTGGCGACGAAAAAAGCCATGCAGAATGCTGCATTTCGGGGCTTGCCCGAAAACTCTTTTAAAGGAGGTGTGGGGAATTGGTTCATTAAATCGATTGATTTGTCTCGATAACAGTAATACCAATTGTATCGCAAACCTAGTACAGATACTCTAGAAATTAAAGAAAACACATCAAGCAGTGAGTACTCTCTTGGCAACTTTCTGGTTGCTGCTGAACCCGAGGACGCGGGTTCGATTCCCGGCCGCGGCGGCCGCTTTTCTGATGGAGGGGAGAGGCAAAAACGCCCGTGTGTACGAGATTTCGGCGCACGTTAAAGATCCCCAGGTGGTCAAAACTAATCCGAAGCCCTCCACTACGGTGCGCCTCATCGCCTGCGTTGCGTCGGCGCGTTAAACCCTACAATCAGTCGATCAGTCAATCTTTGCGACGTCACTGAATCTGACAACTCCAATCCGCCGACAACAAAAATACAAGCGGGCGATTGTAGTGGGGCTTCAATGTCCGTTCAATCGGATCCTTGAATGCTAACGTGAAGTTCGCACACACGTAATTTGTATGCGTGTGATGGCCCTTACTGCATCACTCCTGTCCATATTACGTCACTGCGGCGCGAAATTTGACTTTCAACATTTTTTTGCTTTCTTTCGGTTTAAAAAACCTTTTTTTTTTTTTGCGTGCTTGAACAGAAAACGTCCCTTTGCGTCCCTTTCATCGTGACGTACTTCCGGTTAAGCAGTGGGCCTTTGATTCAAATACCGTAACTGTTCTTGCAAACGCATTTTAAAGAAGTGAAACCGTATCAGAGTGTCTTTTGTGTGTTTTTTGTTCCGTGAGCGAACCAACAATAAGGAGACGAAAAATCGTCTGCTCCAAATCGTCTGCTCCGAGTAGCCACGGCTCATAGCTCCGACGTGCTTGTAAGACGTCACATCCGGGTGTTCGCTTTTAGCCAATCAGGGCTCGCTCAAAAGGGAAACTTTTGAAAGGGACAAAACACGGGAATACCGCCCTTGGGTGAGTTACCAAAGCTTAGTTCTTTCAAACAGAACAACATGGCGCCTTTAAAAGTGGGATGAGCTGTGCTTCTACAATGCGCTCGTCCTTAGCGCGAGGGCGTGGTTCTCTAACAATGTTATTCAATAACGCTGGAAACGCGCGGCTGGAGCATTTTGTTCCGCAGTTAGCCTTGTCGCAACAGCTGCTTGGAACAGCGTGGCTGCCGTACTTGCATCGTTGCCGCCAGCTGCGTCGCCTTCGCTGGAACGCGACGTGGATGCATGACGCATCGTTGTAGGACCCCCGGTAATGGCCGACTCGCCCACTTGTATCGCACTGCTCCGCGGTGCTCGTTGCGATTGAGATGGGTGTTAGTTTCAGCTCGGTTAAAACCTGTGTAACAGCCTTTTTGGTGTCGCCAGCTGTGCGCTTGCTAAACTTGGCGCGCCAGTTTAGCGCTCGTCTCGTCGATTGCCGGTGCAGCGCGCAGTCGGCGTTGCCGAGGGTAGACCTAGTGCAGTAGCCGGTCATGAGAGCACGTTTAATTCTGCACTGAGGAGGGTGGGAATTTGTGCATGCCTAATAAAGAGTCCTCAAATCTGCTGGACAGGTTTTGTGTGACGGTATTGGTCGATTGGTAAATGTGTCGCTCGTGGTGTAACCTATACGTTATTGAGCATAGTTCTTGTGCAGATTTCGTTCGAGTGGACAGGCTACTCCGAGCAGAACCAGCGCTGCACTGGCCTGCACCGCCGGTGTATAGAATAGCAAAGGGCAAAGCGTCAATCGAAAATAGCGTCGTGCTACGCTGCGGTTCAGGTAATAGGAGGAAGCGAGCATTGCACCGCCTGTACAAGTTTCACTAAGTTCGTAGCGACGTTAGGTGATGATGCTTGTGAGCCTAATTTTATAACACGCCTGCGTATCGTTCATTGGTCCTAGGTTTGAAAACCTTGCTTGTCTGTGACGTGATGACGGAAATGGAATGTATCTTAAAGGAGCCATGAAGAGAAAATACTTCGTTTAATTTGAAAGAACTAAGATTCAGTGTCTCACTAAGCTGGCGTGTTATGAGCAAGAATGACGTCATACGGGCCAACAATAAAACAATTTTCAGTGCGTTAACTGCACGTTAGCATTCAAGTGATGCGGTCAGAATTTGTTTTGCTGTTTCTTTCTCAACTACGCCCGTGTTCTTCCTCTTTTTCGAGGTGTTAGTAAACCAACTCGCCCAGCTTTTCGTGTTGACGCAATAAGAAGTAAATAAGGAGAACTAGAAGCTCTGCTGCTGTTCAACTCGGGCGCTCTTGGCATTTCGCCTCCGGCAACAGAAATAATACTACTACTACCACCACCGAGTCTTAGAAACGGAATTACGCGTCATGTTTGCAGTCGCTGTTGTCACGGCAGGCTGCGGTGTTTATCCGGCCCAAGGTCTTTGCGGAAGGCCTCCTTACGACGCGTTTCTTCCAAGTGGAGCAACACGGCGGGAACTTGCTCCGCTGGCGGTCCTTTATACAACGTGGCACCTTGCATTAGTGATCAGACGGGGAGAGACAGGAGGGAAAGGTACTTTAATGTGACGAAATCTTTCGATTCGTGCGCGTAGGTTTTCGCTCGAGGGAAACGTCGTCTGCATGCAGATGGTCTCCCGCGGCGATGCTCTCCAAGAGTACGGAAACAATGGACCGTGGTGTTGCGATGCGCGTCGAAATATGCATCTGTGAAGTTCCCAGCCTTACCCCAACATGGGGAACACGAATCTGCCAGCGCTGTCGACTGTGAACGAGAGAGAGAGAGAGAGAGAGAGAGAGAGAGAGAGAGAGAGAGAGAGAGAGAGAGAGAGAGAGAGAGAGAGAGAGAGAGAGAGAGAGAGAGAGCTTGTTTTGCGTGGTGACGAGGCGGGGTGAAATAATAAATAAAAGTAGTGGCGCGGGCGGAGGCGCTTGATGGATTTCCCCTTCGCGGTAGCGGACGGCGGGGCTGTTGACGCTGCGGCCGGAGACGTGAAGGTAGCGTGTGTAGCATACGTGCCGGTCCGGGTCGGGGGGAGGAGGGGGAGGGTCATTTCTTGCGCCTCGCTCTCTTCGTCCTCCTCCTCGCCAAGTGACCGGTCGTACGTGCACGACCAACTATACTTTGGTCGTGCGTACGTGTGACGTGTGCGCGACCTTTTGCCTCCTCCTCCTTCAACTCCTCAGCCGCCGCTGTTGTGGGGTCCATATATCGCGCGTTCGCGGTGGATCAGTGTCTTGTCTGCCGGCCTGGTAGTTCGGTGTCCACGATAGCCTTTCGCGAGAGCGAACACCTGACTAAAACGAACTTTCGAGGGGATTATATCCTAAACAACATTGAGGTTGGCTTGACTCGAAGGAACAAAAGTATATATTACATCCATATAGTAGTAGTAGCAAATACTTTTTGTTAGGCCGAATATATATAAAATATATACACATCCGCCGCGGTGGTTTAGTGGATGACGCTTTGTGCCGCTGAGCCCAAGTACGCGATTTTGCTTCCGGTTGTAGCGACGTTTTTTGTTCTTTTTTGTTTCTGGGGGTAGCCGGAACGGAAACTGACTATGTGTCGAGATTTCGGCGCTCGTTGAAGACTCCCGCGTATTGAACCCCTGCTTCGCTGTCCACTACAGCGCTCCTCGCACGTAGGTGTGTACTTCGGCGCGTTAAAACTCAGAAATTTGAAATTTAGCTAGAGAGGAATATAGCGGAGTTCTCTCTCTGTCCTTTTCTCTCTGTGAGGACGAGAAAGAGAGGAATCGCGGAGCAGTATGGGCAGTTAGTCACCAGACGAGTTCTGTTGGCGACGCCGTGGCCCGCGCCAGGCAGGTGATCGGCTGCCGCCGTGGGCCATTTGAAAGGTTAATGGCACGAGGCAGCGGAGCGCCATCTGCGGAGCGAACGAAAAACTCGAAAGTTAGTCGATATCGCCGTATGATCGAAAGGTTGGTCAGCCCAAGGCCGCACGGAGAACTGCGCCGTGCCGTAGCGTGCACCAGAAAAGTTGCAGCCGTTATGACCTTTCAAGGGCCTCGGAACGGAAAGTGCTATGGGAGGGTGGAGAGGGAGAGAGGGAGGGGTTGGCAGTGCTAGCGTGCGACACTCTAGCCTCGAGAACGCGTGAGAAGTGTCCAAACAGCGATAAGAGCTCCCCCGGTGTCTCTACCCGTTCCTGTCGTTCTCGCCAGCCTACTGGCCACTCCACGGATACTTATCTATGCGCCTGCGAGCGTTCGCTCCTCGCTTCCAGCCGCGCGTTCAACGGCGAGTCAAGGGCCAGACCCCTTGCATGTTCTGCGTCATCGGTGACGTCACGGGTCGGGTTGGTACTCGCAGCTGCTGCGCTAGTGTGACCGCGCTCTCCCCGCATTTTTAACAAGACGATAGTCTTTCTCGGGCTACTTCAACGCTAATATTTTGGCCTGTCTGTCTGTCTGGCCCTCGATTAGGCGCTCGGCCAAAGTCACAGGCGGTGTTGAACGAAACGTTTATGTAGCAGAGCATTTCTAAACTTATAAATCGGGAAACACACTTTTCAACATTTTTCACCAAAAAGAAGGCATATTTGAGGCAATACATCAATACAGAAGGGATATTTGCAGTGTACTTGTGATTAAAAAGACACGGCTGGTGTTTTTTTTTTTTTGCAAAAGTAAATGAAAAAAAAAAAGAACCGGCCATCTCCACTAACGTGAAACCTGGGGAGGGGGCGAAGCATGCAGTGTATAAGTGTATTCTTGGCGCCTTGGCGTTTTTGCCGACGGAGATGAAACCGTTGGCGGTAGAGGTATACAGCTTTGCCGTAAAAGTTTCGTGTCTTTGAAGCACTAAGCTTTCAAGCGTGAGGCATTGGAAAACGGGTGTCCCGATGTTTTAGTACCGTACTACATGATACTACGACATGAGACGCCGACAGCCCTAGCCCCGAAAATACGCTGTCGCCCGCGACACTAGAACTTCTGTCGTCATTCAAGTGCAGCAGCAACGAAAGATTCCAGTGGATGGCGCGTTGAATGGCCTTGCGTACCCTACCTTATAGCGGAGCAGTGGAAGTGAGTTGATTTACAGGAGGGGGGGTGGGGGGGGGGGGGGGGTGTTTTGGGGGGGGGGGGCAGACGGCTATCTCCTTTAGACGACATTTTGCAATGAACTCCGCATATACGCCGTCAATTTCTTTTTCTATGCTGAAGTCCGGGTTCTTGAACAGTGAAAGCTCTCATTACAGCACGTCACAAGCCCGGACACGCGCGAACACAACAAGCGTAAAACGAGAACAAACCGAGAATTGTGCAGAAACAATCTCGAGCCTGATTTCGGATCGCCGTTTCGATTCCCGGCGGCCGCTTTTCTGGTGGAGGCGGGAAATGAAGGCGCCCCCCGTGTGTCGAGATTTGAGCGCCCCGAGAGGTATAAATTTGCGCCACCCACCCGACCACAGTGTAGATCTCTTCCGTTAGATCCCCAGATATGTCGTCGCTTCACCGCGTTCGCGCCGCTGCGTTGTTCGTTATCGCAGTGCACCAGAATGAGAGGCGGTTGTGATTACTATATCACTCCTTTTATCTCAAACAGCAGCTCATATAGTGGTGTGTGCGCGCGTACTCGCGAGGGACAAAGCCATTGGTGACGTCGCATTTGAGCTATCAAGTCGACGTGATTTCAGAAGCAGTTAATCACTTCAGCGGAGACCATGTTATCCGACCGCGAGTCCTCGAGGAGACCGACGGCAACAAGATAGAGGCAGCTAACTATAGAGCTCGCCGTTTCTCTTATTTATCTTTTTTTTTTTTCGTCGACAGCGAGAGATTGTGAATTTCCGCTGCGTCGACGTCACGTCACGCCACGGTCGAGCGGAAGAAGGCGGGTAGAGGCGGTCGCGATAACGGCAATCTCTTATCGGTGCAGCGACCGCGTCTGCCTATACGAGTCGAGTGTTGTCGCGTCGTCGCTGGGTGGCAAATAGATGAGAAGGCCTCGTTGCAGTGCATCGTCGCGTTTCCGTGATAAGAATGGGACATTCCGGACTTTGTTGTTCACGCCCTGCTAGATTAGCTCGTCGAGTGCCCCAATTATAGTGCCTCTCAAAGCTTTGTGATGAAATTAGGCATCTCGATGAATGCACTGGAAAGGTGTAGTGTGTTTGTGATCCTTTGCTAGCCTTCAGTCGTTCTACGGGGTCGCAATAGACGCACTGGCAGGCTGTCTGTAAGCATGTCACAAATACTCCAATGTGGACAGTTTATTATATAAATTACGGGGGGGGGGGGGGGGGGGGGGGGGAGGGGGTCTAGGGGCAGGCGAATTGTGCAGTGATATATCGCACAGCCGTGTTGTAAGCGGGACCAACTGACGGACATAAAATTGGCTTATTGCGCAAATTTTCGGCCTCGCGTGAGATGGGACACGTGCGTAGCAATTCACCTACGTGGCAATCATGGGTATTTCCGGCCCGTCTTCGGCGCGGAAGTGAACTTCTTACAGTACACTCGGCTTGCAGGAAAAAACGCCACTTTTATTGAAGCGGTGTTCACGGTTTAGTCATGTCATATGGGATCAAGTTTCTACGCTGTTTCCTTGTTTATTCAGACTGGCGCGCGCACCTTGTGGTCGTTTCAAAAGCGCATCCCAAACACACGAATAGCGGAATGTTCCGTAAGTCGGGACCAACACTTTTTTAGGGGCGAAGCCCCTTTCGGGGCTGGGGCTGTGGCGTCTACCTGTCGTCGTAATCGTCGTTTCGTCTCATGTCGTCACGGTACTAAACATCGGTAATCCCGTTTGCGCCTCGCGCTGGAACGTAACGCGTATAAAAAAACCACGGGACACTCGTTTTAAGCCTCGCGCTAGAGAGCTTCGTGCTTCAAAGACAAGAGACTCTTGCAGCAAAGCTGTACCTGTACCTGTACCCCCAACGGTTTTTGGCTCCGTTGAAAAAATGTGCCAAGAATGCACTTATACACTGCATGCTTCGCCCCTCCTCGGGTTTCACGTTAGTGGAGATGGCCCGGCATTTTTTTTTTTTTTTTAAGTGGGGGTGGGGGTGTGGACATACTGAAAGACCCCACCATATCCCTCTTTTCTTGCATGCATGGGCGGGGAAGGATGGTGTGGTCCTCTCCTCGTGACGGTGACGAGAGAGAGAGAGAGAGAGAGAGAGAGAGAGAGAGAGAGAGAGAGAGAGAGAGAGAGAGAGAGAGAGAGAGAGAGAGAAGCGTTCGTAAGAATTGAAGCGAGCACAATCATTGTCGGGGTCTTAACTCCAGAACTCCGGGCCGGCTGTCTCCGCCCTTTCCGCCAGCAGTAGCTGCGTGTCAGGACAACAGCGCTGACATGAGATTTCGAGCCACAGACGACGCGGAAATCGTTCAGACTGAAATCCCCATCACCTGGCTATTGTCAGTGAAAAACGGCGTGGGTAACTGCCAAGACTGCGTGTGAATCGGCCGGAGAAACAGGGACAAGGCCTTCTTCTCGGTTAAGGGAGGCTCCCGGGCCGGTTGGTTGGCTCGCGGTGCTTGGCGCCGTCTGCTGCTGTCGGCGTCTTTTGCCACGTCGAATAGCGTCGGCGTCGCGCGATAACGGCACCGTTATTCCTCGACACTGCCGCCGCCTGGGCCACTGCCAGGGTGGTGCCCCCCTGCCGGGCGGCGGCGTGTACGGTTTCTGGAGCGTGCGCCCGTGTCTTTCTTTACTGCAGTGACGGCCGACTGTGTTCCGCGCCAACGCTTTTCGGCAGGCCTTACGTTGGCGGCGGGATGACGTAGTAGCGTGCGCTCTCTACGTCATCGTTCGGGGGGTCGACGATTGAGCCCTTCTGAGCGGCTTGGATGGGTCGGCTTGCGGGCGGAGAGCTTGTGAGCAATATCTCCGGTTGCCGTCCTCGTAAATCTTCGGACATGTGTTCAACCGGTTCCTTTTAACTCGTCACAACTAAGTGTAGGGTCAACGCGCGGGACATCTTTATATCCCAGAAACATCTAGGTGCCACGTACTTCAGTTGACGTGATTTGACTGCAGCACGGTTTCATCTTCGAGATGAACAACAGTTTAAGATTGCTATCGTCCCAGAACGCTCGAACGTAATCAGAGGTCAGCAACCTGTCCGTTGTAAAGTATCTAACCGCCACATTTTTGCCGTATATGAATCCACGCCGTCCGCGTCGACGCGCTGGACTGTCCAAATGTAGCATCGGTGCGGAAATGTCCTGCTTTGATATGTAGTGGCAGCAGCGAATATGCTCTTATCGCCCAGATTAGACCTAGTGTGCCCTCCAGCGGGCCTTTCCTTCCTCTGCCGTTGACAGCAAAGCGGGATGTAAACAATGGCAGAGAGGGAATTGCAACACGGGAGACAGCTGCCTCCTCGCGTGACGCGGTGTTTGTGCCACGTGCACCGACTCGGCCCCGGAGCTTGCGATATCTCGACGAATGTGACGCCGCTCTCGGAGCACTAGCCAGTTATTGAAGGAGCGTTGCCAGCCCGCTATCTTCCTTTCTTAGCGCGACCGTGTGCAACCTTCAAGGCTGCAAAAGTTGGCTCGGTTTCCCCTGTGCGGTGTTTTTGTGGGTCTTTGGTCGGGCGACGGTAAGACGAGTGCAGCAGTTGGACGCGGAACGGTTTGCTCGTTGGAATTGCTCATTGCAATTGGACGCGGAACAGCGTATGCTCGTTGCGAGCGTCCGTGCTATCGCACACAGTGAGGCTTTAGCTGTGAATGTGTGTTCTCCTCCGCGAAAGTGTCGCCGATATGGCGTCTGCTGTCGAGGCGTAACGCCCGAGGAGAGGTGGCAACTTATGAGTCATTGCGCTTGAGAAACCGAAACGGCGTCTGCTAGTGTAGATACCGTGCTCATTCGTCGTGGTGGATAGCTTCGTAGAGCGGCGGCGTTGTGTAAGTGTGACCAACTCAGCTACTGATTATGCTCCGTGCGGGAGCAGAGTTGCGCGTCTGGTTTGGAGCGGCCTCCGCGCCGCCGGTTTCACTTCGGCAGGAAAGCCCGCTTTCAGGGCTGCGCATAAAACTTCCATTTTCAGTTGTGCGCACGTGAGTTGCGGCGGCCGCTCGCATCGCCGCTGCAGCTGGCGGTACCGGCGCGGCGGCTTCTAGGTGCGTGTCGGGTGGCGTGCTTCGCTGCACAAATTCGGAACTCAAAATGGCGGGTGGACGCGCAACTCCGCTTTCGGACGTACTTTTTTCGTTTTGTAGCGTAAGCTACACTGGCCGAGGTTGAGCAGTTTCGCGTGGGCCGTGAAGGGCCGTTCTGCGCAAGCGCGAGGAGCATTGGATTGGTTTGGATCTGATTGGCTTGGATTGGATTAAATTGGATTGTGTTGGATTGATTGGGTCTGCACATTCGCCGGGTCTGCGCATTCCAGAGGAGTTGACGTCATAGCCGCGGCACACGCACTGGCGCCGGCGCGTGCTAGCTGTGCCCCTCCGTTGCGCAGTAGCAAGTCTGACGCTGCACAGGAGCCGCTTGATAGCCGTTTCGCGTGGCTCCTGGAGAGCCGTGCTGCGCATGCGCGAGGAGCAGTGACTGGACCGGACTGGATTGGATTGTACTGGACTGTATTGGATTGAATTGGATTGGATTGGAAATCGTTTTAGCAGCAGTAAGGATGATAATCAGCTAATCCTAGACAACCAGGAAACCTAACAATAACCAGCTGAACCTTAGCTCACGCTACGCATACCCTAGCATAGCCGAGCTAAGCTAATGCTAATTTTTTAATACCATCTGCAGAGGAAAGTTCCTTTCCCATTCAGGAGAAAATATTAGGTATTTGTAGGGCCATGCTTCAATGTCGTACGTAATGCCTAAGACATAGAGTTTCATACTAATATACACTAGAGGGAAATCTGGCGCCACTGTCTAGGGGAGCCGCGCTTCAGCGAGCGTGCCGTCATGTACCGGGCAGGCACGTTCCACTTGTCCTTGGCACGGCTCCTGAACAGGCTGAAAAGTTGCCTCTGGCTGCAAAAAAGCGACAATATTACTCTAAAAGATTATTGAAATTTGTTTCGTTATTAAAAAATTGAACTTCCAGAAAGATTCATTCGTCAGTAATTATTTAGAAGCCTTATGCACGATGCAGAAGAAAAAAATGTTACCTTTCTGGCTTCGAGACAAAAAAGAAGCCGTACGGCTAGCTAAGCCAAGTAGGCGAGGAACGTCGCTCGCTGCAATGGCGACACCTACGGCGGCTTGCGATTGCAGCGCCAGATTTCCCTCTAGTATATATTAGTATGAAACTCTATGCCTAAGAGGCATTCAGTTGCATTATCATTATGCATCTTAATTATCTGTCCTAATTCGAGACAGTAGGAGCAGCGAGGGAGGATTGTGCGACTTCCGTTTCTGTTCGTTGCTGTTGATGGCAACATTGAACTGGTCTATTGGAGAGCGGCTGTGGCAGTGATCGGCAGCTCAGTGAGGGGAGCCATTCTGTGTGGCTCGCAATGCATGCTGAGGCTACACGCAGCAGTTGTCATGACAACTGAGCAACGATAAACGGGGAAGCCTGTTATTGACCATGACTATTTCTGCTCAGCAGCGCGAGAGAAGTTTCTGCAACCTGCGCACTTCATCGTTACCGTACAGTTTGGCGGCTGGATTGAGTGCTACAGGAAGATAGCCTCATGATAAGGAAGCACGTGGCATGACACAAGTTTGCGATAGGGTGTTTACAACGTGGATAAGTCGAGCCTCGATCAGGGGGAGTGTACATGTAGCTTAGCCACTCCCGTTTCAGCTGCTTTGACCTATATCTGTGTCAATAGCCGCAATAGTCTAAAAAAGACTTAGGATGGCAATTCAGTGGTGCAAAAGTGCCCTCCATGTATGGCCGTGACTAGTGGTGTTAAATTGTGTTGTGCCCTTTGTCTTTGCGCAGGCTACGCCAGTGTGTGCAGCACACCGAGCTCTACGGCCAGTTCGTTGTCTCCGCTCAGCAGCCGGGCAGCCCAGTCTCCAGACAGTGGGGGCGCAGCCGCGGCTTCCCAGCAGCCACAGCCCCAGCAAGCTCCGCAGCCACAACAGAACGGCACGGCGGGCCCCATGGCTGCCCTCCTGACGGTCGCCGAGGCCGTGCCGCCGACGTCGCCTCGCAATGGGGTCGTGCCCGCTGATTCAGCAACCAGCAGCTCAGCATCGCGGCCCCGCCAGTCCCCTCCCGCCGGGGCCCATAAGAAGTCCTCACGGCACACGCCGGGGGCAACTACGGTCGCCACCGGATCGGCCGGCGACGCCGACTGCGGCGCTATCTCTGCGCCGAGTTCCTCCTCGTCATCATCGGAGGCGGCCGCCGCTGCCGCGGCAGCGGCGACACTCAAGTGCACGTTGTGTCAGGAGAGGCTGGAGGACACTCATTTCGTCCAGTGTCCGTCGGTGGGTCAGCACAAGTTCTGCTTCCCGTGCTCGCGGGACAGCATCAAGAGCCAGGGGGCGTCGTCCGGCAGCGAGGTGTACTGCCCGAGCGGCGAGAAGTGCCCGCTGGTCGGCTCGTCGGTGCCGTGGGCCTTCATGCAAGGCGAGATCGCCACCATCCTGGGGGACGAGTACAAGCTCACCAAGGGCGCGGCCGACACCTAAGGAGACCCCGGGAGTCGCTCACACCTTGGTCACTTTGATGCTGCCGCCTGCGGCGCAGGACGGCGGTTGGCAGCCGTTGTCTGCTTGCCTTCGGGGCCCGGCCGCTGGGGCCGCCCCGTTTTTCCAGCCCTTGTGTCGGCCGTCGTGAGGCCCGGCTTGTCCGTGAAGCCTGCGAGAAACACGTGCGCACGGACGCCCCTTGTTTCGCGCGCTCACGCACGCCAGCGCGAGCACGCTCCTCGTCCAGTGTGCACCCCGCCCGCGTCGACAGTCCGTTTGTGTCGGCCGCCACCGCCGCCCCTCTTCTCTGCACGACGAGGTGTGCGGTCCGTGGCCCGTGCTCCCCTTTCTGCACCGCGGGGTCGCGCGTGCTGCGTGTGCACGCGCGCTGCTCGAACCTGCCCTGTAAATAAAAGTCCATGCGGAGTCCACTGTACAGCTGATCGGGAGCCTCCTGTCCCGTCTATGGACGCCTCCTTGGCTCTGCACTTGGCTCCCTGGGGGGATGCCTTGCGGAGCTTGGGCGTACACTGCGTTGCTTTCGATCCACGAGGCACGTGCTAACGTTGAATTTTTGTGGATTCTGATGAGTAGATACAAATAAGGTAAACATTTCAACATTTAGCGGGTAGGGTTGTGCGTTTGGGAAAATAATTTTCGTACTGATAAACGGTGGGTTGTCTCTTTGTTACGAAAGTATTCATTCAGTATATTTGGTTAGTGACAGTCTTCTAGGCAGGACTAGCTTAGAGGGGCCCTAAATAGGCTTCCGAGGTCGCCATTTCAATCGCGCAATCGCTAGAGTACCCCTTCACGACAACGTATGCCAAATATTACACCTCTGCGTAAAGCAGGGGCCGCACAACACGAAAAAAAGATTTCGCTTCTCTCCTGGCTCACCAACCATACCTTGCCGCCACACTGCCGCGCTCTGACGCAGTTCTTTCTGTCTCTGACGGCGCCTCTATGACGCACGAGACATTGCCCAGTCGGCGCCGCGAACGCGAACCACAGCGACAGCGCGAAAGCGCTCACCGTGCAACCGGAATCTGGTGGGCGGAGCATGCGCGCAAGTGCTAAAAAAAAAAGAGCGCGCGCAGGGCTTAGCGCAGCCAATGACTGCACATAAATCAAGGAGGGTGATGGGTTGCCCTGTTTCTCTCGGTGGTCTCGCGCCGGGTCGATGACGTTGTGGCTTCCCACAGTGCTTCGGAGGAGCTACTAGAGGAGAGAGCCCCAGGCCTTATGGGCGGCCCCTTTTAATGAGCGATAATTCGGCTAATACTTAACGCTTTTAATCAATTTTTGCGGGATGACGTTCCTTGGATAATACTCCAGTGACTGCTCATGCAAACTCGTAACATTCGGCAGCCTATTTAGGGCCCCTTTAAAGTCTAGGGAGAGTTTCATGATGTGGTGGCAGAAAGTGAGCTGCCAGTAAGTAAGTAATAGACGAATGTTAAGTATGAAATGACCGGGCCCACAAAGATATTGCAATTACCTGAGTCAAATAACTGCAGAGAACAGAGTTCTGACGATGGCACAATTTTGAACGATATAGGTGAGAGCTTCAGCATTTACTTGCCATGCTGCAGTGGCCCCAGTTGCAAGTTCGGTTTTATATCTCTGTATACAAATTTTTATGACAGGGTCAAATTGCCAGTACTTAATAGATGCGGCTGTGAAGCTGACGCCATGCCTTCCACTGCCTTGGCCGAATACATTGTGCACGCGCCTCCGAAATGATGTCCTGTGTCCTGTAAGTTTAAGCTGAATTCTTACAAGGTGTTTGTCATGTATTTTGCAAAGCCAGGAAATTTCAGAAAAAAACATAGCTGCTTTCAATACGAAGGTATTAGCTTGCTCTTCTCAGAATATACTTTTCCAAAACAGTAATTTAAGGCTTCTGAAGGGATTGCCATGTATGGTTCAGGAAAATTTTAGTTGTAATATGCAAGAATGTAAGATGAAATGCACCACGTGTAGAACAAGCCTTAAAGGGACACTGAAGTGATATGTAAACATTGCGGGATTACTAGCGCAAATTGTAGTCCGGAGTCCCCAGGCCATGTTTCGACCACTCTAGGCGCGTTTACGCGATTTTATTTAGTATAAAAACTAATTCGAAAATGCTGTCCTCCTCTCTTTACGCTCGCCCATTTTCTGTGGCGTTTTCGTGTGACGTCAGGAGGGGATGAGCTGGCAATTGGCTGCGCCACGGCTGCGCTACTGCACGGCTCCCCGGCCGACAGAGTCAGTCGGGCCAGCGTTTCGTTCTGTGGTTTCGTCCGCCGGCCGCCGGCGGGTCGTCGCTATCAAGGAGGTTAAAAAAAATTGCTTGGTCGCAATTCGTTCGCTTAGTTGAAACGAAGCTAGGACACGTTTGTGAATGGAAGAATGTGCCTTTCTTTACTTGGTTTGTTTGTACACTGTATCTAGCTCCAAGTCAAGGTCGCTTCACACAAGCGCTGCACAAGCGCACATGCGACGCTTCGCTGACTGGTACGCCAGTAGGAAAATATAAGGCCTCTTGAAGGCGGGAGAAGAGTCAGCGAAGTCAATATAGGTACTAAGGAAATAAAATCAACTGATATTTTTACCGTACAGCGTAAAACTAGGGCGCGGGAAGCACTTTTTTGCGCTGGGCGAACAAGCACAGCGGTCAGCAGCACGACTACGCATCTGCGAACGCTTTTCCGTCTACGAAATGCAATTGCTAGACGTGAGCTACTGTGGCAACTCGGGCGACACTTACTGCACGATCGCAGTACAACAAATAGTCACCTAAGCTGCTTGAAATGCCAAAACTAAATAAAAGTGTAAACCGGTTGTACAATATATACCCTATATTAGCAAGGCCTTCGCGTCCCGCTCCGTGGCTCAGTGGTCTGAAAAAAAAAAAAAAAAAAAAAAAAGTGGCTCAGTGGTCTGAGGCGTGAGTATGTTGCCGCGAATGTTTTGCAAGTTACGAGGTCGAATCCCCGCAGGTACGTGCTTTTTTTTTTTGTAAGTTAACTTTTTTGTTTTCCGCCGATGTTTTCTATATTGAGTTCACCTTTTTTTGGGCCGCAACGTGCATGGCTACACGAACTAGTTCACAAAACGCGCGCAGGCTGGCACTGGCGCGCTAGCGAGTTCTCGTTGGCGTGCTGTTGCCATAAGCACCGACTGCTTGCAGGCAGTGGGCACATGCCAGAATGAACAGACCCTTGGCCTGGTGCGAACACGCTTTTTACGATACAGGCATGAGGGAGGCAAGCTCCAAATATGGGGGAAAAGCGCATGACATTTGGGCGTCTGCGGGTACGCGGAGGGCGTTCATGCACTGCGTAGGTCTCGGCTAGTGAATGCTACGACTACAAGCCGTCCTGGGAGGCTTATCTTGTGCATTTTACAGCCGACAACATGGCAGAAGCGCGGTACGATGATTACTGAGATATTGAGAATGCCCATCCAACAACGCCATTGGTTATGTTTTACAGAACCGAAACCGAAACCGAAACTTGTGTGATTGCTAACCTTGGGCATCGTCCAATCACGGCGCCCCTCCTCTCAACGTCACAGCCTTAGTTGGTGCGGCCGCCGCAAACCGCGCATGGTAGTTTTTCTTCTTTCGCGCTTTGTAAAATAATTACCGATTTGTCAACCGGATAAACGATGAAAAGTGTGCTAATTTGAGCCAGTCTACGCAGTGCAAGCAAAAACGGGAGCTTGACAAATTCACTTCAGTGTCCCTTTAATTCTGGCCACCGGGTGTGCCATTCATGCCAAACTAAACCTTTTAACATTTCAGCCTTTCCTTTCACGAGGCGCGTGAAGAGTTTAGTACACATGAGCTGCTGTTCTAATTGAACCCGTATAGGCGAGGTATTTCGTCCCTCCTTCGGTTGAAGTGGTACTTTCAGAACACTAGGAAAGAGAGTAAACGGAGAAAAAATTTGCACTCCACATCGTATCCGAGACCACAACCTTCAGATAACGCAACACGTCTGGTGCTCTACCAGTTGAGCTGCAGGACTGAATTCCCTTCCAATTTTTTGCGTATTAATGTGTGTTTCCTGCATTCAGGAGTGGTAGCCAACACTGCTCTGACAACTTCGGCCTGAAGGGGATTTTTTACATGCGTAAGCCTTTCTATGTAGACTCCATGAGTAAACATGTCTGTAATGCTGTCTCACATTGACGGCATAAGCAAGTGCCTTTGTCAAAACACGCTCACCTTGTAGAAAGAAATTGGTCGGTTATACGTCAATAACCACGCAGAAACTTCTTACCCTAATGATGCGTGAGTATTTTTCAGTAATCTTCTGCCGTTTGTCGCCTTAGTCAGCTGTCATGATGTCAGAAAGGATCGCGAAAACGGACAAACATGGTTACAAGCCGAAATAATTAGACCAGCATGAGACGGCGACAAAAATGTTTGGTAGCCACGCTCACGCACCTTTCGAAAAGGAGGGATGAATTTGTTAAATAGGCGAATGCAATAAATATATACACGAGTTCGCGGTGCTTGCGTTCCTTTTACTTCGAACAATGCTTCAGTGAGCCGTTATGATCGTCTAGGCGCCATTGCAGTAGAAACACGGTTGGCGGCGTAGGGGTACGCATCCAGAGACTGCGCTCATCTCCTCCACCAAACGGCAACGCAAGGTGTACGGCTGACGTAATATACAGGCGTAAGAGCGCACCGAGCAGGCGCCTCCTCCATGTGACGTCAAAGCTGTCACGCCACCTGCGGCCGGTTACTAACACAAGCGCCCGCAGCCTTCCGCAGCGAGCGCTCCAACCTCTTTACACACCAACTTATTAAGTGCGATGCACTTCTTAAGCGACCCTGAACCTGCGTCCACCGGCGATGTCCGCATAGCATACCCACGTGGGGGATTGGCCAGGAATCTCCTCGTCTTCCTTGGCAACGAGGGGAGATGGGGATTGGCCAGGAATCTCCTCGTCTTCCTTGGCAACGGGGGGAGATGGGCGCGCGCTGCCTGGCCGCTGACATGGCACATACCCACGGGGGGGATTGGCCAGGAATAGGGCGTGAGAAGGGCTAATGCACCCGCTTAAAGGAGTACTGACACGAAATTTCAAAGCTGAGATCCGCTCTAGCAATCAAGTACAACGACAACACAAATAGGTGTCTGTGAACTTCGTAGTTGTGTGTGTGTGTGTGATCTCTCTTTCGCGAACATTACCGAACCGCGCAAATTCAACTCGTGCATTCGCACTTTCACATTCTTCCCCTCGGGGAAATGCGGGGAAATTTTTTGCACCACTTTCGAGAACGAACACGCGTAGGGTAGTGGGATAGACGGATGCATCAAACAGAGAAGTTACAGGCTCGGAAGTAGTGCAGGATGCTCTGTTCCATGGAAGAGAGAGAGAGAGAGAAATGAGAACCGAGCTGTTTTGCCGACGATGAACGCCTTCGGAAGTTCGTCGACGGTACGGTACGCACCACTGGGGGCATTGGCCAATGGTTCATTGTACTTCTTTAAGAAAGCGGACTCCGCGCGAGCACAATTAATGATGGCATTGTGATGAGACGGGAAGTTCCTGCTTAGGATAATGTCGCATGAACAAGCCAGGACGATGAACTCGCTGCTGTAACGAACGTCTTTAGCAACACGGCGACGGGCACTTTCTGCTCGGCTCCTGTTTATTTATTTATTTATTTGAAGTGCTCACCAACAGCATGGGGCCTTCTCGGGTGATGCACCGCATACATAAGTAGTACAAAGAATACGAACAGGCAACATACATAGATGCATGGATACAAGGAATACAAACAGTAAAAATATGGGCAGCGTATAAATCAAAATTGGTAAATGTGGAAGTGCAGATAGATATATACAAAAGTGTAGTGTTATCGAAGGAGACACAAACATTTTTTAACGGTAAAGGCTCGGAGGACGTGTCTGGAGTATGCACAGGAGAACACGTACGAACATGGGCAAGGTAGCGCTGTATGTGAGGAAACACGAGAGCAGGGAGAGAAGTGCAGGAGCGACCTCTCCACAGCATGCGTATTCAAAACATCATACATTTCAGAGAGCGCTTAAACAGTACCAAATCGCTGCAAAAAACGTCTATAGGAGATAGAAACAGACTGTTATAGGTGAGCTGGCACCGGCTGGCTGGTGCCAAACTCATTGATCTGTCTACAGGCCACGGCAGAGCACAGGATTTGGAGCTGTCCTGCCATTGAAAACGTTCTTGCACCTCGCCTTCCGCGGCGTATACGGCGCGATCGTCCGCCAAATTTCAGTGCGCAGCACTTTGGTGGCCGCTACTGCAGTTTGGCGGCGACGACGGCGTCGTAGCCGAGCGAGCCAAGACAGAAAGAAAACGGTGGAGGAAAGTGTGACGGCCGGGCAGTAGGGTGAGACCGCACGAGACGCTCCTCGGCGACGACGCTCGGCGAAAGTGTGAGGGGGAGGCAGTGAGACATGCTCCTCGTTGCGTGGCTCATCCGGACCACGTGACATTTGCGCGGGAGGTTCAAACACGATTTACACACATGCTCCGCGGCGGCGACGCGCTGTAGGGTAACGGCAGAGTAGCGCGCGCCGCCGTGCGTTCGTCGATCAAGCGATCACTTCGTGAGACGCAGCAGATATGGGCCGTGGCCGAGAAGACTGCAGTTCGCGCTGCGCATAAATTTCACATTAGGGAGTGCAGTAATCGCCAGCCCTCATTTTCTCATGGATACGGGGTCCTCACACCACGGCTCCCTGCTCCGATTCCTTTGGGAGTGGTTTAAGAGCGGAGCTGTTCTAGCGTTGGCCTTGAGGCTCTGCTGGTGTAGTCTCATGCTCTCTCTGGTGTAGGTTTCTCGGCCGCGCAAAAACCGAATCCCAGCATAAAAAAAAAAAAAAAAAAAGGGCCATCTTCATTAGCGTGAAACCGCAGGAGGAGCGAAGCATGTAGTGTATAAGTGTGTGGCAACACGAGTCAGTGAAAACGCCGAGCCACGTCAGCAGCTGACGGGCCAGCGGCAGCTATGCCTGGCCGAACGTTCGGCATTCTTAGGAGCACTGACCGCTCGCGCCACGAGGCTCGCGCAGTGAGCCTCCTCAGAGTGGTGCTTCGTCGTCTTCGTCTTCGCCAATGCTGCTACAAGCGTATTCAAAGATTGCCTCTCTCTTGCCACACGGCGAGCGCTAATTGGACGCCGGAGAAGCGCCGGTGGGAGTCACTAGATCCTGCGTAGCCCTCAAAGATAATCTACAAACGTAATCTTTACCAGGAACACATGTTTGGGGAGGGGGGGGGGGGTCCATTGTTCACAGACGCGTTATCATCCATAACGCGGTTTCGATTCTGAGCGCTCGGCGTCTTAGGCCTTGGCACCTTGGCGTTTTTGCCCTCGGAGATGAAACCGTTTTGGGATAGCAGTATACAGATTTGCTCTAAATGTGTCGTGTCTTTGAAGCACGAAGCGTTCTAGCGCGAGGCGTTGGAAAACGAGTGTCCCGGGGTGTTCTTTAGTACGCGTTTTTGCCCGCGGAGATGAAACGTTCTAGCGCGAGTCGTTGGAGGAAAACGAGTGTACCGCTGTACCGTGGCTACATGAAACGATGACAGGAGACGCCGACAGCCCTAAAATCCTGAAAAAAAAAATGACCCTACGGCCTTGATAGGTTGATATGAGACGGCTTACATTGCCCCTGAAAATAATGTCTTCTCAGCAATGGACTTGTGTGTAGAGGTGAAGCCAACCTTAAAAAGATCGGTGTAAGCTTGGTCTCTGGAAGCTGGCTTTTTCACAATGCGCGTTGCGCAGTGAAGCATGACTATTAACGGAGGGATTGCGGTTACAGAAAACGGCTGTAACTCTTGTGTTATCGGAAGATCTCACAACAAATTAATGCAGTTAACCGCTAAGACGAATCTATCAGTCCGAGTTTCATTACTTCTCATAATTAATTAGTTCACTGTAAAGTTCTAAACGTCACAAAATTACTGTCTGCCGTCAGTACATGGTCATCCACGGAGGAAGTATGGTTACAGAAAACGGCTGTAACTCTTGTTTTATTGCGGCTATCCGAAAACAAATTATATGGCAACTAGCCGCTAAGACGACTCGAACATTACACACAAGGAAGACGCGGAAGCTAAACGGAATAAAGACAACCTGTGGGTTGTTTTCACGAAGATTCCGTTTAGCTTTGGCTTCGGCTTCCCCGCCGTTTTAACAGATTTCGCACTGGGTGGAACCGTGTTGTTTTTTTTTGTAATTTGCTTGCATACTACTATAATTAGCTGAACGAAACTTTGAAAGACTGGAGTTTTATTCTAGCGAAAAACATGGGACTGACCGTACGCCTCCCGTACAAGCCCGCGTATTGACAGCACACGTGGATTCCACAATATTTACAACGTCACTCGGAAATACCGAAATACGAAATCTAATCTTAAATTCGCGTAATATTAGAGTCGTCTTAGCTACTAATTGTCATTGAATTTGTTTTGGGGCAGTGTCCATAAAAGAAGAGTTACAGCCGTTTTCTGTAACTCTACTCCCTCTGTTGACGGACGTGTATTGACAGCAGACGGGGAATTCTGAAACGTTTACAACTTCACTTTGAACCAACCAATTGTGACAAGTAAATGGAACTCAGCGTAGTGTGCAATACTCGTTCTACCGGCCAATTTCGGTATAGCGGTTTTTTTTCCCTTCAAGATATGTACAGCCGCCGAATGTTTTAGATGCGAAGCATCTCATGCTCGGGGCTGTGTCCCTCCCTCCCTCGTTTGTCAGTTGTCCGCGTCCGCACTCTACTGCGCATGCGCGTCTCTTCAGCCCCGTCAGCGTTTTGGGCTGACGTCAGCGCAGTCCACTATAAAAAGAAATAGTTAGGCGGCGCCCGGTTCCGATCCCACGACTCTCTGGCCGCAACGGGAGGTACGTGGCACTCTTCCCACTGCGCTACAAACCGAGACGGGAGCACGTGCTACGAACGCGCCTTATGTCCTTCACTCATTCAAACTACGTCAAGAAGCTACTGATACAACGAAGGCACGCGAGGCTGAACGTCAACGGAAACGACGAACTGAAAACTAATGGGAAAGTCACCCCATGGGCTGCTCGCATACTATCAGGGTTCGCCTCGGAAGAGTTGTAAGTTTATGTATCATGGGCACGTCGACCGGCGTGTAGCCACGGTCTAAAGTGGTCTGTTTGGGCGTGTGGTTGACCATAATAGGGCGACCACAGCTGCGCTGGAACCTGACAGAAATTGGCTCATGCACCCCTCCGTGGATGGTGGCGAGGGTGCGGAGTACGAGGCGACTCAAATGACGTCAAGTTGCGCCGAGTGACATCCGATTCGCGCCCGGACCGTCATTCGATTTGAGGCCGTGAGTTGCACCTTGATTATTGCCTAAATGAAACTGCAACTCACGGCTCAAATCGAATTTCGCTTGCTTTTCGCTTGATGGTGGTGTGCGCACGGATGGACGCGGATGGACATTGGGAGGTCCTAAGGTACTCCGCACCGTTACAGGCGAGGGAGTAAGCCGTTTGACTCTCGGGTACCAACTCACGGTCGTAGCCCAATGGGTAAGACGACTGACACTAACTCTGTCTGGTCTACAGACACAGGCTCGAGTCCTGCTGGTGCCTGTGTGATTTTTGCGATTGTAAATGCTATGCGCACGGACGCGGACGGACATTGTGCGGTCCTAAGGTACTCCGCACCTAAAAGGAATAGATATAGACACACACGAGCGCTGGGAGCCAACGATGAAGTAGACTCCGGCGGCTTTCACGCGATGAAATTGCCGCGCTATCCTTATGCCGCGTCTGCCCGCTAGAAATTCTCTTCGACCCGTCGCTAGGGCAGGCTGCCGCCAACATGTGGCGCGTCCTACAAACTCACTGCTTCCCCCACAGAACCATGCTCACGCACACGGTTTCCAACACCACACTGCCCTCATTGCCACCAACGAGATAGTACTCGCTTTCATTCGCTCTGTGAGTATCCACACGACCCATTTCCCCCCTACCTCACGCCCCACCATGGGGAACAGGCCTTGGGGAAGCCCGGACCTCGCGTTTCAGGAAACTATAACCGAACGGGCCCTTGCGCTCTTCGAAGCCAAATGGGCCTCGGCCATCCTTGCCTCTAATCTTCAGTTGTAGAATGAAGTCTCTCCCCCTCTGTCTCTTCCCAAAGGTAGGTCTTTCAGGAATCAGAGCCTGGCTGGCATGGTCACAGCCGGGCCCTAGGAATGTTGATGGTTGATGGTTTCTCTGGTATACGCTGCACATTCCACGATCTTCTAATTGTGTGAAGGGACGGTGAGCGGCTCGTACTTCAGGACGGGCAGTGTTATTTTCTCGAGCACGTAAATTATTTCCCAGGCTACAGCACTTGCCCTTGTACCATGGTCTCAGACTCCCATTTTTGTACCGGTGGTTCAAGTGATAATTCCTAGTGATAAAATAACAAAGAATATCCCTTATTCTATTCGCGAGCAGACCGAACTTCTCAATTCCATTATCGTTTGCCCCAAATTGCCTCCGGCAAGCCGTTAACACACCTAAGGGCATAGCTGCAAGTACGTGCGAAAGTCGTCACGTAGTATCCATGGGACGCGTAAATCCAGATTAAACGTGAAGTTAAAACTTGTCTTTCGAGAGGTGGTGCTCATGTGGTCAATCGCCTCGACTCGAGAGGAAACCCGACGGTTCCAAAAAGAAACGGTGGAGCGGAAAAATAATCTTTATTGGCCAGTTCGTCGAAAAGGCAGTGACACTGTGATACTCATCTTGGAGGCGGGAGCTGTCGACGTATATTGCGAAGATGCAGGCGCGCATCTCAAGTAGAGAATTTCTCCGGCCGTTCCCAATTGAACCTGCGCTTCAACGCAGAGATCAGAATTTCGAAATGTACGCAAAGTACAGAAGGTGATCGTTCGCGTTCGATAAGGCTAGACCGCCGGCGAACTTTCACCCGAGACCTCCTCCCGATGACCGCAATCGGGTCCAGGCGCAGCGCCGAGTCCCGGCCCTTCTCAAGGCGAGCGACTCGCTGGCTGCGTGCAACGGTCGGTGGTCCGGTTAGGCCGTGCTGCTTATACGTCGTCGTCGCCGTAAACAGGGTCAGCTGGGACGATTCCGCTTCTTCGACGCTTTTGGACGTCTACTGCGTGACACCCGTAAACGGATTAAAATGGAAGCGCGGTCACGTCCGCACGCGTGCGATATGCCAAGGCAGGTATACGAAGAAGGCTAGGCGCAGTCAAGGTGATCGTAACGCACCCATTGATATACATGCAGTAAACACGACTTATAATAATAATTATTATCATAATTTGTTTATTGATCCATAGTGATAATACAGTTATTGTCGGCTCAGCCCAAACCAAAAAGGCTTGTCGGGCTGATACCCGGCAGTCAGCGGCAGAAACAGAAGGCATTTACATCAGTGCATGGCAATCCCTGCCGATAAGTAAAAAAAAAAACAAAAAAAAAAACAACAACGACATAACACGTAGGACAAGAAGGTTCTCGTGACAGGATCGAAACTGACTTCGTTATGAGCAATACTTCGTTAAAAACGGGAATGACTTTCTCTTACGGCACTCCAGCTGGGACCATGAACAACTCTAAAGCGTGAATTCGAATAATGCAATTTCGTTATAACGATGATTTATTGCACGCCTGAATCTAAAATCTAAACCTAATTTAAAATTAAAGATACTGCAGTAGACTTGTAAATAAACAAAAAATGCCATGCGTTATACGTTTTGCCTATTTCCGTAATTATCTATTTTTTATTTTTTAGTTTTTCAAAATTTCGTGCGACCAATTATCTCCATTTTGCGTTATTTTAACGATTACATTCGGAACTTTCCCGAAATGTGCATTATTGTGGAAATGCAAGGCGTTACATGGTTCGCCAGTTCTCGTAATTATTTTATATTTTTCTTATTTTTTTAGTTTTTAAAAATTTCGTTCCACCAATTATCTCCATTTGCGCTATTATAACGATTACAGGCGGAACTTTCACTAAATCTGCATTTTTGTGGAAATGCAGGGCGTTACACCGTACTGCTGTGGGAGCAATCGGCAAATAATGCTACGCATTAAAATCTCAATGCGATAATATGCGCGTCCGTCATGGAGTGCATTCAGTCGTTGTGGAGTCGTAAACAGTCTGAGAGAGGGACTCCGGGTGAAATAAAAGTATGGAAGAGGCCGGCGGATTAATTGAGGCGATGTTTCAAGTTGAATGCACTCAAAAGTGCAACCCAAGAGAACGCTCTATAGTCCAGCTCTTTGGTTTGCATTTTGGTTGCCCCAACTTTTGATCAACCACTCAAACGTTTTCGTAAACGCCTGAACATGTTCAACAGCAAATGTTTTTCCACTCAAAGCGTTAACATATTCTTCGAGATTTTGCTGTACGTTGCAAAACATAAGGGCACCGTTCAGACACGGGGCGTTTTCCGAGTTTGAAGTTGAAGTTTGAAGTTTGAGCTCATTTCGCTTATGATACAGCATATTTTCTTGCCTTCACGCTGATGCACTTTAAGGAGCATGTATGCGGAAGGGGCAGTGGACCAATCGTAGGGCCACTTTTTGATGCATGGGGCCTATGGGGTGTTTCGCAACTCCTATATAAGTAACTCTGGGGAGAAGCCGATAACCGTAATACCATAATTTTCATGATTGTGAATCGAGAAGAGAGCACGCACAAAAAGAAGAGAAAATGCAATACGCAACAGTTGAAATAACATTACAGAGTGACAATGCACACTACTCTACATTTGGTTACACCCAATTATTTACACTTTTTTTTTCAGTTTACTAACTGAATCTACTGTATAATCTGTAAGACATTTATTAAAATAAAAAGGTACATAGAAGGCTCGTGCTCTTTTACCATACCCTGGGTAAACTCTAGCTCTGATAAATAGGTTCTATATGACGGAGGTCCCGAGTTTTCTTGTTCATTATTTTGTATTCATGAAAAAAAGTGTTTTGTGAGCAATGTAGGCACCTTAAGTTCTTGCGCTGCCATCATAGAGTGGTACACAGTATATCTCCAATGTCTGCCGTACTGCATGTTGATCCATAAACAACGTTCCTTGCTGTTTTACGGATGATGTTATTTAAAATATTTAATTTCTGTTTTGAAGCCCACCTATAAATCGTTTCTCGTACTTCGATATCGATCACCCAAACATTTGTACAGCATCTTTCGTAGACGCACGTCACAAACCATTCTTAATTTATAAATAACACCACAAACTGCTCTCAGTTTTCGCGCAACGCGCTCAATATGATGGAGAAATAAAAATTTATCATCGAGGAAAGTATCAAATATTTTACTTTTGTGAGGTAATTGAGGGATTGGCACCGTACCATTGTTGCCAGGGGCTGTGGTGGGCTACAAGGGGCTACAATTGTTGGGCAGTGAAAGCAAGTGAACTGCGTTTTATTACGATTTATAAAATATAGTTTCTGTGAAACCATGTAGTTAATTTGAGATGTTCTCTTGCATTAATCTGATTCCATTCATGTAACTCTCATTAACCAATAAAACTGCCCTATCATCGACGTACTGGAATATTTTAAATTTAAAGATGACTGAGCCAAATAGTTTATGTAAAAATTAAACAATAAAAGTACTAAAAACGGCCCTTGTGGAATACCCTACTTCAATGGTAACAAGTCACTATTAGTGTCATTAATTTTTACAATCTGATATCGTTCTTGGAAGTAGCTTGAAAATAGCTCTGCATATACCCCGCGGAACCCTAAACAAGATAACTTATTTATTAACAGAGTATGGTCTATTGTATCGAATGCCTTTGTAAATCTAAAAAAAGGCCGACTACAACTTTATTATTATTGATTCCCTCATTTACATAGTCTGAAAGGTCTTCAAGTAGTGTGGTTGTACTTTTATCCTCGCAAAATCCGTATTGAGTATTTGATAGAAGCTTGTACTTTTCAATAAATGAAGTCAATCCTTTTATAAATATTTTTTTCCAGCAAACACGACACGGCAGGTAATACGAGTAGTGCAATATGAACCTATAATTATCATACCGTTGCTTCGGACCACCTTTGTAGATAGGTCTTATTAAGGATACCTTCATTTGTGATGGCATCACCCCCTAACTTAAAATGCTTGACAAAATGTAATGAAGCAACTTCAATTTTTGAAAACTGATAAAAATATCCCTAACGCGGATCCGATTGTGTCCTGCAGGTTTTGTCAAGGACAAAGTTCTCAGCGCGGAAAATATTTTTAGCTCAGTTAAATCATACTTGTATGCTGAGTGCTAATTTGACTGCACAGTTTATTTGGAAATCGGCACTGGTGGATTTGTACTTCGCAATTTAACAGCGGCATTAGCGAAACAATTATAGAAATTTTTTGCCAACGTATGTCTTTCAATGCCTTGGAAGCTGGTATGAATGAATGAATAAAGCTTTATTGTAAAACTACCAGCCGGGTTAACTAGGTACCCTCAGTTCAGGGCACCTCTAACAAATTTCTTTACGAAATCTGCCAGGCGGCGTTGGCCGTTTAGGGCTGGTGATTGGAGTGCTGCTCCCCCTTCGGGGAACGGGTTGCATCCACCGAAGATGTGGTCCTGGTTGAGGGCCTTGGAGCACTTTGGGCAGGTGGGGAGTTGGCGTTCCGTTGTAGAGGGCCACTCTGGCTGGGGTTAAGCGGGTACCCATTTGCGCTTGCCTAAAAAGTACTTGTTCATGTTTCGATAGTTGTGGGTGTGGGCGAACGTATGGGATAGGGTGATCGCGGAGATCCTGGAGAGTAATTGGTTTCGGGGACGTAGGTTTGGAATCAGGTGGCGCAGCGAGATAACGGCCTTGTGTTGAGGCTTGGAAAACCACACTGTTTAAATAGTTATAACCGTTCAAACCTCGTGTACCGATGGCGCTTGTCATACACCTCCCCGTTACTTAGTGCAAAGGAAACTTCAGGTACATTTCAGGCAAAATCTTTGTCCCCCGCGTTCATTTAGTTAGGAACGCTCGTTGGGTTGGTTTTTATGATAGCGAAAAAAGCGGCCGCACAAGAAAGAAATGGTGCGTTCGAAATGCCCCAGAAAAGCCCCAGCCGCGCAAGAAAAAAATGGCGCGTTCGAATGCCGCAGAAAGGCTACTCTAGAAAGGCCCCAGCCGCGCAAGAAAAGAATGGCGCGTTAGAAATGCCGCAGAAGAGCTCCAGCCGCGCAAGAAAAAAATGGCGCGTGCGAAACGACGTAAAACCAGTAAAACAGCTCCAGCAGACGAAATTAAAGCAAGCGGAAAAATAAAAAGCACTCCCGCTGGCGCAGTTTCGGGCAGGGGGCGCGCGAGCACTGCGAAGGCGGGAAATTTGAAATGCTCTGGGTGGCAGCAGTGAGCGGAACGGTGAGCGGTGGCAGCAGTGAACGGCGCTACAGCCCATTATGGAGAATCACTGTTCTGTACTTCCGACAGCTTTCACAATGAGTGCAACGGCTTTAATTTTTTCTATTCTCCCGCTTAATGAGTTTATTACGTTTCAAACTTTCCTCGGGTCTTTCCTACATTTGTTCAATTCATTTTTGTTGTACCAATTTTTTTTTTCATTCAAAACTTAGCGGTGAGCTTATTTCTCAACTTCCTTAATTCTTCCTTTAAAGACAGGTTGGATTGGTCTTTCTTACATAGACGCCACAATCGCTCCTTTAGGAAATTTAGTTCCATTATTTCATTGTTTATCCAGGGCTTTTGAACCTTCCGTCTTTTCCAGGGAATTTTTTTAGTCAATTGTCGGCACATTTTTTGAAGCTTACCTATGAATTGATCATAGGTTAATGAATGGTCGTTCTGAATGAAACAATCCCAATCAAAGTCATTGATTAACTCATCTACTTTTCTATTATCAAGTACGTACTTAGTTTCCGCTTGTACTCTGCCTGTACTACATTCCATGACGAAGAATTGAAATAATTACGAAGCAATGGTCCGCAACTTTCTGGGTTATAACTCCGGAAATCACATTCATGTCTGGAATACGCACATTTATATGATCAATGCAGGAACGCGTAAATCCAGTCCCATATGGTTCTTCTCGAGTAACTCCCGTAATTTGGTGTTCGAAACCATATCCAGTTGTGAGTGTTAAATAGTCATGAACGCAAAATTTGTTTGATGAAATTATAGTAATGTTAAAGTCCCCCATGAGTATTGCATTATCATGTTTATAAAGCTTCTGTAACGTATATTCAAGTTCATCGAGAAAAAAACTTTAATATTATTAGCAGGAGGCCTGTACACCGCTAAGATAACAAACAATAGCTCCTTGTCTTGAGCAGTAATCTTCATTGTCTCCGCTTCTGAGAACGAAAGTTCCTTCACTTCACACAGCCAAGAACTTTTAATATGCACCAATACACCTCCTCCCCTTCTGCCATCCCGGCACAATGAAGACTGTTAAAATCCGGGCATTTGATATAGCTTTGCAGCTACAGTATCCACATTAACCTCAGTAAGAACAATCACATCAAAGTTCGTGATACATTTTTTAGGTACAGGCTGAGAAGATTCCAATGTTTTTGTAAGCTTCTAACATTTGCATAAATAAGGCCCAAAGCTTGAACTTTTTTTTCATCTGCTAGATGCTTTTCGTAGTATGACTGCGCTCGTCAAACGATTGGACAACTTGAGACATATCATTTGATATATTTCAGATGGTCCACCCTTGCAAACCTGATAGAAGGTGCACCCTCCTGTTTCCTCACGAATACCTTACCGTTCCTCACCCAAACGAATTCATACGATTTCTCTTAGGCTTGTTTTTTCGCAAGCCAGAACAGTGCTTTGCAGTGAGCGGTCAAGTTTTCGGTAATATAGATGCATTCCTCCTTCAGGGCACGTCATTTTTCAAGCCATGTGTCCCTTATCGTTGTACTTGCGAATCTTACAAGTATTGGAGGGACCATCCCTTCTTTAGCCTTAATGCGATGAAAAGCTTCGACATGCTCATCCAAAGGTTCAGCCAGCTCAAGTCGTTTCGCGAACAACCGAAGTGTGTGTCTCAAGTTTTCCTTTGGAATTTGCGGCACACCATGGATTTCGACGTTTCTTCTTCGCGAACACTCCGTCTAATCCTAGTACGGCATGCTTCACTTCTTCCAGCTCGGATTGCTGCTTTAGAAGAGCCGTCTCCAAGAAAAGGCTTTTTTCCTGTAAGCCCTTTAGGTCATCATTATGGCTCTTGAGGGTCAGCAGTACACTGTCGTACTGAGCAGACATGTGCGCTATCGAGCTCTCTATCTTTTCCCGTCGTTCTTTCAGTTCAGTTAGCAACTCGTCGTGTTTCCTTGTTTGAAGCTCGTTTGTTTTTTCTAGTTTGTCTAGCTGGTTTATCACATCGGTCATTTTTTTCTGACAATGACATAGACACAGGCCAGAACATCTTTCAGAGAGGGAACATCCTGCCGACTACCACCTTCAGTGTTCTCTGACCGACTTTCGCTCTGCGTCCTTAAAGGGACCCTGCAACACTTTCTTCGACTTTTTTTTTAAATCTTAAATGCTCGCAGAACGTAGTCACCCAACACACCCAGTACTTAGATTAGGGGGTCGCGAAGTACCTCAGCCAAAAATTACTGCTCTATGCCCATCAGATAACTCGGAAGGTCGCTCAAAATATTTTTCTTTCGTTCCCGGTCTTGGCGTTCTTCGACGGCTTGAATTACATCATTAAGGCCATGTAGCGGCTGTTGGCCGGTTTTCCTTCAGATGCAGCAATGAACACATTCTATAGCAGCTTTAAAAATAAAGCTACAAAAACAAAGCAGAAACGGAAGGCGTGTCTGCTGCGAAGAGCAAATCACGCAGGGCCGCTCTGTGTTGGCGATATCTATAGCTTTCGCAGTGCTTCCAGACGCGAAGGAAACAGTGGAAACGTTTATCGAAAGTGTTGGAGGGTCCCTGTAAGTGTCATGTGGCACCTGCTAAACAGGTAGGGCACGTCTAAGCATCGATATCGGTCTTTGCCATTAAAGGCCGTTTTGGTTATCGCTGCACATTGGCCCACGTGATAGCGATTTTTGCAGGACAAACTCTTGATGCTATCAGAGGAAAGAGCCTTCATGCAGGCAAGGCAAATGTCCGGAGTAGCCATTTCAGTTAAACAACACGGTGCAGTCCAGCGAAGCGTTACGAAACAGTAGTGATTCAAGCAAGAGATTTGACCATGGTTACCTAAAATGATAAGCGAAACATGTGTGAGCGCTGTTCGTGCGCTCCGCTGGACTGCCATGAGGATAGGGCTATGTTAAAGGGACCGTGCAACACTTTTGATAAGGGCTTTCCTCTTTCCTTCGCGTCTGGAAACACTGCGAAAGCTATACTTATCGCCAGCACGGAGTGGCACTGCGTGATTTGCTCGTCGCATTACATACGCCTTCCATTTCTGCTTTGTTTTTGTGGCTCTATTTTTGAGTTGCGATCGAAAAGTGTTCATTGCTGCAACCGAAGGAAAACGGGCTAACAACCGTACAGGCGGGGTCTTAATATTCCGGACCACGCGAAGGTGTGGCAAAAGGCACCGATGCGCACTG
This sequence comes from Haemaphysalis longicornis, assembly GCA_013339765.2. NCBI lineage: Eukaryota > Metazoa > Arthropoda > Arachnida > Ixodida > Ixodidae > Haemaphysalis > Haemaphysalis longicornis. The sequence goes on from JABSTR010001142.1 coordinate 116,838, forward strand.
TGGGGGCCTGGCGCCTGTTAATTGTCGAGACCATCGCGGCGCGCATGCGCGTCCTTTTTACTCGCAGGCACGCTGATTTTCTCGCTTCCTTCAGCGTTGCTGTGACGGTTACTGAAGCACCGAAGAGCGACGCCTTCGTAGCATCCCTTTCATCCCGATGGAACATTTGCGGCTTAATATGCCGAGTGCGCCGGCTTTGGCGCAAGTGCTCCTCGCGTCCTGATAAATGTTTATGGGGATTGTTTTGTTTGGTATTAGACGCGACGCTGAGAGCATCTCTTGTCGGCGGCCCTGTCCTTCCTGCGTGCGTCCGTCGTCGGCATCCGCACTCTCCTCCGCTCACCACCTCTCTTCTCCGATAGCGAACTCTCTCTCGCGAGGGGCATTGGATTGGATTCGATTGGCTTGGCTTGGCTTGGCTTGGCTTGGCTTGGCCTGGATTGGATTGGATTGTATTTGGATTGGATTGGATTAAAGTAAATTGTGTTGGATTGTGTTGGATTGTGTTGCGTCATAGCCGCGGCAGACGCACTGGCGCCGGCGCGTGCCCAGGTGAGAGCGAACACTCTCTCTCAACATCTGCGGGTGTGCGGCCCAGCGCGCTCTCACTCCGCCGGTGGGCGGCGCTGCGCGCGGTGCTGCGAATGTGCAGTTCTCTCTCTCTCCGCGGTCTCCTCTCCTTCGGGCGCGCTGCGCATATAACCGGTGTGCCACTCTCCGGTGGCCTTTCGGTCGACGGTTGCTCTCCGCTTGCGTTTGAACCCCCCTCAGCGTCGCATCACACCAGGGTTCCCGCGAGGGGAGGTGGGCGTAATTTTTTTCCCTGTTTTGTGCCTAATCGTGCATACACGCTGATACATACCAGCGGCTTGCGAACGGCGTCGTAAAATGAAGCGTGTGTGAAGGGTAATCACAGGGTGCTGCGCTATCGACTACGAAATGCCAGCGAGATGAATCGCGAACCTTTATTCAGTCTGTTTATTATACATAATACTCGACCACTGAACTTGTCGTTCAGCTCGCTTTCCATTGCCAATAAAGTAGGCAATTTTGAAGTGTATTGAAAGAAATTATGTCGATTTTGTTTTTGCTGTCTACTTCCGTACTTAAAAATGATCCAAAGACATACTACTTTAATTGTCTGTTCGCACTGCACGCCAGCATTCGTCAAAAGGCCACATCGCGTTCCAATTGTAGAACGCCCTAAGGTTATTCGCTACTTCTAGAAGGCATTCCTCAAAGGGAAATTTGCGGGCTTTCGAATAAGTCGAGGGATGCTGTTACCCTAGCATTTCATACCTACCGAGATTAAGAAGGCCGGCTTGCAGATGGCCAGCAGAGCTGAAGGACAAGGTCCAAAACAGATGACAAGGACACGCTGATTATTGCTGCAGTGGTTGAAGACCCGCTACTTAGTGCCAAATAAATTCGGCAGGCCCTAAGCGAATAATCTAACGGCGTTCTTCGATGGAAACCCGAGGTGCCATTTTGACAAATACCAAAGGGCAGAGCGAAAAGAAAAGATATAGGAGTATATTTCTTTGGAAGTAAGGATACAGCAAAAAAAAAAAAAAACAATTTCTTTTACAAATCTTGCAAAATGGCTACTTTAGCGGCAGTGGAAAGCGTGTTGAAAGATAAGTTCAGGAGTAAAGTAGCATACTAAATAAAGACGATGAATAAATGCTCTCGATTCATCTCGCCGGCATTTCGTTGTCGATAGCACGGCACCCTGCGATTCTGCTTCGTGCACGCTTCATTCGGCGACGCCATTCGCAAGCCGCTAGCCTCATCGTGTATAAACGATAAAGCACAAAACAAAACCAAAAAATTCCCGCGCCTTCCCGCGAGGGGAACACGAGTAAATGCAGAGCATTGGGGCCTCAGTACTGATTGAAGGCAGTGTTGCTTCCATCGCTTCTTCCGTGATGCTGGAGTAGCAGACACGAGTAAACCTGGGAACGAGCGTCAACCAAGGAAGGAAGGAGCAACGCAGTGACTGAAACACGAGCGACCACTAGCCGCTATATTTTCAGCGCGCGCAGTAGAGGGAGAGCAGTACGGGGGGGGAGAGCGCGCATGCGCAAGCAGCGCGCGCCCTTCCACGCTCCACCGCGCTGCTATCACGCACCTGTTACGCCGAGCCCGCGACGGAGCGAACGGGCTGACTACGACGCATGCGCGCGCCAGCTGCTGTTGAGAGAGAGGAGGGAAGGAGGAGAGGCGCCCTACTGCGGACGCGGAGCTGTGGACGCCGTCCGACGCAGGAACAGGCGAGGCTAAGAAATGCTATGCATTTAAAACACCAAATAAAACATTCCCGGTAAGCATTTATCAGGATGCGAGGAGCGTTTGCTCCAAAGCAGGCGCAATCGTCACATTAGGCCACAAATGTGTCATCGCGAGTAAGGAAATGCTACAAAGGCGTCGCTCTTCGGTGCTTCAGTGACCATCGCAGTAGCGCTGCAGGGAGTGAGAAAATCAGCGTGCCTGCGAGTAAAAAATAAGGACGCGCATGCGCGCCGCGATGGTTTCGACAACAGGCGCCAGGTTTCAGAGTGCGCATCGGTGGCTTTTGCCACGCGCTCGCGTGGTCCGGAAAATTAAGTCCTCGCCTGTACATGGCCTTAGTGACGTAATTAGAGCCGTCGAAGAACGTCAAGACCGGGAAAGAGAGAAAAATATTTTGAGCGAGTTTACAAGTTATCTGATGGGCATAGAGCAGTAATTTTTGGCTGCGGTACTTTGCGACCCCCTAATCTAAGCACTGGGTGTGTTGGGTGACTATGTTCTGCACGCATTTAAGTTTTCGAGAAAGGTTGAAAAATGTGTTAAAGAGTACCTTTCAGAGTACCCACGCCAAAGCCATATCGTGATCTATGGACGTAAAAAAAATAATAAACGGCGTGTCACGCAGTTCGGTTGGCTGAGACGTGAAATGACGTCATTATTTAACGTTATTACGACAATTGCGGCAGCAGTCCGAACCCGGCCTAATTTGTTCAGTACAGTTTGCTACTTTGACACGACAGCATGTTCATAGGTATGCAGTTGTGTCGTCTATATGTAAACATGGGAGCCGGTCGAAGTGACTTGTTTTACAGTCCATATTTTGTCACCTCCGGCGTCTTCCCAGATGACAGCTCGAATTCGTAGCTTTGTCTAGTGGTTGCATGACTGGAATTAGTGCGAAATGTGTGGTAACATTTAGTTGTTGTGTCACAAAACCGGACGTGTCCCTGGCTCCATATAAACGACAGTATAGTCTAGACGAGACAATTTAAACAAAAGTGCATGTGCGTGCGCCAGCTTGTATGGGCAGTGTTTGACTCTCTGCATCTTTAAGAAGACGTCCTATGTACACCCTTCTCCCATTTGCACAAAAACAGAACAGGGTCATCGGCTCACAGCCATCATACAAAAATTATACGCTACAAATCAGGAACTAATCGATAGACCTTGCTCCTTTATATATTCCCGCGGGAGATGCTCAGCCACTTCCACCATATCATAGATCACCTAATCCTGACCTAGATGCCGCCATCGCGAGGCGGAAGGGCGCAGCGCTCTCCTGGCTATTCGCCTAGGCTCGGCACCGGGGCCAGACGAAGTGACCAATAAAAAGCTGGCCACCTGGACGATCCCTCAATATCGGCTCTCACGCAATAGTTCAGTTATTTCTGGGAACGCGGGGCACTTCCGCATGGAAACATGCCAAGGTCACGCTTATCCCGAAACCTGGAAAGCCCCTTACTATATATAATCTCCGACCCATATCCCTAACTTCATGTGTTGGTAAGGTCCTGGAGCACATCATCTTCACCCTCCTTACGCTCCACCTGAATTCTACCAGCGCTCTTCCACACTCGATGATTGGCTTCCTCCCTGGACTCTCTACTCAGGATGTCCTTCTGCAACTTTCCCGTGAGCTTATCACCCCTTCAACCCGACTTGAATAGGTTGTACTAATGGCTACACTTTGATTGATTGTGGGGCTTAACGCGCTACGCAACGTAGGCGACGAGGTGCGCCGTAGTGGAGCGCTTCGGATTAATTTTGACCACCTGGGGATATTTAACGTGCCCCGAAATCTCGTACACACTGGCTTTGTTGCTTTTCGCCTCCATCAGAGAAGCGGTCGCCGCGGTCGGGAATCGAACCGGCGACCTTGTGCTCAAGAACTTCGTACTTCAGAAAGCCGCATTAATATTGTTGTCGCCTCATCAGGCAACACAGGAAGCGGTAGAAGTAGTTAGTTAAACGTGCTAACACCCGAAATAGAAGGACATGAACCCAAAGTTCTTTCGCAGTATCATATTTTCGCGCGTATAACCCGGCCTCTGCATATAATCCGCACCCCCACTTTCGGCTCGTCGGTATAGAAAAAAAATTAGTTCCACTTAATGTGAAAGCTGTCAGAAGTGCAGAGAAGTGATTCGCATGATTGGCTGCAGCGCCGTTATCCGCTCACTGCTGCTACCCAATGCATTTCAAATTTCCCGCCTTCACAGTGCTCGCGCGCCCCCCGCCTGAAACTGCGCCAGCGGAGTTCTGTTCTTGTTGTGCTTGCTTTAATTTCGTATGCTGGAGCTGTTTTGAGTCATTTCGAACGCGTAATTTTTTTCTCGCGCGGCTGGAGCCTTTCTGCGGCATTTCGAATGCGCCCTTTTTTCTTGCGCGGTTGGAGTTTTTCTGCGGCATTTCGAACGCGCCATTTGTTTCTTGCGCGGACGCTTTTTCGCTCACTATTGTAAAAACCAACTCAATGAGCGTTCTTAATTAAATGAACGCGGGGGCTGCCGGTTATATACACAGATTTTGCCTGAAATGTGCCTGCAGTTTTCTTTGCGCTAAATAACGGGGAGATGTATGACAAGTGCCAGCGCCTCACGTGGTTCGAACGGTTATGAGTATTTAAACCGCGTGGTTTTCGACGCCTCGCCGTGACCCCCTGACGACGGGACATCAGGCTCTACTTGGGTCATCTCTCTGCGCGCCGCCTGATTCCGGCAGTCGCATCGACCGTTAGCAAGCTACGACGACAACGCGAGCCCGTAAAGTGCTCTGCACGTAAAAAAACATCCTCGCTTATTGCCCGCACGTTTGATACAGGAAAGGTTGCATCAAAGCTACTGCTCAAGCAACACATCACGTACTACCTAGACAGAAGAAGCGTATATTTAGCAAGTAGAATACACTCACTGCAAGGCGAAAATCACGATTTACTAATAGAATACAGTTGTTAGAGGGCGCTCATCCTTGTTTTTTGCTTCCTTGTTTGTTTTGCGCAATCGCTGCCATGGAAGGCTTAGTCAGTTTTACTGCGTCGGAGCTTCACTGCACAACGCGCATTGCTGTGAAGCTGCACTAAAGGGGAAAAACCCCGCGTATTATCCGTACCCCTACTTTGCCACTGAAACTTCCACATTTTTGGTTCGGGTTATACGCGCACAATACGGTATTCAATGAAAGTCCCTTGAATCAAATTCTAATCACTGACTACTTTGCCGTCGTACTCTATTTCAAAAATTTCCTTCTGGAATGCTTTCACTTCTCACCCAGCAGTCGCTTGGTCGGCTTCTCACCCACTAAAAAGCGGGCAGCGCGTTCACGTACGACTGTTCCACGATAAGTTAAACGTCCAAGAAAATCAGTTTGATTGC
>JABSTR010001142.1:125000-129066 GCA_013339765.2 Haemaphysalis longicornis
TGACGTCACTGCGGTTATCAAGCCGCCCAGCGAAGCCCCCACTACGGCTGCGCCGCAGCCGCCGACGCGGAGCCTCCTACACTCCCCACGGGCGGCTTTTTCGCAGCTATCCGGATAACAAGACGTCGGGCGGTCGCGCAACTCTTAGCCCGTATAGACAAACTCTACTATACTCGGTTACAACTCAAGAACGGCACCACCTCATGTAGTGTATCACTCCGCCAAAGCGCCGGACCCGTGACGTCAGTGCGCGCGCGTTTTGAAAGGGGTTTGCTATGAATGCGTGATATCGTCTGCCTTGTCTCACGCAGTTTGTTTGTCGTCACTGGAGTCGTTTATAAGCATATTAAGTCCAAAAAATCACGGGAACGGCTCACGCCAGGTTCAAAATATTCCCAGTAACGCCCTACTTACGCCGCGCGGAGAAACGTCCGGCTACGGTGATAAGGCACAGCTGCAACTTCCGGTGCCGTTTTTAAGTTGTCACCGAGTATACCAGTAGAGGGAGCAGTGGCTCCACAGAGGCGGGTTCCTCTCCCTCCCGCTAGGGGTAAGAGGGAAGGGATTCTCCCGCCGGTGATGTTTAGCTGCCGATTCCTTTGCGTGAACCGCACAATTTGTGCGGCGATGGCGCTGCCGTTCTCCAGCGAGCGCACGTTGACGTTCAAACTGACATAAGAGCACCACGACTCCGTTGTTTCAGCAGATTGCACATTTATTAGAACTGGGTTTAATTTTTAAGCAGGTTCTTTTCAGCACTGTCAGTGGATTTTAGGGCTTGTCAAGCTGCCTAGAGCGTCTTATTGCCCAACAAATCCATATTTTATGGAAATAAAGCAATTCAAATTCACCGGTCCCTGTTTCGATTTTGTCCTAGCATTTTTAAATAGTCAGGAGTACCGCCAGGAAACTCATGCGAGTAAACGTGTACGCTGTTGCCCCTTCCATTGTGCATGTCACCGGCGAAACTCAGGGATTACAAGCGCAGTCGGCTAAACGATGCGTCCTGCGTCAGCCGCTGCGCTGGGAAGGGGAAGCATTGTCACCAACTTTTACACTTGTTAACATGATTATACATAGGTTGATTTTTCGGTTTTTTTGTTTTGTTGTTGTTGTTGTTTCTGCTTAGATAAGACTTGTATAAATTTCGCGTGGTTTGCTTCCAATAAACAGTTGGAAGTTGGCGCCTGTATATGTCTTACCTCGTTTCTTTCGTCTACGTCTAGTTTGCGCCACGTTTTCTTCTTCCTTAAAAGAAGCAGTAAACTTTATCTAGGCGAGCCTCAGGAGGTTTTGGCAGTGCAGAGAGCTGACGCTGTGCGTCAATTAGTTGCGTTACAACAGTATTTTTGAAGCGAAGCTTGATATGGCTTGTCCAAAGGAATACCTGGCGGCCCCGTGTACGCTGAAAACTCCCCCGGCGCATCCCCATGAGCATGCGCGAGAGAAATAGTTTGGGGAGGACCTAGAAGTAAGAAAATGAGATTTCTCGCATCTACCGACCCTGGTGAGTGCACGGATCGGCGCATCGGAGGGAGCGAGAAAGAGTTGCTCTCGCAGCAGACCGCGCGCAGCGAGCGACTGCGTGAAGCACCGCTCAGGCGACAACGGCGGGAAGGGGTGGCGGTCGAGGTGCATTCTTGGCAGCGTCTACGTGGCAATGGCAAACATCAGCCACACGAAATGGCTACGCCACGTGGCATACGTACTCCCGAGGGGCCGTATTTCCTAATCACCAGCTGCACGTTAGAGCTTCGCTAGTTCAGTATCTGTACCGAGTGCATGGGCACATTTTTTTATTGATGTTCTGACGAAAAGCCTGTGCAGAACCAGAGTCCTTCAATGCTTTACAGAACTGACGTTGAGAGAGCATCCATATAGTTTCAGAATATATGAGATGCCATTTCGAAAAGCGTCTGTATCGGCTTTCACTTAATAGCAAGATTGGCGTAAGATTGAAAATTAGCAAGACAAAAAATAACAAAACGCTTGTCGACGTGGTGGTGACTACCTGTTGCATCATCCCGGAATTTGGCCGAGGAAAGCTTATTGATAGATAGATAGATTGATAGATAGATTGATAGATTGATTGATTGATTGATTGATTGATTGATTGATTGATTGATTGATTGATTGATTATGATTGATTGTGGGGGTTTAACACACCGACGCAACGCAGGCGATGAGGCGTCGTAGTGGAGGGCTCCGGATTAATTTTGACCACCTGGGAATCTTCAATGTTCACCGAAATTTCGTACACACGGGCGTTTTTACTTTCCGCCTCCATCAGAAAGCGGCCGCCGCGGCCGGGAATCGAACCCGCGCCCTCGTGCTCAGCCGCGCAAGGCTGAGGAAAGTTGAAGCAGCGGGAAATTATAGAGGATTGTGGGCGGCCAAAGCGAACTGATTGTGGTTGAAATTTATAATGGTGCCTTTTTTAGGGTTATAAGGCCATTCGCAAGTGAATCTAGCGCGAAAGCATGCAGCAGCAATTATACGCCAAATTAGATTACGCTCTCTTGGCCTTGGTAAAAGCTGCGCAGGTGGCGCCATCTTGTGAAAGGTCGGTGCAACAACCGTGGCGTCCGGCGCCGATCGCGGAGGCCATGCTGTAACGCCCAGACCGGCGCGACTGTTTAGCTTTCACGCGTTGCAGGCTAACCAACCCAGTCGATCACCCTCCTAAAATCTTTACCGTTCGGTTGCACAGACGCAGTCGAATTAAGCTTCAGAAGCCTTCTGAACGACAGTTTCATAGCCTGCCAGTGTTAAGGCGTTGTGCTGTTGATCCCAATGACGCCGGTTCTACCCCGGCTCTGGTGGCCGCTTTGCAGATTGAGCCGAAAACAAAAACATATTTGTGTCCAGATTTCTAGCGTTCAGCTGTAGCAGACTCCTTCAATGCTTGAGGGATGTAAGGCTGTAGCAAAAAACGAACAATGGCGATATCTACCGGAAGAGGCATCTTTGAAGAGCTATTTCCCAAAAAGTGTTTCCGGTATTGTTCGCAGATTGCAAAATGAATTTTGGGCAATGTCTTAAATATAGGACATTAGGGCCGAAAGGGTCAAGGGGGCATGAAGAAAAAAATACACGTTTGGTTCATTAAAAAGACTTCTATGTCCCGATAACAATGATACCTATTTTGAGCCAAACTTCGAACGAATAATCGAGATGTTAAAAAATCAGTAGCTAGATCGTTGCGCTGCTGAGCACGAGATCGCGAGTGTGATTCTCGGCCGCGGCGGCCGCTCTTCTGATGGAGACGAAAAGCAAAAACGCCCGTGTGTACGAGATTTCGGCGCACGATAAAGATCCCCAGGTGGTCGAAATTAATCCGGAGCCCTCCACTACGGCGCGCCTCATCGCCTGCGTTGCGTCGGCGCGTTAAACCCTACAATCAATCAATCAATAAATATTCATCAATCAATCAATCAATCAATCAATCAATCAATCAATCAATCAATCAATCAATCAATGAGAGATGTTAAAGCAAGCACATGAACCAGTGGCGCCTCCCCAGCCACTTTCCGGCGATTGCTATATGACGTCACAGAGTTGTTCGTGCGATTGGTAGCTGCTGATGTAAGCCAAGAATCATGACTGGACGATTCTATACTCGGTCACAACTCAAGAACGGCACCACCTCATGTAGTGTATCACTCCGCCAAAGCGCCGGCACTGAAGTCAGGCGCGCGCTTTTGAAAGAGGTTGCATGAATGCGTGATATCGTCTGCCGTTCCTCACGGCAGTTTGGTTATAGTCACTGGAAGTCGTTTATATAGCATGATTAAGTCAAAAAATCACGGGAAGGCTCAATCCATGCTTCAAAATATTCCAGTAAGTAACCCCCCTAATGCGCCGCGCGGAGAAACATCCGGCTACGGTGATAAGGCACAGCGGCAACTTTCGGTGCCGTTCTTAAGTTGTCACCGAGTATAGTGGGCCTCTAAGCCCGTTTTATCGGATCACTTGAGTGCTAACGTACAGTTCGCATATTAGACTTGAAATTTTGCGCATGCTCGCGGTCGTTCAAACAGCTTCCAGTTTGAAATCTCACTTACCT
>JABSTR010001143.1:0-46527 GCA_013339765.2 Haemaphysalis longicornis
GAGAGAGACGAGAGAGAGCAACAAAGACACGTGGAACCTAGGTAATGTGGAGCAAAGCATGTCTGATACACAAGTGCTGCCTTTGGCCGTATAAGCTGAGGGCGCCTCTTCGCGGACTCGGAAGCAGCACAATTTCTCGGAAGAGCTTAGTCGCGGCATCTGTGCGGCAGCAGACGCGGTCTATATCTGAGTCACGTCAGGCAAAGTTAGGGCACGTTCCAGGATTTTGCAGCAACACCCATCGCACTTTCGGCAGCGTGCTTTAGTTTTCTTTCAATCTTTCGATTGTTGGTGAACACTTTTTAGTGATATATTTCCAGTCGAGATTTGAGGCCTCGTTGAGGTTCCAGGTACCGAACGGGAGCAACGATTGCCTGTTTAACGCTGAGTGTTTTGCGGTGAATCCTTCGGCTAGGTGTTGTTGTGTACTACGTCAGCTTTACTTTTGCTGTGACCTCTTGCTTCATTTTATCTCTTGCTCACTATTTTCTCTTGTAGTGAAGTTTAGATGTACTTAGTTGAAGTTTCTTTCTTAACAGTAACTGTCTTCAATCGGCCCCAAGTACTATGCCATTGCCTCGGCAAAGTTATTATGTTTTTTTTTTTCAAATAAATTTAAAATAGCAGCAAACTTAAGATCTTAAATGGGGCCGTACATCAACAGCAAAATGCCTTTTCTTAAGTCCTGACCCAACCACCGTTGCAACCAGTGTGTGGCTTCGCCGGCTGACTAAAAGCAGCTTGGTTGTCAAGACAACCCAGGGGTAAAGAAAATCCAGTAGGTAGGGCACGGCATGTCTGATCACCAGAGGACGCCTACAAACTGCTGACTATTTCCTGTACTTTTTTCAGGATTTCCAGGGCGGAAGTACGCCGAGGCGTGCCTTACCTCGAGAGGGCTGACAAATTCCGTTACTTCAAAGCCACGATCACGTATCTGGAAACAAAAAGAGAGAGCAAAAAAGAATAGTGGAAAAGATACAGAAGCGATACCTCGGCGCTGCCTTGGCAGAAAGTATGTGCAGGTGTTCTCACTGCGGCATCCTGTTTGTTCGTGCCGACTGGTGTTATCTTGACTGGTGTGTGCACTGTCTTTTGTAACGACAAATAAGGGAGGCTCTCTCTCTCTCAATCAATCAATCAATCAATCAATCAATCAATCAATCAATCAATCAATCAATCAATCAATCAATCAATCAATCAATCAATCAATCAATCCACGCATGCGCACATGCACACGCACACACACGCGCACGCACACACACACGCACACACACATGCGCGCGCACACACACGCACGCACGCACGCACGCACGCACACCCATCCATCCATCCAGCCATCCATCCAGTGTCTTCCCTTTCTTAACCCTTTCGGTCTGATTTTTTTCTTTCAACCAAAGCAATGTTTCCTGTGTGTTTTCCTAAAATTTGGGGTATCATAAGCCCAGAAACAAGAAATAGAGCTGTAAGTGCAAATACTAACAGATTTATTAATGAGGCAGTTATTTAGGACATCTGGAAATTAAAAATTTTATGTTGAGCAGGGACATCACTTTTGCATACTTTCCTAAACCGTATGACTACATGACCATATAAACAAAAAATGAGCTTCTTAGTGCACGTATTTATAGATTTACAAGCTTGAAAATAAAACCCTGGCCGTTTTTTCAGCCTACATGTCGTAATTTTGTCTTCACCGGAGCTTCTTCTTCAATGTAGCGCCCAGCTCCACTAAAATGGAACAACAAATAAATCAACGACTGCGATGCTAAAATAGTTGTGCTCGCGGAACCGTGGCTGTCCAGCAAGATTCGCGATAGTGAAGTGTTCCACACTGGAGGCGAATATAAGCTTTACAGGTCTGACCGTAACACTAGAAGTGGAGGAGGTGTTCTGATTGGTCTTTCTGTTGATTTGCACTAACATCTTATACCGATAAGGTGCACTGTAGAATTTTTTGGCGCTTGCGCACGTTTTGGTCTCAATGAAGTTATTTTGTGTGCCTGCTACCATCCACCAAACTCGTCATCTGATTTTTTTATATGTTGTACGATGCTTTAAACAATAGTAGTTGTTCGCTACCCTGCTACCCCAATTTTTTATTAGGCGATTTTAATTTTCCCGATATCTCTTGGATCGGTGGTTATAACCATGCTACCTCCCGCACACGCGTGGGAAATTCTTTTTTTAATCTTTGTAATGACTATCACTTCACCCAAGTAGTGAAGGAACCTACACGTGTCACTGTTACTTCCTCGAATTTGCTGGATCTGATACTCACCACAACCCCTGATATAATTTCTCCTCTTCATTATCTTCCTGGGTTAGCGATCACACCAATCTTCACTTAACTTACGATGTTACCGCCACAAAATGAGCAGCTTTTTTCTAAAACCATAACAGATTATAAATGCGCAGACGTGGCCGCAATCAATGCTGAAATGGAGAATTTTACTGAGTCGTCTCTACGAAGCTTTTCTTTGCGCACTGTTGAAGAAAACTCGAGAGCCTTTGAGAATATTGTTGAATCCATCATTAATAGATTTATTCCCCTACGCACAATCAATCCGATCATCTTTCCGCTCTCCATGGTTCACCACCTCTCTTAACCGGCTGTGCAACAAAAAGAAACGGTTATCCGTAGCGCAGTATTATCGGATAGCAGCGAAGGGTGGTCAGCCTGCCGAAATGTAAACTTTAAATATAAGCATGCACTTCTTACAGCCAAGCGTGACTTTTTTACTAAGACGTTGCGCTCTTTGCTGCATACTAACCATTGCAGATTCCTGTCAACAGCAAATGGTTCTAAAAAAATGGCAGCATCTCCACTCCGTGGATGATGGCGAAGGTGCGGAGTACGGGGACTCGAAATGACACCCGATTTGCGCTCTGACCGTCATTCAAATTGAGCCATGAGTTGCATCTTGATTATTCCCTAAACGAAAATGCAACTCACGGCACAAATCGAATTTCGCTTGATTTTCGCTTGATGGTGGTGTGCGCACGGATGGACGCGGACGGACATTGGGAGATACTAAGGTACTCCGCACCGTTACAGGCGAGGGAGTAAGCCGTTTGACTCTCTGGTGCTAACTCACGGTCATAGCCGAATGGGTAAGAGACTGACACTAACTCTCTCTCGCCTACCAGACACAGTCTCGAATATTGCCGGTCCCTGCGTAATTTTTTGGCGATTGCAAATGCTATGCGCACGGACGCGGACGGACATTGTGCGGCCCTAAGGTGCTCCGCACCTAAAAAGAAACGGTCCAGTTGAGTGTTCACGACGGTAGTGTGATACCACCGAATGAGTGTTGTGTGGCCTTGCAAAATGCATTTGTTCTTTCTTTTTGTAATCGTGTTTCTACTTTGTTACCCAAGGTTGATAATGTGTATTTTCCGTATATGGACCCACTTGTTGTTGGTTGGGTTGGCATCAGTAAATTAATTCAAAACTTAAGGGTATCCTCCCTCGGTGCTGATGGGATCACTGCGCAGTTCTTGAAGCTAACCGAAACATACTTGTCGCTAATATTGTCCAGGCTATTTTCGCAATCTTCGTAGTTTTCTGTGTTGCCGAGCGTCTGGAAGGCGGGAAGGGTGGTGCCAGTTCCGAAGCAAGGCGGTGCCTCTAGCCCTTTCAACTATAAGCCCATTAAACTCGCAAGCATCCTCTGCAAACTGCATGAGCACGTAATACATTTCAATTTAATGACTTTCCTCGAAGACAATTTTTTTGATAACCCCAGCATTGTTTTAGAAAGTTTTTTTTACGTGAAACGCAACATTTAGTTTTCACTAATGATTTTTTTCCATAACAGACCGGGGTGCCAGTGTGCATTGCATTTTTCTAGATTTTCGAAAAGCGTTCGATTCAGTTTCTCACAAACTTCTATTGCTTAAACTAAGTGCTCTTAATATAGGCAGCAGCTTACTCAAATGGATGTAGTGTGTGTTTCGTATAACCGAACACAATATGTAAGTGCTAACAATTTCAACTCACTGTTGCGACACGTAAAATCTGGAGTTCCGCAAGGTTCTGTTTTAGGTCCCTTACTCTTCCTAATTTATATTATTGACCTTCCTAACAACATTTCTTCTACAATTACACTTCTTGCTGAACATTGCGTGATTTATAGTGAACTAATTAACCCGGAAGATTCCGTCTCTTTGCCGTTCGACATTAATACCGCATCTTCTTGGTTCAATAATTGGCTGATGGAAGTTAACGTTAACAAATGTAAAATAATGAGAGTTTCTTCTGGCGTAAACCAGTATAACCCGTCTGACATATTTCCGTACGAACTTAACAATGTACATTTATCTTCTGTCTCTTATAAGCACCTTGGCGTCGACATTAGCACTAATCTGCAATGGCATGAACATATTAATTATGTTACTAATAATGCTAACCACATGCTTTGCTTTTTACGCCATAACTTTGTTCTTTCTCCAGTGTCTTTAAAGCTCTTACTATATAAAACCCTTGTTAGATCAAAATTAGAATATGCATAATCGATTTAGGATCCTCATACGGTAGTTTTGTCTTCATCAGAACCGTGCGGCTCATTTCATTCTCACCAAGTACTCACGAACTGCCAGCATCACGTCAATTAAATCTTCTCTTAAACTCAGTGACCTTGTTGCTAGAAGAAAACGTGCGCGCTTATGCCTTTTTCATGAGATTTACTCTACTAACCACATTCTAAAACAGGCTCTCATTTCTGTTCCATCCAACTCAGCACGTAACGATTACAGGTACAAGGTAGGGGTTCTTAAACATCGCGCAAACCCCTTTTACTCGTTCATTACCAAGACCTGCAATAACTGGAACCACCTCGCCGCCTCAATCGCCAGCTTTCCGGATCCTACATCATTCAAAACGGCTGTAACTAATGTTGTGTGAATTTAACCATTCCTCTCTGTAACGCCTTTGGGCTTTGAGAGTATTTTAATACATAAATAAACAGTGATATCTACCGCGGTAGGCATCATTGGAGAACAATCCCGTTGAAAACTAACAGTTTCGCTTTCGTTCTCTTGCGCTAGAGAAACTTCTAGGTGATGGCGTCAATTGACACCACCAGGGCCGAAATGGTAGAACCTCGTTTATTATTTTCCCATATGCGCCATCCTCCTCATCTTGTTTTACCAGTGCGTGTCGTAACGATAACAACCAGCTAACACTAAAGCTTTTTTGCCCCATGGAAGAAAAGCAATGGCGCGACAGAGAAGACCGCACTTGTTTGCTTATTATACACCCGCCCCATCGCTAAGCTTTACAAGAGCAACAGAGACAACCACCGCCGGAGTCTGAGCTTCATCCATCAAGGTTCACGCTGCGCTAAGCTCCAAATGTACAGCCTCCTTACTGCTGCCTCCTTTTGTTCTCGGTAAGCCCCGGGAGTCGCCCTGTTTGTCCCAGCCTCAACAAGGGGGACTGGACTGGAATATAAAAGGGCGGGAAAGAAGGCCCAACGAAAGACGGCGATGGTTGAAGAGGGAAAAGGGAGACTACATTGCAAGCATGTTTAGATTTTAGCGTTTGCCCCGGTTTCTCTTGACGAGTCCCGCTGTGCCATTGTACTCCGGGCCCTTGTCTTGCTGAGAAGGCCGCGGCCTCACGCTCGAGAGAAATGGCAGCGGGGCTCTTACTGGACGTTTTTTTTTTTTTTCTTGGGATGTGCTTGATGGTTGCCATCATCGCCGCAGGCGTCTCGAACTCGAGAGGCGCCACTTCTTACAAGTCGCTCGCTGAGCTCGATCCACGCTGGCCCGGCTTCCCTAATGACTTACGCGTGTACAGCACAAATTGTTGCTGCCTTACTCGACGCCCCAGCGCTCGCCTCCGCTCTGATAAAAAACGGCGTGCGTCTGACGTGTGACGTCAACAAAGGGGCATGGTTGGCGGCGCTTTGCAGCCGCCGATGTCAAGAAGCACGCGTTTGGAGGACATAAGTACTCAGTTCATAGTTCTGCGGGCAATTAAATTTTTCGCAAATCTAGTTCCATACGCAGTGTTCCAGACGCAGTCGCTCGGTTCTTTGCGACGTTGTCATTCCAGCGCTGTTACGACTATTGCGACGTTGCCTGCTCAGCCCGCAACCAACGCGGTGCAGAGTTGAGCGACAAAGTTGTCGAGCCGACAATGGGTTAGAGCAGCATTTATATACAGCATTTACAAGGAAAACAAAGGCGCTACATGGCTTGCACGAAGGCGACAGCACGTCTCAGCTCGGTGCCTTCGTTGAATGCCGCCCTCTCCGCCCTCGCCGCAGCTTCCCGGCTAATTTTATACTCCCCGCAGTCTGTTGCCACCGCGAGCACTTCAAATCCCTCAAATCAGGACTTTCCGCTGGGACCAGTTTGAATTCGACGAATGGTAGCGAAGTGAATTCGTCAGGCGATACGCCGAGCAGGCGAAAGGGAAGGCGACTTTTTGGCGCCGTTTCCAGGCGTGTTGGTGCACGTCTGCCGCAGGCCGACGAGCCTTTGTCGGAGACGTGATTCTGCCCAGCCGTGGGCGCTTCGCCAGCCGAATCGAATTTGTGCTGGGCGGTCTGGCACAACAGTTTCTTCGCGGAGATGTAGCATCCCTCAACGGAAGAATGCGTCGGTGAAAATACTAAGAGAATATTTTCTGCTCCCGTCTGCTGAGTTTGCTAGAATAAATAAACTAAAAATTGACCGCGTATATGTTCCTTTAGTTGGAAATGTCGACGAAAGATGATAGCTTTTCGTCGACATTTGCCAAGTACGTAAATGTCTCCCTTCTCTTTCCCGCTAACCTCTCATGCCGTTCCTCTACCGTCGCGCTCCTCCCTAGGTAAACACGCTGTAGGTTTGCTCAAGTCAATTTAAATTTACCGCGTTCCACTGCTTTAGGCCGGGTGCCTCGATGCCAGCGCTGCCGTACGCCGGAGACGCGCGTGAATCGAGGCGCCCTACTTCGACGTTTTTAGAACTATGTTGCCCTGCTCACGTGAGTTTCAAGCGGAATGTGGAACCTATCAAGTGGGACCTCTCGTAGCTCTTCCTGTTTAATTTCTTCAAATGACACCAGAAGCTACAGTGGCGCGGGCGACACCAGGTGACGAAGTGAACTTTTCTGCATTTGATGTATTTCATTTGCTATCGTAATTTTATACAGATTTTTTTACAGAATTTTATACAAATTTTTTTACATAATTTTATACAGAATCCTGATTTTGTTATACACGAACGCTGCAAATATTACTTACGTATTGACTTGCTACCTCACATCTGCGTAATGCCTTGTTCTTGTTCAACAATGTTGTTAAGTACGAACATTGCCGCCGCACTTGGGCGATTCGATTTGGCTGTGGGTATATAAACCTATTGTGCAACCTCTGTTTCAGTTTATCCGGATGGCTGAACCGAGTTAGAGACAGACAGACATACAGACAGACCAAACTTTTTGTGTTTAAGAAGCCCAAGAAAGACTATCGTCTTTAATAACGGGTGTGTGTTGTCTCTCACCCGCACCGGGGATTCCCGATACACTATCGAGCTGGTGCTCTCGGTAGCTTGCTTTGAAGGTTCGTCGAGATGGCAGCTTGAGTGTAAAGGGTCTGAAAAGGCAACAGCTTTTTTGTGCGTTCAAATATAACAGGTGCCCGGCTAATTCTCATCCGTCTAGCAGGGGCGCACAAGATAGTGCAGGAGGTGCAAGACGACCAAACGCCAAATAACCGTGTTGCCGATTTATTGCCTGTACGCAGCTGGACGAAGTCTATAATGAAGCTTGAAATCACACTTCAGGTTAGTGTGCTGTTTAAAAACCTGTAACAACATACGTGAGGCTCTAAGTTCGATTTTTTAAAGAGGAGCTGTAAATACTACCTTGGCAAAAACCAGTCCTGTCCGTCGTCTGCGTAGACAAAATATTTCACCCTACGCTTCACCAGTGGAATTGCGATCGCACTCTTGAACGACAACAGAAAGTTATTGAACGTTGCGCCACGTGGTTACATTGGCAGCTTCACTGTGCAATTACTTTTTATCAGTGACAGGATCTCAGAATTTTTAGTTTTTTAAGGGAATCAACAGAACCGAGTAACCACTTAATTACGCGAATACAGTCGGGAAGTTTCTTTAAAAAATGTTGAATAGCACTGATCCCTAGTGGTTCTGCAGAGTTTGGGGCTTCATACGCGGCCCGCTGTCTACCTGGTTTATATACACATCATTAGTTCTCGTAACTATGATTAACTGCTCCTTCGGTACCTGAAGGTGCTTTAAGTAGGAAATTCTTCGTACATTTTTCATACTTCGATTAGAAAAGGAAATTAAAAGGCGAAGATCAGTTTGGGGTAAATGCGTCTGAGAGGCTTCGCCGGCGTACGTGTGCGAGTAAGTTAACTCCCAACGGGACATCCTCCACGTGAGGAGCTCGGAAGCGGGCTCTTTAGGCTTAGTTGAGCCCCATCCTCGAGCGGCACTCCTTTTCCTTCCGCTCATGGCGCTGAAAATGCGCCCCACATCATCTATCACTGTCCAATCTTAGCCAACTTCGACTAGTGTCTCTCTTGTTGCTTCCTCTCTCATCAGTATCATTTCCGAACGTAGAAGCCGCCTTCCACCCTTAGCCGCATCCGGGGATAGACTCCCCTGGGAGCACGTATTCACGGGAGCAAGAAATTTGCATTAGTATGCTTTTCGGAAAGCAAACATAAGCGTTTCGAGGCTGTTTTGAATGCTTCCCGTATAATTACTACATTAGTATGCAGTGAAAAGTTCATTCCATAATGAGGGGTGGATCCTTTCATACTCAAATGTCCCTGTGACACTTTGCGCTGCAGTTTTGGAAGCCGAGGTTGCTAGCTCTGGAAAATGCAAGCGGAACGTCGATGAGTAGATGGTGCTCATGATGAAGTGTGGCGTATTTGTTTATAAATAGGGGTGGGGACCAAGCTTACCGAGTGTATAGCCTTAGGCTGTACTAACTATAAAAATTGTGCAATAGACTTATGTAAAAATGTGTGGGGTAAACAATGTGTATTTTCCGTACACGTCTGAAACAAAATAACATAAAAGAATCCGGATGCAAACGTTTTAAAAATTCTTTAAAGTTTTAAAATAAAAAGAAATATACTGAAATAAAAAAAAACATCAGGCATGAACAAGGAAAATAGACCAGACAATTTCTAAAATGAAGCACAGTATTTAAGCGTTGGCAAGGCCACCCACGACGAAGAACCACTCTGAGGCTCGCTACGCGAGCCCCGTGCAGCCCGATGCTCCTAGCTAGCTAGCTAGCTAGCTGCCTGCCCTGCCCTGCCCTGCCCTGCCTGCCTGCCGTCCATCTGTCCGTCCGTCTGGCTGTCGGTCTGTCTGTCTGTCTGTCTGTCTGTCTCTATCCGTCCGTCTCTCTGTCCGCCCGTCCGTCTGTCTGTCACGAAGTGTGGGTACCCAACACAAAGAAGCGGGAAGTGAGAATTTTTCCAGAGCCACGTGTGTGAATTCAAGTGGCGTCGCATTGGAGTTGTGGGTGTCGTTTACAGCTTTACTTTCCAACCACCTTCACAGAATGGATTGGAGCCAATTTCTTTTTTTTTTTTTTTTGTGCCGACCCGGCGTACGACGCGTCGGCCAACGGCAGAGCATATCTGGCCTACTTTCTTATCGGCAGAAAACACAACGTTCACGTCGTATCGGAAACCCACTGTCTTGATGCCATGGGAGGGCCAATGAACATACCGAATTTTTTCCACTCTTTTTTCTTTCTTGTGAGGCAGGTTTCAAAACAATCGTGTCATTGGTTTGCTTAATGGCACGTCTGATTTATTCGCACGTGGCTTCAATGGCACCCTTCTGGAACCCCGCCTTCTTGAGTCTTTTTACTTTGCCATCAAAACTAGTACCCATCAAGTACGTGCACGACTTGTCGAGTGCTGACCGTAAGCATGACCATGCTATGCTTTTCTCAACCAGCCGAATGCACACACCCAGTCGGTTAAGAATAGCATAGCATGGTCAAACTTAGGTCGGCTCCACAGGCCATGGAACGAATAATGTTAGGAGCAACACTAAGGGACAGGAAACGAGCTACCTGGATCAGAGAACAGACTAGAGTTGACGATATCACAGTTCAAAAAATTTCTCCCACCTCCCCTCGCGGGAACCCCTGTGTAGATGCGACGCACAGGTGGTTCCGTTGTCGTTTCCGTTAGGTTGATTCTCCCATCGCGTGAAACGTGCCGTGAACCCCCTGCCGCGGCTATGACGCAACACAATCCAACACAATCCACTTTTTCCATTAGTGAAACTTAAGCGCAAAAATTTTACAGGGACGAGAAAGGGAACGGCACAGGCGCTTTTCTCGTCGTGATTCACTTCATGGAGATACGTGAATTTTAGATGCGACTGCATCTCATTCACTCGCCTTGTCCCTCCATACGGCGTTGTTATTGTCCGTCCACACCCCTCCCCCATTCTCCTCGCCGCGCGAGCTGCGCTCTCCGCCGCTCACTCCCTCTCCTCTCCGATAGCGAACACTCTATCGCGAGGGGCATTGGATTGGATTCAATTGGGTTGGCTTGGCTTGGCTTGGCTTGGATTGGGTTGCATTTGGATTGGATTGGATTAAAGTGGATTGTAGCAAAATGGAGAGACGAGCTAGTTGGTGAACAATTCCCATGAGTGAAACTTAAGCGCAAAAATTTTACAGGGACACGGTGCTGTGCCCTGAGCACGGACGCCGTACGCCGGCCAAGCCTCGGCCTTAAAATGCTTCACCCCTAATAAAGGAAAAAAAAAATGGACTTGTGCTGGATATGTAGTGATGCGAATGACAACCACTGGACAATGAGGGTAACAGAGTTGATATCAAGAAATGAGTCTAGAAGGAGGGGAAGGCCATTAATCTGACGGAAGGAAGTAATAAAAATTTCGGGGGTAAACTGTAGACTCGAACAGCGTAAGAAAGGAGTGGTTGGAGGTCAGTGGGAGAGGCCTTCGGACTGCAGTGGACCTGAGTAAGTCTATATCCAGTAACTCTGAGTAAGATGATGATGATGGTGATAATGATAACGATAATGACGATGATGATGACGATTACGACGACGACGACGATTGCGTTAGGCTTCCACCCGAAACTAGCAGTATAGAAGGGCGTACGTAAAAAATGTGTGCCGAGAAGCTGAAGCCGCACAAGCGTCACATCGCTCTGGTTGCGGTAACCGACGCTACGAACGAGGGAATAAAAGACGGGAGTTTCTATGCGCGTGACAGCAGCGGCTCTAAACGAGATTTTGCTTCATCCGACAAGATGAATTGGTCGCTGAACCGAAGGCAGGCCTGCAACCACTGCGCCACCCAGAAATCTTTGTTCAACAACGCACTCCGGTCTCACCCTTCTCTTTTCTCCCCCTCTGACTCTCCCCTTCGACCATAACAATGCTTTGCTGGTGATAGAGCCCTCTTTCCCGACTCTCGCAATCTCCGCCATTACTACTGCCATGTTTCTGGGCTTCCTTCGAAATTGTAGTCGCCTGACGACATAGACCAGTGCTTAAAAGTACCAGCATTGAAGCCGTCCGCAACACTTGTTTTCATTACAGGAAATTTTAAAACGGGCGGGAATGCTGTTAATGTGGTTAGAAAATACAAACAAAAGCAGGATTACGTCACGGACTATGGGGAGCTCGGGCACTAAGCCACTTTTTTTTTTCCCCCATTTTTTTTTTTAGTTCGGAAACGCGGGACAACACTACTTTAGCCCCGACTGCATTGCGAGAACCTTTTCTGCCAGCCGGAAATGTGTGTGAATCAAGACTGAGGCCGCCGCAGACTTATAGCGTGCAAGGAAACACGGCAGGCGTAACATGCTACTAGACACAAAAGCGTTTAATGCAGAAGGCGCATCTTCTTTTCGTTATGGCGACCTTTATTTTACAATGTACCTATTTCCCCTACTTGCCGGTGCTCTGAAAACTACATGTTTTCTCACCAAGAGGGATAACTTTTCTCTAGGGTCGGAAATTTTGCATAAACAAACCATCTTAGGGACGAAGCCCCTTAGGAGCTGGGGCTGGGTCTGATGGCGTCTCCTAATACAGCGGGAAACTCATTTTCGCCTCCCGCAAGAACAAAAAGCACAATAAAAAAAAGAACACCGGGACATTCGTTTACGCATCGCGCTAAAGCGCTTCGTAACGCGTACTAAAAAACACCGGGACACTCCTTTACGCCTTGCGCTAGAACGCCTTGTGCTTCAAAGGTAAGAGACTTTTACAGCAAAGCTGTATTCCTCAACCCCCAACGGTTTCATTTCCATTAGCAAAAACGCGAAGGCGCCAACAATACACTTATATACTGCAGGCTTCGCCGCTCCCCAGGTTTCACCTTAGTGGAGATGGCCCGGGAATTTTTAACTATTTTTCTTTTGCAGCGCGTGTTATTCCATCGTTTTTAAATTTGTAATCTCATACGTACAAAATCGATGGAAGGTTTTGAGAGCAAAGGGAGGTGGAGGGCGAAGCCGTTTTTTGAAACTTCATTCTGCCCGACGCATAAAGCAGCAAAATCGTCAAATGTCACTTATTTGCTAGAAGAAGGAAAATAAAGCGAAAATAATTTAAATGTAACAAAAGTGAAAGAGCAAACAAAAAATGAAAGTGATTGCCGCGTCTCCTTGTTCGGCGGAGAAAATAGGATTGCATCTTGTCGGATTTTGATGCGCCGAAGAAGCATTAGGAGTACGGGAGGTGATTTCTTTCTAGAACGAGGAAATGAAGGAGAAAATGGTGGGACAGGTGCATGGGGAACGATGGTATAAGAGAGCAAGGCCGATGCGAGAGGCACGTTGTCCGACCCTTTTACAGTAGGGGAGAAGCGGCGGGCTCAACAGCACAAGGTGTATACAAAGTAAATTTTAGACAAAAAACGATGTTTCTCGGCGTGCGAAAAAGACGCCTGGAAGGCAGAACGCACACCCCTTGCGTGCCGATAAGCTCAGGGGAAATAAGATGCTCGGGAAAACAATTGTCAGTGCTTATTTGCTCTCTCGATTCAGAAAATCGCATCGTGGAGAATAAGGCGCAGGGAGGCTGGGTTGGCTGGCTGTCGATGGCGACATGCACTTTCCAAAGACACCTCATCCTCCTACGTTTCCTGACATTTGTCTCAAACGGTTATTTTTGCGTTTGGAATAGAACCTCAGTCGCTCGGCTTGTTTTTGCGTTCCTTGGATCGTTTCTAAAATTTCCTATACACTCAGTGGTAAAGCTGTTTTTTTTTTGTTATTTTCTTGACGCGTAACTTGCGTGGTTTTATTTCACGCTCTGTCGTTATTTTCCTAGAGAGTTTTCTGTTTCTGTTTCTGTCTTCGCCTCCGACGCTTTGAAGCGTGAGCGCCAAGCGTCCCACTCACAATTTTCTGTGAAGAGGAAATAAAACACTGCATCCAAAGCAGGAAGAAACCTGGATTACGTAGACGTGAAGAGAGCGCCGACTAGTAGTACATATGTATGCTCACTTTTTGGCACGAAGATTGTTTCCCACACAAAAATTAAAATATAGAACTGAAATGCGAACAACTGGGAAATCGAAATATAAAGCTAGAAATGCGTAAATCATTTCTTTGTTCGTGTACGTTGGAGAAACACAAAGCAGCTCAAAGAACGCGTGATGCACAGGGCTAACAGATTTATCGTAGTTACACCTTGCCCTTTCATATAAATTTAAACGCTATCGTTGTTTATTGCATGAAAAAACCGCAGTGCAGATCTAGCTGTTATTTGGAGAGAAATTTCTTGCTACAAATATTTGTTGAGCAACGTAAGAGTTCGGGAAAAAAAGAAGTGGTGAAGACAGAAGGAGTGGTCTTCTTTTGAGCAAAATAAGAAATTGCCGATTCTTTTCTTTCTTTGAGGCGTGCTTTAGCTTCAGTTACAAGCGAGCAGGATAAGAACATCGTGTCATTTTCTGTGAGAAAAATGTAAAATCAAGTTTTTAATAAAGCCACTCGCTCACTCACTCACTCACTCACTCAAAACCATCGATCCCCGACGTTGCCTTGGGCCCGAGTTCTTCGTACTGTGACAAAACAGGCAAAGAGAGCTAATAAACTTGAACCTGAACTTTTTCTGCGCTTCCAGTATGCGAAACTGATCCCGATGAACCAGCGCCCGCGGATAAAGGCTACTAATGTCCAATAGAAAACGAATACCCTGAAGAGCAAATGACTCCAATTTCTTTGTCCTTCCTCCTCTCCCGGGAGGCAACAAGGTGATAAATGGAGGCTGTCAGAACACACGGTGCCCCTGGTGGGTATAAAAATAAATGGGCAGTTTTGGCACGGGTGCAGTACAACCAGGAATGAATAGAGACAGTTTCTGTCTTTAAAAGCCCCTCAAATAGCTGACGCTATCATTCTCCTCAACTGAGCAGCACTCTTTTCTTTCGGGGTTCCAATCGTCCACCTGAAGAAATGCGCTCGCGCTATTCCCTCCACTGCAATTACAATCCGAATCTCTGGGGATTGCAAAAGTACTTTAGCGATTCTGCGGGCCCGCAGTCAGCCCAAGGAGCTCGCAGAGAATATTGTCAGAAATGAACGGCCGCTGAAATAACGAGAAAGTGGAGAGCAGTTCGCTCTGATCGAACGCAGGCGAGAAGGGGAATTTTTACCGAAAGGACAAATGAGAATACTTTAAATTGCGAGGAAACTGTTTTCCCGCCCGAATAAAATAGTGAGCACTGGAAGCCATTTGGAAGACGAATAATGTCGCGTGGAGTCCGTCCAGTAAAACAGGTAATTCTCAGCCCTAAACTTTTTCTAGAATACCGCGTTGATGGATAGGAGACAAAACCAAGTAATAAACGGATGTGCATTATGTATCTGTATTAAGAAGACACACGTGTCTCCTTCCTTTTCGTCTGGCGTAATTGCGTTCTTCTCCCGTATGACCTCAGTGAAGGAGTTCTCCTTACAAGCGATTGCAACTGAGGAATGCTGGCGCGTATGCCCAACAAATGATGGAAAATAAATGAACGAAATGACTTCACCCAATAACCTTCTCAAATGTTAAACAAAAACAGCATGGCCCACCAGCCAGCAAAAAGTATATTCATAACTGAGATAATGTTGCTTTGCCCTTTTTTCTGCGCTCCAGCCGACAAAACGGGAAATCTTTGCACTGATCTTTTAAAGCGAAACTTTCTATGCCTCACAGATGGCGACCGTCTTGTAACCAAAACGCACTGCAGGAAAGCCAACCTTACACAATGTGTTTCACAAAATGATGGTGATGATGATAAGCGACGGCACATCAAGCGCCTCAAGAAAATCTGTGGTTGATTCCTCAGTCACATAGAGTTTCATGCTCAGTCTTAGGAATCGGTAAAACACGAAAGTGAAATGTGCAGCGAAATATGCAGTGAAAGAAGCATGATTTGCGGGTCGGCGGCTGTCTTGTGGGTGTGCTTGGCGAACGACGTCGTGCTAGCTGCTCGCTTCAGCAAAGGGGGCGAACTCTTGGATCCTGCTCCGTGGCGTGTCCGGCAGACGGTTGTGTTGTGTCGAGCTCAGCTTGTGGAACGCAAGAGGGAGAGTTCGTAGCTTGAACGGTGAGCGTGCGAACGCGTTGCGCTTCACGCTGGCGTTTGTCTTCGCGCCAGACCACTCAAGTTCGCACCATTCGCCCGTCGGCGTTGCTACGAAGCAGCTTACGCCAACTGTCGGCGCTCGTTAGCGTCATGATGCATACTTCCATTCACCCCACCTAGACGACAGCACCATCTGCGTAAATGAAACTTTTTCTGGCGTTTCTCCTGTGCTCGTTGTCCTGGCGTCACTTCCGTGACGTCAGTGAAATCTTGCTGTATCTCGGACTAAAACACTTTCGTATTAAAACAAGAGCTTCCCGTGGCCGAAATAGAACCTTGGAACCTCGCGTTATGTAGCCGACTTCTACTTGATTGCGTCATTCCGGCACGGTCGAAGCCACTTGGAAACAGGCACATAAAACCTGTCGAAAAAATTCATACGACAACGCTGGTTGAAATGCAAAGCTTTCTCGCAAATGGCGATAGCAAACAGCGAAACCAAACTGAAAGTCGCAACATTCAAAGTCACAGCCTTAACGACAAAAATCCAACCCGTCACTGATCAAAGTCCAAATCCCAACGACGAAAAGTGCGGCCATTCACGATCAAAGTCCACAGCCCCTATGACAGCCGAGGGATCCTTCACGAGACGACTCAGCGTTCCAACCATCGTTGTCGTTTGACAAAGAGGTGCTTGAACTTTCTATTAGTGGACTGTTGTATGTTTTTAGTAGTAATATTGACCAACATTTTGAACTTTGTGTGAGCTTCCATTCTCGCTTCTGGCCTTCGAACATTACTAAGGCATAAAATTGGCATGTAACGAAAATAAGAAGCTTCTATTCTTTTCGTACTTTTCTTTATGAAGAAAACTGTAAATACGGAAGCTTATTTTCCCTAGTGTCTGCGTTTCCTGTTCTGCCTGGACGAGCGTGCTCACTTCACGGCGTACCAGCGTGGAATTTCGCTGCATCGAAGGATGCTCTGAAGTACTAAATATCACAAATTCTAGTGCGAGTACCACTTCAAGCACAGTCTTGCTTGCGCTGGGAGGCATAGTTGCAACGTGAGACCGCAGAGCAGCAAAAAGGACTCGAAAAATTTCCTTGCAGTCCTCCGCTTTGTCTTCCCGGGCATCATAAGCCTCCTTGGTTCTTGTGTTTTGCGCCTTCACAACACCGGCGTAGGGTTCTCGCTGACGCACCGGTGCAGACGGGAGCTGTTCAACAGATTTAATGGCTACCCTTAAAGACCCTACGTTGATCTGTTTGGCGGGAACTCCTGGAAGTTTGGGAATCGTCTGCCTGATTACCAGGCGCCAGGTCTTTTAACGGTGGAAAGTTGTCTCTACAAGGGGGCCGAACATTGGCTGTGGCAATGTTTTAGGCCCTGAGATGAATGCCATACGCCGATGTAGGGCACTCACCCGGAATGGACAGCGATTGAAGCAAGCAGGGTGGCCACCTCCGCAATTCGCACACCGTAAAGGCACACCAAATTTTTACCACTTAATTTGGCTCTGTCCATTATTCGACCGTAATCGCCACCAGCTTTTAACTCTCGGTCCTGCCCCTGCGGCTGAACAGGAACATGTTAGTTGGTTCCGTGACGATCCCACCACATTTGAAGCAATCACCCAGTACGCCCTTGAAAATAGTCTCTACAAATTGGTGTAACCGTCTTATCGACTTCCCCATACTGTCTACAGTGTGAACTGTCTGCAGCGTGCGCTTTCTTCAGAGTGAACCGCATCGTCTACAGTGTGAACAGTGCATTTCAGTGGGAACTGTGCATTTTGGTGCCACTGACTGACTTAAATGTGTTCATTTTGTGATTAGGATCCCAAGACTGCCACTGTGTTCGTTGTGTGAGCTGTGACCTTCCCCTCTTCCCCTCATCCTTGCTCACTCAGGGCCTTATGGCCCCTCGATTAATAAAGCGGTTCACTCAGTAACGATGTCCCCTTTGCAATGCTGAAAATCGTGGGGACCTGCATAACGCTTGCATCGCTGTTCAGCTTTGAAGTCCTTTGCGACGTCACAGTAATTTTGACACTTAATGTAGCGAAGAGGCGATTACGTGAAATCAAGATGAGGGCTGGTGTGTTTAAAGAGAATTAACACCAGCTCTAACCAGACGGTGGTGATGGTGATGATGAAGATGCCCTCATAGTTTTTGGAACGTAGCCACAAGGGGGGATTGGCCAGGGCTTGTTGAAATTCGTGAGGACCTCAAAATACTTATTTATTTTCGGAAACGCAGAGGCCATAAAATAAAACAAAAAAATGCCGATTACCCATTAATTAGTACCCTTCAGCAATTCAAGTGACATCAAGCAGAAAGAAAAGCTTGAATACAATTGTATATATATATCCTTTTTTGCATACCCCAAATTGGTTGCCCCAACAGAAAACACAGGTGAAACAGATAGAGTGAACCCCAAACACTAGACTGGGTCCTTCCAAAGCAGTTGTCTAGCTGCCGAGAAGCGGCGACAGGCGTGAAAAGATGATGATGATGGTTGGATGTTTATGGCGCAAGGCCAACTAGGGCAAAGAGCGCCAAAACAATAGTCATATATGAGGGGTGAAACCTTAAAAACTACGAACAGTCAGCAAAAACAAAAGTAAAATCACAAAACGACAATGAGCATGGCTGGTGTATAGGGCCAGGGAGTGATCCACGCGTGGTATGAAATGAGGTCTAAAATTGAACTACTTCTAAATATTTAAAAACGCACTTGATAGAAAACATGGGATCATCAGAGAGGAAAAACGCTGGGTGTGGTGGGACGTGTAGTCTGTATAGCTGTGGGAAGTGTTTGCGTCGTGTTGTGTGAAGTGCCTTGCATGTGAT
The DNA here is from genome assembly GCA_013339765.2 of Haemaphysalis longicornis. Classification (NCBI taxonomy): domain Eukaryota; kingdom Metazoa; phylum Arthropoda; class Arachnida; order Ixodida; family Ixodidae; genus Haemaphysalis; species Haemaphysalis longicornis. The sequence goes on from JABSTR010001143.1 coordinate 18,427, forward strand.
TAGTATGTGCACCACGGATAGGGCATCTCCGCACCTGCTGCACTGGGGTCTAGAAGATCCCGTCAGCAGATACGAGTGCGTCGCATGGGTGTGCCCTATCCGCAGGCCTACCCAAGGCGACTTCCGTGTGTCTGTTGCGTGAGTCAGCTGTGTACCGTCCCAAGTGTGGCTTTATTACGTGTAGTTTGTTGTCTGTCTGTTCGTCCCAGTGTGTTTGCCATGTTCTCCGCAGGTGTTGTCTTATGTGTGGCTTGAGATCTGTGTAGGGTACGGTTGTTATGTCTACAGTGTTTCCTGAGTGCAGCAGCAGCAGCCCTCTCATCTGCCAACTCATTCCCAGCGATCCCAGCGTGTCCTGGAACCCAGCAGAGGAGCAGCTGATGCTTCTTTGCATACACAGACATGATAGTGTTAAATACAAGATTAACTATGTGGTTTTTGGGGGGTGTATGCGATGACAGTGCGCGAACAACACTCAAGGAATCTGTGTAGATGATAGACTTTGGAATGTGATTTTCAAGTATGTGCCGTACAATCAGCAAAATCCCATACGCCTCTGCTGAAAAATTGTCGTGTGGACGCTCATGGTTCTGGCTGCACAGAAATTCGGACCATGAGCAGCGCAGGAGACCATAGTGGAGGTTTTAGACGCGTCACTGTAAAATTCTGCAAGTGGGTATTTAAACTGCAGAGACAGAAAGTGCTGCAGTATTGCAGCCTGCGGTACCCGATTTTTGTCAAGTTTCATAAAAGAAGGTCGCACGACACAGGACGAACTTGCCAAGGCGGTAAACTGTTTGAAAAGGATGACCTGTACACATCCAAAAACAAGCACTGAGATCCGAGGCTCGCTCTTTCACTCTAAGTGAAAAGGGCAGAGGAACGGATGGCGATTTACAAAGAGCAGAGATGTGGATGTGTCGTTAAGACAGGATAAAAAGGATGATTATTCAGCGATGAAATTTAAAAGCAATAAAGCAAGTCCATGTATGTTCGTTGGTTCTCAAGGCTCCACTTAATACACTCAACATAAAGACTCTCAGCAGGGCTAGTGCGAAAAGCACCCGACGAAAGACGAAGGCCCAGGTGTAGAACTGGGTCAAGAATTCGCAAGGCTGTCTTAGTCACCGACCCATACACCACACTGCCATAGTCCAAACGAGACCCAACCAAAGCAGTATACAAGCGATGCAAGAGTTCTTTGTCGGAACCATAGGATTGGTGGGAGAGAACCTTAAGTATATTCATTGTTTTGAGACATTTATTTTTAAGTTCCTTGATGTGGGAATGAATGTGAGTTTGTGATCAACACCACACCTAAGAACTTGTGCTCCTTGTTCACAGGAAGCGACATGCCATTAAGAGTAATGTCTGGGTCCGGATGGACGCTTCCTGGAGAACACAACGCAGGAGCTTTTTGCAGGATTCAATTTAAACCCATTCTTGTCTGCCCAGCCGGCACGCTTCTTGACGCCGAGCTGGACTTGACGTTCGCAGATGGACATATTACATGATTTAAAAGATATCTGCACGTCATCTACATACATGGAGTAAGAAATTGTAGGCGGCAGTGCCTTCCCAAGGGAGTTCATTTTTACTATGAAGAGAGTGCAGCTTAGAACTCCGCCTTGCGGCACGCCATTTTCTTGCACGTGTACCTTTGACAGTGCAGAACCAACTCTGACGCGAAAGGTTCTCTCAGACAAATAGCTAGCAAGGGTGTTAAACATATTACCAGAAACACCGAATGACTTCAGGTCAGTAAGGATCCCATAACGCCAAGCGGTGTCATAGGCCTTTTCTAGGTCGAAAAACACAGTTAAACAGAACTATTTATGAATGAAGGCATCCTTAATATATGACTCTAGTGCCACAAGTTGATCATTCGTGGATCGCCCCGCCCTGAAGCCTGCCTGGCAGCTCTCGAGAAGGCCGTTATACTCCAAAAAGTACACGAGCCTCCGGTTTATCATCTTCTCGAGAAGCTTGCACAGGCAGCTGGTCAGGGCAATGGGTCGATAGCTAGCGGGAGAAGAAGGGTCCTTCCCTTCTTTCAAGAATGCTACAACTATGGCATCCCTCCAAGACTTTGGAATGTGCCCCGAAAGCCATATCTTGTTGAAAAGGTGAAGAAGTGTTACAAGAGTGTCTGTGTGTAAGTTCTGTATCATTGTATATGTAATGTTGTCTGGGCCTGGAGCTGAGGGTTTACACGTGCTCAGAGCACCCCTCAGCTCATGAAGCGTGAACTCGGAGTTATAAGAGGTGGCTGACTGTCATTGTCATGTAAAGGTTTCTTTTCGGCCACGAGTTTGTGTTTCATGAAGGTGTTTGTGTAGTGTGCTGAACTAGAAACGTGTTGGAAGTGTTGTGCGAGTGTGTCAGCCTGGTCTTCGAGTGTGTCCCCTGTTGTACTGACCAGAGGCAGGCTGTGTGTTTGATGTCCCTTGAGTTTGCGTATTCGTGTCCATACTTTCCGTGTGTCTGTGTAGGAGTTAATTGATGTTATGAATGTACGCCAACTCTCTCGTTTTGCCTCACGGCGCACACGTTTTCCTAACGCCTTGGCCCGTTTGAACAAGAGGAGGTTACTCGACGTGGGGTACCGGCGAAGGATACCCACCGCCTTGTTCTGGGCCTCTCGCGCCCGCCTACAGTCCTCATTCCACCACGGCCTCCGCTGGTTGCGCGGGGCAACACGAGGCGTGGGGAATGGACTTTTCGGCGGCGTCGAGGATGTGCGCCGTGAGGAGTTGGGTAGCTTCCTCAACGTGTAGGTGTCCTATGGATGTGTGGTTGTAGTTTGGATGTCTCTGTAAATGTGTTCCAGTTAGCTCGTGCTTCATTGAACCTATTATGGGAAGATGGACTGCTCAGGGCCTTTACCTATATACGTTAATGAAGTGGGGAAATGGTCACTGCCATATGGGTCCGTGCCCACACCCCACTCGAGAAGAGGAAAGAGAACTGCGGAGCCAATAGCCAAGTCAAGACATGAGTATGTGTTGTGACCTATGTTATGGTATGTAGGCTGTTTATTGTTGAAAAGGCATGCTCCAGAGGATGTAAGAAACCTCTCTATCAGGCGACCTCGGGCATCCGTACGAGAAGAGCCCCAAAGAGAATTGTGAGCATTAAGGTCGCCTGTTAGAATGTATGGTTCGGGCAGCTGGTCAACCAGCGCCTCGAAGTCAGAACTCAAAAGTGTAACATCAGGAGGAATGTATATGGAGCATACCGTTATCAACCTATTAAATATTATTAAGCGTATTGCTACAGCCTCAAGGATAGTGTTTAAAGTGACAGGGTGGCATGCTAATGATTTCCGGACGATTATGGCCACACCGCCAGAAGAGTGTGTGCAGCCATCCCTGTCTTTCCTGTATACCAGGTAACTATTCAAGAAATTTGTGTGTTTAGAATTCAAATGTGTTTCCTGAACACACATTACACTTGGCTGATTGTTATGCAGAATCTCATACACGTCGTCAAGATTATTCAGAAGGCCTCTGCAGTTTCATTGTACTATGTTCTCTCTTCCCATTATGAAGTGTTCGGAGCTACTGGACTGTGTTGTTTATGTGTCGTCTTTCGGGGCTGTGACTCTCGTCTTTTTTGGCTTGTCGGGAGGCCTTGGCGTCGGGACGCGTTCCTTGCGGTGCACCGCAGACAAGAACGGACCGACGTCCATTTCATCCTCGGATGTCCTCGGAACGCCTGAGGGATCAGGTTCCTTGGACCGCGAACCCTTTGGGGCGCGCTTTTCTTTGCCCGCAACCACCGAGGGATTCAGGAACGCCTCGGATGGCGCAGGCCGCGCGGTGGAGGTGGGAGCTGCCGCTGGCTTCCCCAAGTCTATCTCCTCTGCGCCCTCGCCTGTGGCTTGGGACGCTGGAGTGGAAGTGGAGGATGCAGCATCGCTTCCACCAGACGTGGTTGCCCCCACAGCCGCTGCTGGCTCAGCGAGCGGTGCGGAGGCGGGTTGGGCTGCCTGAGGCAACCCAGGGGGGGGGCGGGGGCGGGACCAAGTCCGACTCGCGGTACTGGGTCCCCGCCGAAACCAGACGCCGCTCTGCCCCCCGGCGAGCTGCGTCGGCGTACCTGCCCAGAGGGAAGGAGGCGAACCTCTTCCGCGCCTCTGAGAAGCTGATGTTTTCGGTTACCTTGATGTTTATGATTTTCTTTTCAAGTTGAAATTTTTCACATTTCCTGGAGTAGGCCGCGTGTGGACCCTGGCAGTTTACGCAAAGAGATTGTTGCACGTTACAATTTTCGGACGCGTGGTCGTGCTGGGCGCATTTCGCGCAGGTAAGTCTGGCCGCGACAGGAGTTTGTGCCGTGCCCGAACCGATTGGCACTTGAAACAGCGCCGCGGGTTCGGTATGTACGGCCGGACTGGAACATCGGATGTAACCTGCGTTGATAAATTCTGGAAGGGTGGACTGTGCAAAGGTTAGGATGAGGTGCTTTGTCGGTATTTGTTTATCGTCTCTGCGGATGGTTATGCGTCTGACCGCTGTTATGCCCTGACTACGAAGGCCCTCCAGCAGGTCAGCTTCAGATTCATTTAGTAGGTCATACTCGGAAATCACGCCCTGGGAGCTGTTTAGGCTGCGGTGGGGGCGTGACTCGGATTGGCAGATCGGCGATGCTGGTTTGAGCAAGGAGTTTATTGGCCTGATCCTGGCTACTGACCTCTACAAAGAATTTCACCGGTTCGTTGTTTATTGGCCTTATACGACCCTCCAACAATACCGTCAAGAAACTTTGAAATGAGAAATACCGACTGTGAAGCAAGAGGTTTTGATTGGTCTGTAGATTCCATCACGATGAAGCGAGGATAGTTGTTCGGTTTGGAGGACTCAAGTCAGGAAGTGGTGGAAAGGAAACTTCGGTGCGGCCCCTTTTCGGGGCCGATCACGTCTGGGGGGGGGGTTTGGAGAATGCCATATGATACATTGAAAAGCAGGGAGAGGGGGGTACTTTCTCCTTTGACCTTACCCTGGTAGTCAAAGAGGTCCCGGAGCTCCCTGCCTGGTAGACAGGCAGGGAGCCCATCGGCCGGAGCTTGACCAAGGCTCCGACGGCCACCGTTCGTGGTTTCTAACCCTCCACCTATAAACACATTGCCACGGTTGGATCCAGCGTATGTTTGGGGGCTCGGGGTCCGCGGTATCGCCAGTACCGTCACCAAGATTGCTCAAGGTGCCCCGTGCGGGGAGGCGTGAAAAGATGTTCGATTGTTTCCGGGACCTGGCACAGCAAACGTAATTCCGTAGATGAAAGCCGTCTGCTAAACCGTTAGAAATTTAGCCTTGGAATGCTGCAGCGCAGCTCGGTGAAGGTCACCCCGCATTGCCGCGAACCAGAAAAATGAACATTCCACCCGAACGTCTTAAATGTTGATACTCTTCTACTCTTCAAAGGATAGGAGTGCATCTGAACGAGTAGCGTCTAAATTACAATATAGTCTTAATCTTGAAAATGCGAAAACAGCCAGTTCAGGCATGCCGAATTGAATGGAAGCTGTGACATCGAGATTAGCTAACTGGTCAGCTAGCCCGTTCCTCCTGATATCCGTATGGCCAGGGTCCCAAGCCAAACATACCTCGTTCCCGTGCCTTGGAACAAAAAAACAATAATGTGCGGTACAATGGACAGTCGGAAGATGAAGTTAATGCCGATATAAGTGGCATCAAATCGGATAATATGATGATTTCTGATACCTGCTGCGGCACTTTACATAGAGAAAAAGCTATTGCTAAAAATTATTCCATAAAAATGGGTGTGTAATCCGGGATTTGTACCGAAAAACTCCAATCTAGAGATTGTAAAAAAATACCAATTCCAGCTTTATAACCATTTTGAGATGCATCAGTACAAATCACAGAAGAAGCAGGATACCTGGATTAATACTTCTTTAAAATAGCGGTTCATAGAAAGCGTGGGGGAAGTTTTTGCAGCCGAAGGGCAGGGGTTTGGAAAGAAAAACTCGGTTTTTCGCTCAATAGTGGATACCGGGATAACATCATTTAGCTTAGCAGAAATACAGTCCAGACATGTTTGAACGAATAGCACTTGGGAGGAAATACGTTTTGGCCATGAATGTGTGTAAAAAATAAACTCGGAGCCCAAATAAATACAGGCTTGGCAGCACCAGAGGGAGCTTCGTACATGCGGAGGTATGTTTTAACCGTCAGCAACTAAAATCGGACTATGAGATCAGGAATGCGTGCCTCTAAGTACAAAACCCGGTTCGAGACGATCCGGGGGAAGCCAAGGCAAAATCGAAGGATGTGCCTTTCCAACAGGTATAATGGTTGTACGTTGTAAACAGGGAAATTGCAAAATAAGGCGCCGCCAAACTCTATGAATGGCCGGACGTAGGATTGGTACAACAGCAAAAGTGTGTCCCGGTGCATTCCTGCTCCCCACATAGCCTTTTCATGCGACCAAATGCTCTCTCCGCTTTAGCGACTGATGCAATAATAAAGGTATGTGCGGAGTTGTCACTATCTATCCCCGTGTTGTTGTTTCAGCACACTTAAAAATGTTTACGTTCAAGTTTGCGACGTGCTCCGAGCCCAATCTTCATATCGACGCGAAATGACGTTCCGGGGTGCACAAGCTAGTGTACCAGTAGTTCGCGCATATTTGACACAGTGCTATGTTTTAAAGCAGCGATAAATATGTGTGTTCCCCGCAATGGTAACCTATTCATTTAGTACGCAACTTAACAGCGTCGAACTACTTCCCGGAGACAATTTTCACTCTTGCCCATTTGGAAAACCCAGGTTCCTTACTAGTCCGCATATACCATCTATATTCCACAAGCTGTAAAAGAGCATCTGTTGGTATACAAAAAACCGTTGTTTGAATGCGGATGTTTAGTTTCAGCAACTGATCAACCTTAGCCGGCCTACTAAAGGGTAGAAAAATATCAGCAGAAAAAAGAACAGGGGAGAGCTATGTAAATAGCAGGTATTCGCGAATTATAAGTTAACTACAGGGTAACTGAAAAATTAAATTGAAGTATATTGCACCTCATAATGCCGATAACAATGCTGCCCAATTAAGAAACGAATAACTTAGACTAGTCACATGTATCATATAGCCCGAAAAGGTAATAAGCAAAACTGTTCCAATGTTCACTCGCAACCACTCTCTGAATCCTTTGTGGTGCCGATACGAAAAAAACGCCGGTCTCCGCGAAAAGTGGAAAGCAGACAGTCATTGACTTGTTAATTAGAGTAAGCAAAGGGCGTACGTGACCCTTGCCTTATAGACTCGCGCCCGCATGAAATAAAAGCAAGGATATTGTGTTGTCCAAAACACATTCTCCGCTGATACCACGACTTCGCTGTGAAGGGCGCGATGACCTCGTTCTAGCAAGCCGCTGCGTCCTTTCCTAACCCTTCTATGCATCTAACCATAGGAATGGGCAGCGTCGCGTGGTGCCGGTGAAAGGATCCTGACTCAACGACCGAGAGGCGGCAAATGATTAATTATTGGTAATGATGATCGCATCCTCTCCTGCCAGACGTCAGACATTGCAGCGGACGGCGTCGCTGGAGGAGCGGGGGAGCGATCATTAGACATCGTCGCCGAGGTTCATGCTTGGCCGCAGCAGCCCCCATTGATCGCACGAAATATTAATGCGACCAAATCTTTTAGTCATCACCTGTCTTACACTCTCTTGTGTCTCCAAATTTTCTCCCTACGCGCAAGCGGAGTAACTGGTACACTGAACGCGCTGAGTGCCAAAGCGCGCAGGACACCATACGAAGAACGTACATATACATCGAGAGCAAATGTGCTTTACGGGCTACAAAAACTCTGATAGAGTACCTGCAACACACATGTATAGACCAGTCTCTGTAAATAACTAAACGACTCTGTGCGCATCAAGTTCTTAACATCATCCCCATCATCTTAATCACGCATCAACTGGCGTATAGTTAGGCATTTTTGCCCGGCTAACATCACCAGACTTCATTAAAGATCGTTCTCTCTCTCTCTCTCTCTCTCTCTCTCTCTCTCTCTCTCTCATCAGATCCAGATGGGAGGGGGAGCTCACAAGAATTTACTTATATGAACCATTTTAAAGCCCGTTATTGATGTTATCACTTGGCAAAGTGACACGGACGAAGCCTACTCGAGCAGTCAATACTATTCTGGCGTATATTGTTAAAATTCAGGCATTACAACTTAAACCACTGAGGGGGCACCAGCGCGTGCCACGTGTCTCAGATGTGTTCCACATCGGCTCCGTCAATTATGCCATTTAACAGCGGATCATCGACCACTACTGGATCAACTTTGGTATGTGAGTGTTCCTTTTGACTCAAGGAATACGTGGATACCACTTTTGGGCCATTTTACCCAATTTTGGCGAAGATACGGCAATTTTAGCGTCCGGCGTGGAGCCGACCTCGCTAAGCCTAACGCCGCCGGCGGCGGCCACGGGCGCGGCTGCCGAAGCTACCCGGGTGACCTTGGAGGCCGCCCCGACGTTCGCCGCGTGTTTTCGCGACGAAATGGAGAACAAGTGTGAAGAAATCCAAGAAATGGACACAACCGCAGCCGGATCCGACTCGATTCGCAAGCGGCGCCGCGACCAGGCCAGTCGCGAAGCCGGGGACAAGGCGAGGAAGACGGTCGTCGTTACTGCCACGACTACGCAACCCGTTGCAGCACCGGCGAGTGAACCCGACGTCGCGGACGACATTATCGTCGACGACGACGCTGGAAAACTCGAAGGACTAGACAACGAGGACGTGCAACAGTCGACAGAGTGCCCGGGGTGGACTGTTGTAGTTTCACGCCGTGCCAAGAAACAACAGGCATCGGAGGGAAGCTCACCGCAGCGAGGACTCCAACCCAAAGGTAAGCCGAGTGTTCGCATCTCGGCTCCTAACACTAAAGCTAAGGAAGAGAAGCTACGAGCAGCCAAAGCGCAGTTTGTGAGCAAAGTCAACGCCAGTATGGCGAAGAATGCACGCATGCCAAGTTTCGCCTGCAAAGATGAATTCCGAGTGGTGATCAGACCGCGAGGAGGGTTAGTCGTGGCAAGCACAACCATGACTATACTGAGAGGAGCCATTATTACGGCGGCCAAAGTGGCCAGAGAGGAGGCAGAAGAGGACTCGATAGCCCCGAATGTCGCCCAGAATATTGTCGTACTCAGCACGCCCTGCGAGAGCAGAGCTAACAAATATGGAATGATCAGGGTGCTAACGATCGGCGCGGCTTCGTACGAAACCTACGCGTATCGCTCTACCCCCGACGACACGTCCCGCGGAGTAATCAGCGGAGTTGGGCACGAGGAATCTGAGGAAGATATCCGCAGATGCATCGTCAATAAGCACAATCCGACAGCCATGGCTGCGCACCGACTAGGTAACTCCACGTCGGTAGTAATACTGTTTGAGGGACAAAAGGTACCGCACTATGTAAAGTACGGAGGCTTTGTCACCAAGTGCACGCTATACCGACAACATCGGGAGGTGTGCAAGATCTGCGGGCAAGTGGGGCATAGGAAAGATGTATGCCCAACACCAAACGCACGGGTCTGCTTTGCGTGCGGCAGAAAGAATCCCGGCGAAGACCATAAAGAATACTGCAAGCCGAAATGTAAGCTCTGCGGCGGCTCCCACGTTACGGGCACGGGTAGCTGTAAGAACAAGTTTAAGACGCCAATTCAGATCAAGCAGCGTCAGTGGGCCAAACAGAACGCCGAGGCCCGAACGAACGCCAAAATGCGCCCCACGCCCTTGCATACCCCGAAGGTCAGACTCTCCAGAAGGGATGATTTCCCCGAACTGGAAAGCCGCCATGACGGAAGCAACGTGGCGAGCCGCGATTGGAAGACAATGACGTCAGAAAACGACGGTATGACGTGGGCTGACGTCAACAGCGCGGGGACGAAAACAACCCAGCGACAGCGCTCCGCCTCCCGAAGGCGCGAGGCGCAGAAACAGGAGAGGGGAGAGAGTGCCAAGGCCAACGGCGATAAGACAATAACAACAAGAAGAGAGAGATCCACGTCACGAGGGAATGACGCAAGTCTCCCCTCGCCGACACCTCGCAACAAAGAAGCCGAGAAAGTGAGTGACGGCAGAAAGAATAGCGGGGAATGTGGACAACAATGCAAAAGGAACATGGACGAGCTAAAAATAGCCATGCGGAAGATGCAAAACTACCTTGCAAGAACAGCAAACCAAGATGGCGGCGATGCAGCTCACAATCGCACAACAGCGAAAGACAATAGAACAACTCAAGGAGACTAAAACCTTAAGCAGCAACACGACAGCCGAACAGCAAAGAAATGGCGGGAAAGGAACCGGAAACGGTACTCCCAACATCGCCATAGCAACCACAATACCCAAGACCTTCCAGTTTCCCATGGCAACCCCTGCCACGGCGAAGCCTTTAGAACCAACGGCAGAAGATGAAGACATCAATAGCGCCAGCGAAAGCGAGAGCGAGGACGAGGACGCAGAAAGCAGTCCTACCAGATCGTCCACACCACTAACCCTAGCAGAGCGGAGGGCGGTGAAACACGAGGGAACACAACCCCTCGGCTACGTCGGCCTCAACAAGCGAGTTAGACAACTTACTACCATTGTCAACAGATGGGGCAAGAATTTCGAGAACCTCGAGCACCGACTTGAGCAACGCCTCACGAACAAGACCACTCAAGCCATACTAAAGGCAATAGAAGAGAAGTTGCCACCGCTCGTCGAATCAGCGGTGCAACGTTACTGTAATGCGACCGCGATGGCGGCGCCGATCCCGTCGCAATAATGGATAGACGCCGCAACAGAGAAGGCGTCATAAGGATCTGGCACTGGAACGCAAACGGTTTCAGATGCCGGAAAGCAATACTACAACAGCACCTGCGATCACTCGACACCTCGGAGCTTCCAGATGTCATTGCGATACAGGAAACGCATGAAGAGAACCTGCAAAGAATATCACTGCCCGGATACCGAGCGTATGCGGCGCCACCGAGCGCTCGCACGTGCGGCAAAGGGGCAGCGCAGGGAGTGTGCACGTTTGTAAGGAAAGGTATAGCGTGTATAAAACACGACAAATTCCTGGGCAATAGAGATTCGGCCATAGAACTCTGTGTTACTGAAATTGCACTTAGCGGAAAGAAATTCCGAAACCCCAAGGGCAGAAAAAAGACGTCGACAACGATATTCGTAGCCAACGTCTACAGTAACCCACAGCACGGCAAGCAGAAATTCAAAACTATACTGCACAAGACCAAAGAAGCCGCTGCACAAGCAGGCAGGGACACAGGAGGAGATGCGGCAGCAATAGTCTGCGGCGACTTCAACGCCCAACACACGGAACTCGGATACACTCACACGACCGCCAAAGGCAGGAGCCTCTTGGACGACGCAAGTGAAGCCGAATACACACTACTAACGATCCCGACACAACCGTCGCGCATCGGTACGTCGACGGCCCGCGATACCAACCCAGACTTGGCCTTCGCTGTACTACCTCCGGGAGGCACGGCCACATGGAAGAACACGGGGATCAACCTCGGAAGCGACCACTTCATAATCGAACTTACGATACCTCTTGGTCACGAAAGAAACGGAAGACCGGGAGGTAGAACAATATCGCACAAACTGTTCGACTGGAACAAATTCCGAAACACATACGTCGGAGAAGTCGAGAACATCGAGGAATGGACAGCCAAAATATGCACGGCTGCCGAAGAGGCAACCGAATCGATCGAAACATCGGAAGACATAGAGCGTATGGACCCTCGACTCGCTCACTTACTCGAGGCGAGACGGTCGATACAACAACGATGGCGTAAGCAGAGACACAACCGCACTCTGCGCAAAAAAGTGGCGAACCTCGGTCGAGAGATCGAGAAATATAGCCGACACCTTTGCGCACAACAATGGTTCGCCCTATGCAACCAAGCAGACGGGCAACTACATCGGGGCGGCACCTGGAAACTACTCAGGCAACTCATGGACGAGAGCAAAAGCCGAGAGTTCCAGAGTAGTCGCATGGCACAAATACTGCACGTTACTGCCAAACAGATGGGAGAGATAGGAGATGCACAAGCGTCTAAACGAAAAGTACCTTCCCCTCAACGACCACGAAGACCACCCGGAATACACCGGCCCACAGAACCCAGAGCTCGATCGAGACATCGCAGAATGGGAAGTCCGCCAAGCAACACAAGATCTGAACTGCCGGTCGGCGGCCGGGCCAGACAGAGTGAACAACAAAACCCTTCGCAACCTAAGCGACGCGGCCATCGCAGCCCTGACCCGATACTACAACGTATGCTGGAGACAGGGTCAACTACCAAAAGCATGGAAGACCGCCAAAACGGTCCTACTACCGAAACCCAACAAGCCACCGGGCATCGAGGGACTAAGACCCATCTCGCTCACGTCATGCGTGGGCAAGGCGTTGGAACACGTCCTGAACACCCGATGGAGCCGCTACCTGGAGACGCACGGACTCTACCCCGACGCCATGCTAGGGTTCCGAGCCAAGCTCGGCACCCAAGACGCCATGATATTACTGCAACGAGAAATCCTGGACCCCCCCGGAGGTGCGCCCAAGAACGACAACAGAGCGATCCTGGGCCTGGATTTGCAGAGTGCATTCGATAAAGTCAAGCACTCGGCGATCCTGGCTCAGGTATCGAAGCTTGGTCTAGGAAGAAGATCCTACGATTACATAAGATCGTTTCTCACGCGCCGCACGGCTCGGCTGGAAGTCGGAGGCGAGAAGCTGGAGGAGCGCACGCTGGGCAGTGTGGGCACGCCGCAAGGCTCAGTGATTTCTCCACTCCTCTTCAACCTGGTAATGATCGAGGTTGCGAGAGGATTGGAGAAGCTCGACTCCAACACCAAACATTGCATCTACGCCGACGACATCACCATTTGGGTGACGGGCGGAAGCGACAGCAACATCGAAGCCAGCCTCCAAGCAGCGGTGGACACCGTGGAGACCGCGCTCTCGGGCACGGGACTCCGGTGTTCGCCGCAGAAATCCCAGCTCCTGATCCTGCCGCCAACCGGGAGGCATCGAAAGAAGGCCGCGGAAGAAGCAGCCAAGAACATCGTCGTCCACACAAGCGACGGGAAACCCATTCCGCACGTACCGGGGCTGAGAGTCCTCGGCATGTTCGTGGACGGTGTGCAAACCAACGGTACAGCAACGAAGCACATCGTCACAAAGATGGGCATCGCCACGAGACTCGTGAAGCGGATATCCTCCCGAACACGAGGAATGAAAGAAGGAAGTCTCCTGCGTCTGCTGCAGGCGTTCGTGATCAGCCACGCAGCATACGCGGGGGCTTTCCACCGATGGACAAATGCGGAGAGGCAGAAGATAGACGCCGCCATCCGCAAGGCATATGCGGGAGCCCTCGGGCTGCTGCACGGCACCAAAACAACGGCCTTGCTGGCTCTGGGAGCACACAACACGCTCTCAGAGATCAGCGAGGCGCAACGAACGTCTCAACTGACGCGACTGGGCAACACGGTAGTGGGCAGAAGGCTGCTCGCGAGAGCGGGCCTGAAACCCCCTGGCGAAACCCAGGAGCCTACGAACACGATCCACAACGGACCAGGAGACGCCGACCTCGTGCCGCTACGGGACGAAGTGGTCAGGCGACTCGTCGTCTACCCCCTGCCCAAGAACACCGACCCGGAAAGGGACCTGGGCAGAAGGGCGGCGCGCGCTCTAGCGCTTGCCCGGCAGTACAAAGAAGCCGCCAACGCGATCTTCGTGGACGCGGCCAAGTGTCGCGGAAAGCGAGACGCCTTCACGACGGTGGCCATTCGAGCATCCACCGGGGAACTGCTAACCGCCAGCACGGTCCGCACCCGGGCGGCAAGGCCGAGCGGAGGAGGCTGCAATTTCAGCAGCCCTCTGCATCCCGGGAACGACCACAATCCTCAGCGACTCGAAGACCGCCATCCGCAACTTCGCCCGCGGCGTGGTGTGGAAGACAGCGGCCAAGATTGCAGAAACAGGGACGGCACCCATCCGGTCCACCGTAGCCCTGAAATGGTTCCCGGCCCACGCAGGCAGGGAGCTGGCAACCAACATCGCCAATCGCAACGAAGAGGCGGATGCCGCGGCTCGCGAACTCGCAAAGTGCCGAGCCGTGGCGGAAGCCCCGTCGGACCCCAGCGAACAAGACCACAACGAGGAAGAAGACGCAGAACCCATCACCGACTACGGCGAGGTCCTGCGATGGTACCGCGACCAGAGGCAAGCCTTTCCGCCCCCGCACAGGGAACTATCCAGGGCGGAGGCAGTCAGGTTTCGACAACTACAGACAGAAACCGTGCTGACACCGGCGCTGGCGCGCCACATGTGCCCGGACCTGTTCGAGGGACGCTACGTGTAGTGTGTGCAAACGCGAGACAGCGACGCTATCCCATCTCATGTGGGGGTGTGAAAGTGAAGTGCGCGACGGGGGGGACAATGTGCAGTGCTCGAGAGACACGTACCCACCGGATGTGCGCGAGTGTGTGTGTTCGACGGACATCAACCACCAAAGAAGGGTCATCCAGCGGCTCGAAGCGGCCTTAGCCAAGCAAAGGCGAAAGAGTGACCCAAACACGACCGACCCCAGACTGGGGAGGAAGTGGACGGGGAGCTCAAGTAGCCCGAGCAAGGCGGGCACGAAGCCTCGAGGTCTACACCCGGACTTATAGAAATCTATAAGTTAGACTAGGGAGCGGCTACGAGCCCTGCGCGGTCGAGCCGGCTCCTAACACACAGGATGTGTTTCAATAAAGTCTTTTCTCTCTCTCTCTCTCTTAAACCACTGAGTATCGAGAGCTCTGTTTCCAAGCGCCCGGATTAAATAAAGCAAAAACCAATTAATGAATTACCATACGTAAGCAAACAAATTTCTGGGATCTCTTATCACCCTTAGAAGAAGCAACCAGGAAACGTCTGGTTCAAAATATCGCATGTTAGGCTATGTTCAGACTACCGACGTAACAGCCATATTGTGAGCAATGGACGTAAAAAACGGCGTGTCTCGCATTTCGGTTGGCTGGGACGTGAAATGACGTCATTCTTTAAAGATATTACGACAGTTTCGGCAACAGTCTGAACCCGGCCTTACTGTTTGTTGCGGGAACGTGAACCACCAGAAGGCAGTCTTTGTCGTTCAGTGTAAGCGTCACTATACATAATATGGCTAGAACAAGCACACGCTCATGACAACTGTCGCCTAGGAGAACATCCGAGCGTCCGTATTTATTTTCAGCAAGACGTTAGCATAGGCGCACTACACCACACCGTGAAAGCGGTGCTTCCATGCTGCAGCGAAACTTCAGAAGCAAGCTTTCTGTACCCACCTTCGTTCTTTATGACCTCGCCCACACCTGCCTGTCTCGCGTCTCCTTTGTTATCATTCCTCTGTCTGTTGATTCAGTCGCTATTTCCTCCCCCCCCCAGCCTTACCAAGATAAAGACACGCGAGCCGTTGCGTGTTCAACGCTGACTCCATGGCTCGCTCCGGTTACTGTATACACGGCTGTTAATCGCTGCTGCCATAGCGTCCGCTGCCATGGTGTGCCTGTTCCGAAGGACTACATAATTCCCGCAGGAAGGCCAGACACCTTCCTACGAAATCTCCTTTGGGGAGGCAGTAACCTGTGCGTCCAGTTCATGGTATTAGGGAGGCAGGAAAACCAGGCAGGATCCCCGCCTCGTGCAAGTATAACATCATGCCACGCTTTGAAAGCAGTTCCGTGAGCTCGGAACCGTTGCCGCAAGAAATCGCACGGCGCCCTGCAGTTTTCTGGTCGTCTGGAATGCTTGGGCAGGCTAAGCTAGCGTACTAGTGGTCGGGAAAGCTCGCATGGTTGGTAACTTTGAAGTAGGCCTGCTTATTGCTGGACGGGAGACAGAACAGCCGAATCTGAGTAGGCTTCATAGAAGTTCTTCCAGAACAGCCGGTGAATCGGAATTTTGCGGGAACAGCAGACGGCTCTGACTCAGTTCGGGTGGAGACTGGGATGTGTACAGCAATTCATTGTCTGGAAACCTTCGCGGCAGGTATTGGTTCATGCAGGTGCGCCCTTCAGAGATTACCATGCACTTCAGAGGGCAAAAGGGGCGTATTAGGCACTTGGCTGGCCCATGTCAGCAGTTCGTTATCGTGAAAAGGCATCCTGGGGAGCAGGTCGTTGGACGTCTAACGATCTCCATCCAATCGCGCTCTGCCTCCACGCTGCACTTTTGGGGCCGGGCCACACCGTGCACATGCTGCCAATCACCCGCTTTTTTTCCCACGCCGATCAGCTGAGAATTGCCGCAGCACTCATGTTCATTTAATGGCCTGGAGGTGGTGAGCGCACACTTCAGAGTTGCGTCCCGCGTTTTCCAGGCTGCTTGTCTCGACAGGTCGGCCGCCGTTGTGGTCGTCCTTTACGATTTGAGGATACGTGACGTCTTTCCCGTACAAACCAACAAACCCACACATCGACAAGTAGACCCAATCAGCCTTGCTGTGGGAGCAATATGGAGAAAACAAAGACAACGACGATCCAACCGGACTGTCGAAGCCAGTAGCCTAACATGGGCAGCTTTTATGACATAAGGACACGGTACGGAAAATACCCTAATATAAACAAGGCTGCAGAAATATTTCTTTCAAATTATATTCTGTAAATGATTGAGGAAAGAAGCGCAGTTGATATGAAAAGGTTGTTGCACAATGTTATGTTAAATCCCTGTCGTAGCAATACTCAACTGTAAACAGCACATACCTACGCGAAGGTGACCCAAGGTTGCATGTCTCAATGTCCCAAGGTTATCTCAATGGCGAGATTTTCTTCTGTTGTGGATACAAGCCCTGCAATTCCTGTGTGCACCCAGCGCCATATACTGCATCGCTTCAATGGCCCCACCTTGTGGCCAAGAAGAAAATAAAATTATCCATGTCCTCCGTAGAAATAGCGCAAGCACATCATATACCGTCCACTGTTTAAGAATATGTATCCTGTTCATTAGCAGGGTAGGCGAGAAAATCAAGAGCCAAAGCTCTTGAAAAAGTATGTATCTCTGCCCACAGTGGTCTACACAAATGCAGCCACATACCCCCAAAGACAAGCCAAAGTAGCAGTGGTGACAACGAAGACAAACCTCGTCGAACCCCCTCCCTGGATGAAAGCTCCTGCTGGCTATATTTTCTTGACCTTTAGCCTTCTGCAACTACTTTCGGCCTGTCCGCCTGGCCTATACGTGAGGCATCTGAGTTCGGATCAGAAGGTTGTAGGTTCGAATCCTGCCGTGGACGGGGCACCATTCTAACATTTAGTTCAATAATGTTCTCAAAGACGATGAATGATCTTCCGATTGTGCAGAAAACTATTTTTTGTCACGGGAGATGGCCGCCGTTGTAAAGAGAATAAAAAAAAATACACCTTCGCATAAAGCGACTTTATGCTGCAGAAACTAGAATTTCGTCGTCATTGTGCACAGGTTTGATACTCTTGTTTTAACTGCCGATTTTTCATCTCTGTCGCCATCCCAGACCCTTCGATCGCATTTGCGCTATGAGAATTACTTCGCACTTGCGCCTGCTGGCTATAAATGGCATTCGTTGAAAAGTTTAGCTGTCAATTTCTTCGCTTGGCAACACTAGAAACGGCCACAGACATGGCCGATGCGCCACGGACATGGCGCGGCTTGGGCCGCTGCGCCCGCACGCCGAAGAAAGAAAACACCGGCATGCGTCGTCTGCTCCGTTTCAACCCGATTATCAACGGTGGTGTCAACAGAGATGTTATTAATCACACTCACAGTTGACTCGAGGCAATACTTTGCGTTCGGCGGGATAGAGTTTGCATCGTGCAACACAGTTATGTGCTTAGCACGGACAAGCGCCGCCTTCCCGCTGAGCCCGACGTAACCAGTGACGGCGCACTCACACGGTTCTTTGCAAGCGCGCCTCGTCAGTGAATACAAGTAATACAGGTTTGTCCCACCGGCCTACTGCAACAGCTCTCGTCCCGTCCACGTGGCCTAATGGATAAGGCCGCGTGGACTTCAGATCAAAAAATTGCAGTTTCAAGCCCGCGAACTTCACTTCCGGGCACTCCCGACGAGGCCGGGCGACTTGGACACCCTGACTGACACGCTACACCCACTACCAGCCACCTACTCCGACATCTTAGCGCACTATCGCCACACCCACCGAGAACACCCTCCCCCACACCCTGCACTCACCAACGAAGAATCCCGCATCTGGCGACGTCTCCAAACAAATACATTCTACAACGGCACTATCCTCTCCCATATCTCCCCCAGCCGTTTCACCTATAACTGCCGTGACTGCCACACCCCAGACACAACCTCCCACCTCGTATTCTTCTGCCCACACCACCCCTCCCCACTCCCCACACCTACTCTCGAGCAGTGGGAATGCGCGCTGACCAGCTCGCACCTGCAGGACCAGCAAAGCCTGATCCAGCGGGCCACCCGAGCAGCGACAGCACGCAGCTACCTGGACTAAGGCGGCCGCCCATCTGCTCTAAATATGTAAAATACACGTTTGTTCCTCCTCCTCCTCAAGGCCTGTCGTAGACGTTCCTTCTTTTCAAATTTAGTGCGATCCGAGGAAGCAGGACGTGCGTTTCAAGCTCCATCGCGTTCTCCACGTCATTCCCGACGAAGAAGAACGAGCAGCCCTGTGGCCTTACGCAAGGTCAGGGACGTGAGTATGACCCGCTGGCATGTTAAAGGCTACATGGCACAGTCTTCGACTACACACTTGGTAGAACATCTTCGAATAACAGCGTAAAAACACAGACTAGAGGGAGAAAAAGAGAAGAAGGCGGTGTTTTTTTTCTTCCGCTAGTGTCAGTGTTTTTACGCTATGATTGGAATATGCTCAACCAATAACATTTCGACCAAATGTCGATCCTTCTACACACTTGGTAACCGTCGGCTTGAAAGCGAGCGTCCCCGTCTACGACATCCCGCAACAAGTGCGCGAGGCGCGGGAGAAAGCCCTGGTCATAGTCCACGGACAAGCTGCCGAACTCGCATTTGCCAGAGGCCACACATGATCGACCACATATTTCTGGACTGTTCGCTGGGACGTTCTGAAACGTGCGCTTAAAAAAAACGTACAGTAACGCTCAAAGGCGCTCGGTTCTTGCCCAAAGTAGCGCGGGGCATGTTTGTGGAGCTGAGTCTTCATAGCATTTGAAAGACAAGAATGGCTGGCAGGCACGCTCATATGGACGAACAGGCCCCAAGCGTGTATTTCAAGAAAACATGATTTTCTTAATGAAATTTACGATTCAAAAGGCGTCACTTGTATAGATACCTTTGTTGGACAGTTTAGATTTAGTAAAGGCATTTTAAATCACTGCATCGCCAAGGCAGGGCCGCTGCTTTCTTTTGCACAAGTTTTTTTTGTGTGTATATACGGGTGGGATATGCCCCATGTATGTTCCTGGCGTACAGAGAAGATAAGTCCGCGTGGCCTAATGGACAAGGCGTCCGACTACGGAGCAGAAGATTGCAGGTTCGAGTCCTGTCGCGGATGTAACTTCTTTTATTAAGTTAGGTTTCCATTACGATAAAAGCGCTATGTTTGTTCATTACAGATAGGGTTGTTTGTATTCAGGTTTTCTATTAAAAAAAAATGGGGGGTAAAATTCTGGTGCTTTTTTTAACTGATATTCCGGAGAAAATCGGGTGTTTTTGTGAAACCATTCCGAGATACGGGTTTTTGTTACTGCCTAAATCGATAGATGTACTAAGTTTATTTTAACACACTCAGTTTAAATTAGAGGGTATCACAAGCGTTTATTTTAGAGGTTAGCAGCAATTTTAACGCTGACGCGTTAAACTTTGTGTTTATTTCAAGCTGGTAATTCGGGAGACTCCAGGGTTCTCTTTAGCATGCTTTCCGAAATTTGGCATTTGTTTGGAAATGGAAAAATATTGGCAGTAAATAGCATCGATAACTTCTAGCAAATGAAACTTCTTATTTATTTTTTTACACAATACTGTTAATCCCCAAGGGGGGATTATTACAGGGGTTGGCATATACATTCAAAGTTACAGAAAAGATGCGCAACTTGCGCAGGCAAAGCACCAGGATTATTACAGTACTACAGTGCACATTCACAGTAGGCACAATCAAAATAATACAGTAAAAAGAAAACAAGTATGCATACTCAAACAATGCACACACCGAGATGCATACAAGCATCACATTGCATAAATTTCAAGGGATTCAGGCAATTCACACAGTAATTGCGCACACCAATTACATACAAGGTAAGTATGAACACCATCCATCAAGAAACACAATCTAGCACACTTTTTTCAGCAAGTTCCAGAAATTTTTGAATGGTTGGTTGATAAGTGATAACAGGGCCTAATGCCTTCCATTACCGAATGCTGCGCGGAAAAAAAAATAGCTAAAAGTGTTGTTAATAAATGAATACTCTTCTAATTCCCAAAAATGGCGTTGCCTGGTTGGTCTAGCGTCACGAAAGGTCAAGGAGGAATCAGGGTTTATTCTCAATGATTTGTGGATTATCTGATATAGAAACTTCAGTCGAATAAGCTGTGCGCGGCTTGAAAGGGTCGGTAGTCCTGCCCGACGTAATAGTTCAGTTGGCGAGTCCGTGCGCCCATATCTACTGTAGATAAAGCGCACTGCTTTGCGTTTAACTCTCTCCAGAGTTTTAATGTTAGACGTGGTGTGAGGGAACCAGACAACAGTTGCGTATTCCAAGAGAGGCCTCATGAACGTGACGTACGCGAGAAGTTTGGTTTCGTGGGGGAAAAAATAAAGTGCCATTTTCATAAAAATAATTTGTTTAATGCTTTCTTTGTGACGTAGCGTACATGCTCCGTCCAGCCAAGATCGGAAGATATCGTCACGCCTGGGTATTTATAGTGGTGTACATTTCGAATTTCAACATTGTTAAAATTGTGCGAAAATTTTAATTTTGAATTTTTCTTAGTAATGAACATGCACACTGTCTTGTCGATGTTGATCTTCATTTGCCAGTCGTCGCACCACTGGGCTATCTTTTTTAACGAGTTATTTAGTTTCAATTGGTCTTCAGGGTGCTTTACTTGGTTATAGAGAATGCAGTCGTCTGCAAAGAGCCTTATTGGAACGTCTACTTAGTGAGCTAAGTCGTTGATGAAAATTAAAAAAACAACAAAGGTGCTAACACAGAACCTTGGGGTACTCCTGACACAACTGGAGCCAAATAGGAATGATGGTGGCCGCACCGTACAAATTAGTGGCGATCGGTTAAAAAATTACGTAACCAACGGAGAACCGGCCCAACCCCCAGTAAATTATTAAGTTTAAAAAGTAATTTAGCGTGAAAGACACGGTCAAACGCCTTAGAGAAATCACTGAAGATTACATCAGTTTGCGAACGCTCACTTATTCCTAGGGCTAAATCATGCATTGTTTCAACAAGATGGGTAACTGTGGAGAATCCGGATTTAAACCATGCTGATTTGGGTGGAGAATGTAGTTTGATTCAATGAAATTTATTATAAACTTTAGCACAATGTGTTCGAAATTTTGCTGCAGGTAGAGGTATTGAAATACGGTGATAATTAGCGGGGATCGATTTATCGACTGATTTATGTATTGCAGTTATTTTAGCTATTTTCCAGTCAGATGGAAGGCAAGAATTCTCGATTGATTTGGAATATATAAGACACAAGTATCTACTAATTGGTTCGGCGTACCGCTTTAGGAAACCATTTGGAATACCATCTGGACCACAGCTTTTCCTTTCGTTTATGCTCAGAAGCAGTGAAAGTACTCCCGCTTCTGATATGACTGGCGCGTTTGGTAGCGTTAAATTTATCATTGTACCTGAAAATGCATGGCCTGATGACACCGTTATCGGTAGTGAACACTGAGTGAAAATAAGCATTGAAATCCGCTGCCCTAACTTTGTCTTCTAGACCATCTGACGAAACTGCTGGAGTGCTCATTGAATTAATATATTGCCAAAATTTATTCGGTGATTGTCATGAACGTCTGTAGCGTATTTTTGCAGAAATGTTGCTTAACGGAACAAATTTTATTGTTGAGGGATTTAGTCAGAGCGTTTATTTGGGAACGGTAGCCTGGAGCAGTCAGGTGTTTATTAGATTTTCTAAGCCGTTTAAATTTACGTTTAATATGGATTATTTCACGCTTAATCCAAGGAATGCATGTTTTGTTGTTTTGCGCACAGTAGGAAAAAAGTTTTTCATACAATACGCAAAATGAGACCTGAATTTCAACCAAACCTCGTCAATGCTATGGCTTTCAGAAAGGCACATATCATAAAATTCATAGTACTCGTGCGCAAGGTATGTCATTATACCAGCATTGTTAGCTCTATTAAATGCGGGTAGCTGTTTTACTGGACCATGTGGCCTGGATTGTTTAATCAAATGCAGTGTGCATAAAACCATTTTGTGGTCAGATAACCCATCGAGTATGCCCATTTTTGTTTCTTTTTTTGGAACATCGTAACTTACAAAGATTAGACCCAATATTGAAGACGATGCTCCTTGCACGCGTGTTGGTGCAGGAACAAGCTGGTCAAGATTAAGTGTAAGCATCATATCTATTAGAACACTGCGTTTACTTTCTGTGCTAAGAGAACACCAATCGATTTCGGGAAGGTTAAAGTCACCGGCCAGTACGATTCTCCCCCCATGAACATGAAAAGCTGGTCATCAAATGTTCCCTCATCCCTCTTTACATACATTATAGTGATGTGCTTGCGCAAATTGTCGGTGTCCATTCGAGGCCCGTCTAATCGCTGGACGTATCTCAACTGGGAGAAGGTTCTCTCGACAACACAGCTCCCATTGGCTAGGTACAACCATGTCAGGGGAGCATCTACCAACCTGAGGTTGCTGTTGATAGCGTCATTCCAATACTGATCGAGTTCTGAAGGTGTGTTTGTGCGCTTGCTTCGAGAAAGTACTGGTTGAGAACGGCGGAACGTCAGAGCACAATTGGGCAGATCGCTCCTTTGAAACGGTTCATTCGGGAAGAAGTCGGGTTTAACCCGAATCTCCTGAAACAGGTTCGAGGTGTAAGAATCGGGTAAAATGTGGTTTTATCCGAAAACGAACAACCCTATTTACAGACAATAGCCGCCACTATAAGCATTAAACAGCACATTTGAGCACGAGCCGACCATACGCAGCAGAAACATCCCGGGAGAAAGCGCCTGCTGGTTTATTGCCTTGACCTTTAGCCTACTGCGGCTCCATCCGTCTCGTCCGCGTGGCCTAATGGATAAGGCGTCTGACTTCGGATCAGAAGATTGCAGGTTCGAGTCCTGTCGCGGACGTTCTGTTTTTTTTTTTCTTTCAAACGTGTTCTTCAGGGAAAAAGCCTTATGCAGAACCACGGTGTTGGTGTTCGGCGCATAAGTTGCTGTCGCTGTGAACATTACAAAAATGCCTGAATTCGTGCCAGAACGCGTACGTGGCAGATGAGCTATAGTTTCAAAACAATGTTAGTACATTGGAGTTCATATGCGAATCGAACCCTGTTCTCCACAGTAGGAGCCGAGTGCGCGTCGCCACCCCACTTCATCAGCGCGTCGCAAGTAACGGAAGTAGAGTTAGCCTAGAGCGCTGAGCGCTGATGTCATATCGCGTCACGGGTGAGCGTGACGGCACGAATATAGAACGGGTGCACCCCTGCAACAAATAACTCTGATTCTATGGAAGCTGCGGCGGGAATAGTCGCCTGTCTGCCTGTCGACGTGATTAGCACAAAGGAACACGGAAATGAAAGCGTGCAAAGAAACGCAAACACAATGTGGCAGTAAAGGAGCCTTTGATAAGTACCTCCAAGGAATGCCATAATGCTTTCTCGCTAAACGCACGTGTAAGTGCGCAGAGGAATTTATTTTGGCATCGCTCATTTGGCATTGTGTTCCTCGTGTCCTCTTTGAGGCGAAGCTTTCAGCGTGTCACTGATGATGTCCGCAAGCTAAAACGCACTGCAGGGAAGCCAACTTTCTTTGACGATGGGGATGATCACGAGTGAAGTGTTGAAACAATAAAACGCCTCCCTGTGAAGCTTGAAGGCAGTTACGCTCCACTGCCCCCCCCCCCCCCTTAAGTTTGATGTGCAGTAGTGGGAGCGGGTGGCAGGCGTGCGACGGGTGCGACGCATACAGGCCTAACATCGTGTTCTTAGGTGAACGTCGACAGCCGCTACTCACAGCTCGATGTACGATGAGAATGACGTTGCTCTGCATGACGCGAGGCTGTTAGCCGCAAGATGTTATGCCTATCATCGTATTTGGAGGTTTACGACGCTAGGCCCAACTGCACATTTTAAAGTTGAACACCTTAAATCGACACCTACTCGAAAAAGTACTCGGTGTATGCCAAGCGGCCGGTACCAATTCACGCCGTAGGGCATAAACGCTAGGCCTACAGAATCCACATCCGAGATTTGCTGCGCTTATTTTAGAGAAGTGGTGCACACACCGAAGGTAGACAATACTGGCAGTGTGGGATTAGCCAACCAAAGAATCCATCACCAGAAAGCTTCTCATTTAACCGTCGTCGTCGTTAGGAGGCGGAGTGCATGATTTTTTTTAATTCGTTTTTGATTCCCTAGGCACTGTATACCATTGTGAACACCATTTACGCGATAACGAAGGGTGTCAACATGAACTATATATGGTCAAGACCTCTACAAACTACTAGCCTGGGCAACGCTGATACATATAAAGATTGTTCAGCGCAAAGAAAGTCTTACACATATTTCAGTTCATAACCATGAATACAAAAGTTCCATTCATCAAGAATACACGTTCTGTCGTGTTTTCCCCAAACAAGTGATAATAGCCGTGGAGAAAAGTTCCGTCGAAGACAGCTGAGATCAAACACAAGAAAAGTTAATAAAAAAGGAATGACGTTGTCCCGTGCCGTCGGTTTGAGCGTTGCCAATAATAACGTTCAAGGGGTTTAGAAGTCGACGTAAAACTTACCAAACAGACAAACTGCCGTGCACGTCGCCTGAACATCTGAGCCGTACTACTGGCGTGGCCCACACCCACTGCTGCTAGTAGTTAGGTCGTACCGTTGGGCGCCTATGGTAGCTGCTGTCGTAACTACGTTTGACTATTATTTACCCATGCATTCCCATTCAGTTGGTTCCAGGATGGATCAGTGTAAGTTGGAGTTCGTGAAAACAAACACGCACTAGTTATACCAACAGACTTGCCCTGTAAAATGAGACTATACCGATCGGTAAGAAGTGTCTGTGCGCGTATATTTTGTTTTGTTTTGCTTCCCCTGAACAAGACCCTGAAAAAGCGCCATTTATTTTCACAGAGGAGTTGTTCTACTCTAGTTTCCTGGAGATTGATGCGTGCATAGACCTAGTGCGTAGAGTCACTCACCACCAATGTGGCGTCTGCGCTTCGAGCCGCGCTTCAAAGCTGCGGTGCCATCTCTTCACTTACAACCGTTCTGTCGTCTTTGGATGGCGCTATACCCAAGCCTACGTAGTAATTAAATAAGAAATCAAATAAGAAATAAAGCCGCTCCACTCAAAGTGAAAGCTTACGGAAGCACAGAGAAAGCGATTCGCCATAATGGGCTGTAGCGCCGTTATCTGCTCACTGCTACCACCCAAAGCAATTCAAATTTCCGCCTCCGTAGTACTCGTGCGCACCCTGCCTGAAACAGCGCCAGCAGGAATTCTATTCTTCTAAGTGCAGGGCACTTAAGGGGCTCGCCTTGTCGTCGTAGCTCGCTGCAACGGTCGATGTTAAACGAACGCTGAAATCAGGTGGTGCCGCGAGATAACAGACCCAAGTAGGGTCTGTTCCGCCGTAGGGCGTCCCGCAGAGGCTTCGAAAAGCAAGCGGTTTAAATAGTCATAACCGTTCGAAGCTCGTGAAACGCTGGCGCTTGTCACACATCTCCCCGTTATTTAGCGAAAAAAAAATGCAGGTACATTTGACGCAAAATGTATGTAATAACGGGCAGTACCCGCGTTCATTTAGTTCGGTACGCTCGTTGGGTTAGTTTTTGCAGTAGTAAGAGGGAGAAAAAGTGGCAGTGCAACGCCGGCACGGGCGGTTTTGCACTGATACCATACATATAGTAGTACTTGAAAGTTGGGTAGCTTTCGAGCTGTAAGCTTCGAAGTGTCCAGAGGCACTAACGTCATTTTTTTCAGTATCGTTTGTTCAAATCAGAAGCACTTCAACCATAGATTGGCAAGTAGGGCTAATAGTGCTATATTTTTGCTATCGGTGACCGACGATGTCAGTTTACTGAGTTTAAATTCAATTCAACAAAGTAGAGGAAACAAGCAACGTTTTTGAAAGTTTTTCCAAGAATGTAAACTTTAGCACAGTGCGAGAACTTTTCTTCTGTGGTTTTTTTCCCATTTGGGAGAGGCTGTGCGACTCTAAAGCTTTCAGTCGTCTTTTGGGACTACATCGCCTGCCGTAGACGCGCGTGGAAGCACCTTCTCTCTGGCCATTCAGCGCCGCCGAAAAGTAGCAAGCTATCAAAGCGCATGGCTGCACACGAAGCGGTCATTGTGCCGTGATCAGGAAACAGAAGACGAAAGTAATAAGTGAACGTAGAGGAAGGAATCCGTATTCCCCACGCTCCTTCCGGCGTGATGTGCTCTTTACTTCCCGTAAAAACGCGTTCCATTTCTCATTTCCTTTCTTCCAATCGTAATTATAGTCATTTGCAACTACCTCCTGCTTGCAAACACACGAACATGAGCTCGTTCTTATCTCTCGTGTGAAAAGTTGGTGTAGAACCATTGCTGTCAGCGCAGTTGACATCTCTGCCGACCAGTCGCAGAAGATACCCACGTTGTCGTAGGCCTGAATGGGCGTGTACAATCTCCCTATATCGTGGTGAGCGCTCGCATTTCGGTATTTCTCGCATCGGCAGAAAAGCTCGCTTATAGAATCAGCGTAAGACGACCGAACACGGACGGGTTACGCTTTTCAGGCTTCCGTCGCCCTATTTCTCTTCGCGCTATTCCCCTGCGCGTTCTCGACCCAACCTACACGTTTCCGGCGTTCCTTCTAAAGCACGACATTACCTGTGTGTGCCGGCAAGGTTCTTTTTTGCGCTAGAGCCTTTCGAGCGCCGCTCAGATTGTTTGGTATGAATGGTTTGCGCCTTTAGAGGGAGGCGGAGATCGCACGCTTCTAAAGAGCTTGTCACGTACGGCTGGATAGGTGCTATGGTAAAAGAGCGTACGGCAAGACGCTGGGCAAAGAACGTTGCTGAGGGCTTGCAAGATGGTATTGCACGCATGGTTTCCCTTTTCGCGGAAGTTTAGGAGCTTTTGAGAG
This sequence comes from Haemaphysalis longicornis, assembly GCA_013339765.2. Lineage (NCBI taxonomy): Eukaryota > Metazoa > Arthropoda > Arachnida > Ixodida > Ixodidae > Haemaphysalis > Haemaphysalis longicornis. The sequence continues at coordinate 45,810 of JABSTR010001143.1, forward strand.
CAAATGGGTTTCCCCATACCGACAAAGACATCCACGGTATATGCGGTGTACAATATTTTTTGCAGATGACACCCGTTTTCACTTGGCGTAACGTTTTATGTCTATGGTGGCTGACATTAATGCGCACGTCATGGCTCTAATAAGCGTCAAAGACGCTATAATAAGCGTCAAATGATCGGGCAGGCATCTTTGTATTTTTCCTATCAGTGTCATGCCACTGCAATGAATTGAAACTAAGTTATTCATGAGTTGATAATAAAGGATTTGTTAAAGGCCCGCAATTCAAAAAAATCTTGCGGCTGATTCCTGAAAAGGTTTTATTCCATAGGTCGTGAACAGAGTTTTTTCCTAAATGTGGTGTCAGGCAACTGCCGATGGCTTCTTCATCTCGCGAGAATCCTTGTGCCCTTTAGTGAACGCTACTCAGTGAAGGGTCTTGTACCTGTGTTGAGTTTATCAGTTGTTGGTGGTTGCACTTGTCCCTGTGCCGGTTGCTGTCTTGTTTATGAGCTCAAGGTTGGCTATAATGCAGTTTTCAGTCCATTTTTTCTTCGTAATATTTGTGCTTATCATGAATTCTGTTGCAGAACAACCCTCCTTGCCGACGTACCCAAAAAAACATACCAACATGATATTTTCTGCGCATTTCTCACTTCAATGCAGCTTAGAAGCCTGATTTGTGGTACAACAAAATCAGAAACAAGGAGATTCTTAAACA
>JABSTR010001144.1:0-35189 GCA_013339765.2 Haemaphysalis longicornis
CTCTCTACTCTCAAATCTATCTCTCTGATCGCTCCTCTCTCGGGTATCTCTCGCGCTCTATCTATCTCATCTCTCTCTCGCGATCTTCTCTAGCTCTAACGCCCCTCTCTCCTCTCCCTCTCTCTTCTCCTTCCCTCTCCCTCTCCCTCCTCTCTCCCTCTCTCTCTCTCTCTCTCTCTCTCTCTCTGTCATCGTGGAATTCGTAGATGTACCGGAACACAGTGAGCTCGACCACGTCTCGTTTGCGCATTTACCTGTCGCCCGCAATAACAAGCCGAATGTGGTACGTCCAGCGTGGCACCCCAATGCACACAATCCTTTCCACATCCCTGAATTCGCTTCATCACAGCAGAGCATATCCTCCTTGGTGAACTCTTTTGCTGCATGTTGTTGATGACGGCAACGTGACTTGTTTTCTTGTAGGATATGGGGGCGCACAACTAGTGGTGTCACACTTCGTCCTCGGTTCAGGGAAAAGATCGGTGTCGTCGTGTTGTCGCCGTTTCACCGGCGAGGGCTCAAAGTGACGGCTTCATTCGTGAGATGGCTCAGAGAAACAGACAATGCGACGCCCGAGGGACACTTCGACGATAAGTAACCGGCCACGACAAAGTATCACGCGGGTATCATCTACGTGGAAAGAAACCAACTCGGGCACAGAACAAATTCCCAGGGCAAAATGACGCAATAACAACAATAAAAAATGGCGAAGCGACCGTAGCGCTCACACACAATGCCTTGGCAATCGCCTCCACATGCTTTGGCTGAAGCCTTGGGTGAAACTCCCTACCGCCGTGCATGGCTTTCTTGATGCTATGCGCAGACCATTTGTGATAAAACTAAAAACAAAAAAGCCCACGGCCCAGGAAGTGACGAAAACGTCTTTGCCACGGGACTTTTGACTGTGACGTCACGCCCTGAATCTGTTGTTGGCCGGACAGAGCGTCCCGAATCCAGCGTAGCCGCCGTAAGGCGCCGCCGACCGAAGCGCCCCCACCGCGCGTCGGACGCCGTCGGAAGCGTGGCGGTGAGGCTCCTACACTCGCGACAGGCGGCTTTCCCGGAGCATTCCGGATAACAAGATGGCGGGCGGGTCGCGCAACTCTTAGCTCCCTGCGGGAGCTATATAGAGGAACTCTAGGATGATGATGATGATGATGATGATGATGATTGCTTTCCCTTTGAATCGGGGCGTCGGTTGTCAGCAACCGACTTGCCAGTTTTATTACGCTTACTCGCCCTACTCCCAGCTAATATATTTATTTGCATCCTCCCTCCCATCTCCCTCTCTTCCCTGTTTTAAATTCATCGCCCCCACCCCCCTTTTTTTTTCTCCCCTCGCTGTTCTAAATTCTCATCCGTTGATTACTCCGCCTGCGTACTCATCCCTTCACTACTTTTCCTCCACCACCACTCCAGTCGCCTCTTCGTCACCTCTATGGCCTTGAAGTTGAGGTTCCCCTCGCCCCAAATCCCAAAGCCTCCACCAGCGTCGTTTCCCCCTCACCCCGCGGTGGTCGTATCTCTGTGCAGTTCCTGACAATAAGGTCTATAGTTTCCCGATCCATGCCGCAGCACACACATGTTTCATCCTGCTGCCTGTAGCTACCCGTGTATGCCCGGATTCTCAGGCACCCGCCCGTGCCTCGAAGAGCAAAGTACTGCCTCTCGTATTGTCATAGAATCCCTCCTTCTTAATTTCCCGTTTCTCTGCCCTATAAATCTCCAGGGTTTTTTCGCTTCCATGCTCTGTGCCCACTTCGTCGTCTCTGCTGCCTTTACCTGCTTTTTAACTGTTGTGTAAAACCACTTTCCCCTACCGAATTTCCGTACCGCTTGGTCAGCTGTCTGGTCCTCCGTCTCCACCGCGTGTCCACGCTCCTCATATACAGGTACTTAAACACCCTCGCGGCCCATTTTTCGTCCTCCATGTCACGAAGTCGCTCCTCAAACTTTGTCTTGCTCTTCGCCTCCCTCGCCTCGAAAGACGACCAGCCCATATCCCCTTGTACCGCTTCATTTGTAGTTTTGCTGTGGGCCCTAGGCCCAATCTGCCTACCGCCCTCTGATTTACCTCCAGGCCGGCTTGGGTCTCTGGCTTCATGCACAGAACCGAATTTGCGAAAGTTAATCCTGGTACCATGACTCCTTTCCAGACTCCCTTACCACCTCGTATTTGCTGTATCCCCAGAGGGCTCTATGCTTCATTATAGCCGCGTTCCGTCTTCCTTTCGTCTTAAGGTGAGCCTCATGCGCCTGCGTGTAATCTTCGCTGTCGTTCAGCCATACTCCTAAATATTTATACTCTTTCACCAATGGTATTTCTACTTGCTGCACTGATACTGTTTTGTGCTCCGCGCCGTCGTTAAAGACCATGATCCCCGATTTTTCTCTGCTAAAGGATAGCCCTAGGTGCGTCGCTTCTTCACCGCATATATCCATCAAGCCCTGCATACCTATCCGGTTATCCGCCATCAATAATATGTCGTCTGCATACATTAGTCCCGGAACCCGTTGTTCCCGTTTTTCATGTATGATAAGTCGAACCCAGCGTACTGACTTCTAGCTTCCTTTCTAACCCCGCCATGTAGATCATGAACAGCAGCGGAGAGAGAGGACATCCTTGTTTCAAACCCTTGTAGGTGTATACAGGCCTATTGTATGTTATCCCCTCCCACACTATTTGCACTTGGTTCTCCCGGTATAGCTCCCTGAGTAAGCTAATGAATTCTGCCCCAATTCCCTCGTTCTCCAGGATACTCCATAGCCTCTCCCTGTCTACATTATCATACGCCGCTTTAATGTCCAGAAAGGCTAACCACAAAGGTCGGTTTTGCATCTTCGCCACCTCTATGCATTGGCTTACCACAAATAAGTTGTCGTCTAGTCTTCTGTCCTTTCGAAACCCATTTTGAAGTTCCCCAAATATCCTATTTTCTTCCACCCACTGCTCTAGTTCGAACTTCACTGCCTGCATTGCTAACCTGTACAGCACTGACGTGACGGTTACTGGCCTATACGAGCTCGGGTTTGTCCTGACTCCTTTGCCCTTGTACACTAAGTTCATCCTGCTCATTTGCCACGCGGCCGGTATTGCCTTTTCTTCTATCCTTGTTCTGATGGCTTGTAGTAGCTTTCCCTTGCTCTTTGGTCCTAATCGGTTAATCAACTCCATCGGTATCCCATCCGTGCCTACCGCGGTATTTTTGGGGACCTTTTCCTCTGCTCTTTTCCATTTCAGCTTGTCCCCATCTATCTCCAGACATTCCGGCCTACCCGTCGCGACATCTCTGTGTCGCTGCGGGGCCTCTTCATCCATCTTACTGAACTTCTCCGTGATGATTTTGTGTAGGTATGACAATGCTTCCTCTCCCTTGAGCATCTGTCCCTGCTCGTTTTCTATAGTACCGCCTTCTGTGGGACTCGTGCGTTTCCCTAATGCCTACACATGGTTCCAAAACCTTTTCGGCGCGTCTCTACCCCTCCCTCGTATTTGCGCTACCCATCGCTCGCTGTCCCCCTTTATTTTCGCCTGCACTAATTGCTGCACTTCCTGTTTCATTTGCTTATACTTGCTCCCATTTTAGGTCCACCTCCTCCGGATGTATCCCTGTCCTCTTGGCCTGCCTGTGATCTCTAGACACCTGTTTACGCCTCTGTATCGCCTCCTTGATTTTTTTGTTCCACCAGCTTTTGGGTGTTTTCTTTCCTCTCCATCGATTGGCCCCCTCTGCCTTGACTATTTTTTCCTGCATAGTTTTGATGAGCCTGTCTAGGAGCCAGCGATACCCAGCGCCCCCTTCGGCAGATATGCGCAACACTGGGTCGGTCCCCGCAAGCCGTTACGTTCCTGGCTGGGGGCGCTCCTCTTTTTGCAGCGCGGATGAAGCGTATTAGTCGCCCCTTTTGGGCTTAAAACGAAGTAAGAGATTGTAAAGTAATCCTGCCACATAGTGCAGGTGAATGAAGTAGGATTTATTCGGTTGAAATCGCGTATGTAAGGTATATTAACGCCCGCATAGGAGTGATGCCCAGAGGAGAAACGCTTGTACAGCCTCCATGCGGGCAAACCTTTCTCAGGTCAGCATGTTTTGCTTCAAAAGAAAACGTAATTTATATTGTTCGCCGAAGGGGCGCCTTGTCTATTCAAGGTGACGGTAGTGGCGACACCGCGGACCCCGAGCCCATGTGGGTTGGACCCACCCACGCCCTTGGCTGTGCGTGGCTTTGCCGTGTCCGGGGAAAAGGGCATCCTGGTGGGTTGAGCCAAAGCCAGGGTTGTTTTGGACCTTTATGGCCCCCTGGCAGAGGCAACACACCACTTCGGCCCCGCTTCCCGTAGACGGTGCCCCCAGTCTGACCCGACCTAGGGGGAATCAGCCAGTCGCCTTTTTCCTGTCCTCCTCTCCATTCTTTTGCTTTCCTATTGTCCTTCCTAACCTGTCCTGTCATCTTCTCTTTTCTTCATTTCTCCGTTTTCCCAGGCGGCGAGGGTTAACCCTGTGCGAAGGCTTCAACCTAGATGCCGAGCGTAGGGTTATAGTGGCAACGTACAGTTAGCGTGCGCTGCAAAAGCCACGTTCCCTTGTTGGGCTCCGTGGTGGGTGACTGGCCTTGCCACCGAATTCATTCCATAGTTTATGGCTTCCTTCTCCATTCCACCCAAACGAACTGATCGGCCTCCGAAACGAGGCCGCACCGAAGAACTTTTCAAACCGATTTCTAACCTCGTCTTCAACAACCCTGACAACTTCCCACGCTTCCTAATGATGCAGTCAGCTGATAAAACAACTCCCGTTACCAGCAAATCTGTATTTTTGGTTGCAAAATTCATTGAAGGTTTGATAGGAAAAAACTACGAAGCGAAAAAGCTCAGTTCTGGAGACCTGATGATCGAAGTCAAGAGTAGAGAGCAGTCCAACACTCTTTTGAAGCAAACCAAGCTAGCCGACCTTGAGATCACAGTAACTCCCCACCGTACCCTTAACAGCTGCCAGGGTGTCATCTCCGAATCAGAACTGATCAACGAAACAGACTTTGACCTGCTCGAAGGTTTGCGCGAGCAGGGGGTAACCGCTGTGCGACGCATCACCATTAGACGGGACGGAAACGAAATTAAGACAAAGCACATAATACTGACCTTTGATCGATGCACTTTGCCAGAGTACGTAAACGCAGGGTTTCTGCGCTGTAAGACCAGAGTATACATACCAAACCCGCGACGTTGTTTCATCTGCCAGAGGTATGGGCACGGCAGCAATTCGTGCCGAGGAAAACAAACGTGTGCAAAGTGCTCTGAGCAGGACCATTATGCTGACGACTGCAAAAGCACACAACTAAAGTGCAGCAACTGTGGAGGACCCCATGGAGCATACTCTCGCTCTTGCCAGGAGTTTAAGAAAGAAAAAGAAATCATCAACCTAAAAGTGACGCAAAATCTTTCATTTCCAGAAGCCCGTAAGCGTTATGCTCAGCTTCCTTCAGGGAGCTACGCCAGCGCTGCCCGCCGGGGGGTGGGGCGGCGTCTGGTTTCTGCAGCCACTCAGTATAGTGAAACTGACTTGGTGGCGCACCCACCCCTCGAGGCGCTGCCCCTGGCAGGCCAAACAACTCGTGCATCGCCAGCAGTGCCCGCAGGCGTTGCACCTGACCAGAATTGCTCTGGGAGTGGCGTTGCTGTCGCTCCTCGACAGACCCCGACCGCCGAAACTGCGGTGGCAATGGATGTGGGTACAGGAGGCGCCTCTTCTGCAGCCATGTCCAACACATCAAAAAAGGTGGTGGCTGAATCTTCTGCCATCCCATCAAACGCGTTGCGGGATGGGCGCCGTAAAACCTCCCTCCCGTCAATGCCCCAAAACCCGGACGAGGACATGGATGTCACGCCATCCCGGCCTGCATCGCAGTCATCTAAAGACCAGCGCGGTAGTTTTGGCCGCGGCAAAAAATCACAAGCTCCCCGAGTCACTGGCCCTGATTCGGGCTCAGTGACATAGGGATCTCCATCTAAACAAAACCTATGCTCAGCACCTTTCTTCTAACCTTTTATGGCAGTTCAAAGCATTATCCAATGGAACTGTAGGGGATTAATTAGAAACCTCGATGATGTCTACGAAATCCTTAATAAGTACCATCCAGATATCCTATGCCTACAAGAAACACACTTAAAACCTACACAAACCAACTTTCTCAAACAATACTCGGTATTCAGGAGAGACAGGGACTGCTACACTCACTCCTCTGGTGGTGTAGCAATTGTCTTGCAAAAGTCTGTCCCCTGCTCACCTCTTCAGTTGCTCACTGCCCTCGAAGCTGTGGCAGTCCGAGCAATCCTCTTTAATAGGTTAATAACAGTTTGCTCTTTATACGTTCCCCCGGATTACCGTCTATCGAGCTCAGAATTCGAGTCCCTCATAGATGAGCTCCCGGAACCCTTCTTATTGGTAGGCGACTTTAATGCTCACAGTGAACTCTGGGGGTCTCAACGGACAGATGCCCGGGGCCGCTTGCTAGAAAAGTTTTTATTTTCTTCCGGAGCTTGTCTACTCAATAAAAAACAGCCGACATACTACAACACTACACACAACACATACTCACACATAGACCTGGCAATCGGCTCTTCTGTCCTCTTTCCATCTATTGAATGGGGAGTTGACAATAATCCTTATGGGAGCGACCACTTCCCAGTCATCCTGAAAAGCATTGACAAAATCCCTAACAGCTTCAACTCCTATAAAAGGTTTAGGGAATCTGCTGCAGATTGGCTGAAATTTAAACAACTATCTCAGCTTTCATACACATCTTTAAGCCATTTGGGCATTGATGAAGCCTGTGAACTGATTACGGCCCATATACTTCATGCCGCTGAGTGCTCAATTCCGCAAACATCTGGTGCCACATCTAACGCTAGGAGGCCGTGGTGGAATGACGAGTGTCGGCATGAACGGAAGGCGCAAAATAAGGCATGGGGTGTCCTCCGCAGGTATCCCACTTCTGAAAACCTAATTTCCTTCAAACGCGCGAAAGCACAAGGAAGGCGCATTCGCCAGCAAGCCAAAAGGGAGAGCTGGCGCTCTTTTGTGACTTCTATCAATTCATACACAGATACAGGCAAAGTATGGAATAGAATTAAAAAGCCTTAATGGACAAAAAACACACAGCCTACCCTTGGTTAGCAGTGCGGGCGACACCCTGGAGGACCAGGCCAACGCACTTGCAAAACACTTTCAATATATTTCGAGTTCTACTCACTACACGAATACTTTTTACGACACAAATCATCCATGGAGAAAAAAACCGATTAGAGATAACAGAACATCCGATGAACCACACAACTCGGATTTTTCTTCAACAGAGCTTTGGTTGCCCTTAGGAACATGTAAGGCTTCAGCACCAGGGGCAGATAGGATATCATATGCAATGATACAACATCTACACACAGAAACTCTCCAACACTTTTGCACTTTTCCAATAAATTTGGGCGGCAGGATACTTTCCGAGAGCTTGGAGAGAAGCTGTTGTAGTTGCCGTACTGAAAGAAGGGAAAGATGCCTCACTACCTGCCAGTTACCGACCAATAGCTTTAACAAGTTGCTTGGGAAAGCTTCTTGAAAAAATGGTAAATAAGAGGCTAATGTATTTTCTTGAATATAACGGCATCCTGGACAGTTGTCAGGCGGGTTTTCGATCAGGTCGAAGCACAACTGACCAGCTGGTAGCCTTCGAGTCATATGTCAAAGATGCTTTCATCCACAAACAGCACTGTCTTTCTGTTTTCTTTGACATAGAAAAAGCATATGACACAACTTGGCGCCACGGCATACTGCTTGATCTCAAGGCTTTCGGTGTGTCTGGGCGTATGTTAAACACTATTGAAAGTTATTTGTCACAGCGAATGTTTAGGGTAAGAATAGGGACAGTTGTATCCAGAACGTACATACAAGAAAATGGTGTTCCCCAAGGTGGAGTATTAAGCTGCTACTCTATTTGTAGTTAAAATGAATTCGCTTGGAAAATCCTTGCCACCCACAATCTCCTACTCACTGTATGTTGATGATGTTCATATTAGCTTTAGGTCTTCCAACCTGTCCATCTGTGAAAGGCAAATACAGTTAGGTGTAAACAAGCTCCGGAAATGGACAGAGGAAAATGGTTTTAAACTGAATCCTCAGAAAAGTACATGTGTTTTATTCACAAGACAGCGTGGAATCCATCCGGAACCTGACATTACGCTGAACGGAGAACGGATTCCCGTCAAAAAAGAACACAAGTTTTTAGGTGTTATACTTGACGAAAAGCTAACATTCATACGGCACATAAAAACACTCAAACAGAAATGCCTAAACACCATAAACATTTTAAAAGTTTTGTCGCATCAGTCTTACGGTGCTGATAAAGATTGCCTTTTACGCCTCTTTATCAGTTTAGTTAGGTCCCGTATAGACTACGGAAGCGTAACATACGGGTCTGCATCTAAAACTGCCCTAAAAATGTTGGACCCAGTGCTACATTTGGGCCTTCGCCTTGCCTCGGGAGCCTTCAGGACAAGTCCAATTCAAAGTCTCTATGTAGAATGTGACCACTGGTGCCTAGAGCACCAGCGTGCTTATACAGCACTGCTCTATGCTACTAGGACAATGTCTGTGAAGAATCACCCGTGCAGTTCATTTCTGAATGACGTCTCATCTGCCCATTTGTATTTAGCGCGCCCTTCGATCCTTGCCCCTTTATCCTTACGTGTCAAAGGCCTTGCAGAGGAAATAGGGGTGTCTTTCGATGAGGGCATGAAGACTTCCATCGCCGACGAAGTCCCGCCTTGGGAAATGTCAACGATTCGTTGCGACACATCCTTTAAACGCATTGATAAGCGCCGTGCACCTCGTGAGCTGATCTTCCAGCATTTTTTACAACTACAACACACATATCCATACACCTCATTTTACACGGATGCCTCGAAGTGTGCTTCCGCTGTGTCGTGTGCTGCACATGGCCCGGATTTCGCCAGCACGAGGACCTTGAACAAAAATACCAGTATCTTTACAGCAGAAGCTTATGGTATTTTAATCACAGTGGAGCACATTACACAGAACAAAATACAAGAATCAGTTATCTACACAGACTCCTTAAGTGTCGTTACGGCACTAGGTTCCTTTAAACCTACAAAAAATGTTGTCCTCAATCACCTTTTTAAAGCTCTCGTGACTGCTCATAAATTACAACTAAAAATACTTGTTTGCTGGATCCCTGGACACAGTGGCATTCTAGGCAATGAAATTGCCGACCAGAACGCCACTTTGGCGGCCCTCCATAGTGGTGTTGACGTCGCGGAAATCCCTTACCTCGATCTGAAGCCAGTGATCCGAAGGGGAATCCGTAAACGCTGGCAGGACACGTGGGACACACACACAGAAAACAAGCTCCACTCAATAAAACCCCACCTAGGAAGATACACAACAGAAAAACAAAACAGATTCATTGAAGTATCGATTTGCAGACTACGCATCGGCCACACTTACGCTACGCACGCATATCTTTTAAATGGCACACCCCCACCGGTTTGTGATAAGTGTGGGGACCGGCTCTCCGTCCTCCATGTGTTAATTGAGTGCGCATCCTGCAATGAGGCCAGAAAACGGCATTTCCCTAAAATCTATACTTTCAACATTCCGCTACACCCGTCACTGTTCTTAGGAGATGAACCTATGTTCACAAACAAGTCCCTTTTAAGTTATCTTGCAGATGTCAAGTTTTTAAAGCTCATTTCGTACAGTGCGTGACCTCAGAGCCTACAAGCATTGAGCAAAGCCTTCATGTTTTCATTGTTCGCACGAGGGGCCCGCTGCCGTAGCGTGCTCTTCGGCTCGAGCTACAGTCGCGTTCCATTCACAATCCCTTTCATCCGCCATTATGAACATCTCCATTTTTTAGTCTACGGGCCCTCTACACCCATATATACAGTATTTTAGGATATATCATACTCATTTCATACATATTTTAAGCTCAAACCTGACTATTGACGGACCACTTAACATAGTTTTGGCGCTCTTTGGTCCTAGTTACCCTTGCGCCAATAAACACAAACATACATACATGCATACAATTTTAGTATTGTTCAAGTACACAAAAGGGAGGCTTTGTTTCCACGCCGAGGTCTTCCATCCTTGTGTAGTGCACTTGCGACTGCAGAGTATACTAACTGGACACGTACATGGGTGTTACATATGGTGATCATTAGTCGAAGGTTCCATCTAATCGATCGAAATGTTCCATGCTCCATACATGTAACGAGTATCGAAATTCACATTTCATGTTTTTAATAGCGAAAGGTTGTCGTCAATCCGTCTATAAGTGCCCGTTCTCCGCCAAGAAACTTTTGGCTTCCAGGTGCAGCTCAGAACGGCAGCTTATTAAAACACGCCCCAAAGCTAAACTCTTCACGAGAAGGCTATCATAATAAATTGCATGGGCGGGGAGAGGGTGGGGGGAGTGGAGGCAGAACATCTAACAGGCGTATCGGAATAAATTACGGAATATTCATATTCGGGTATTTTTTTCTCTCCACGCGGACGGGTCCAGCGTGAGACCTTTCTCAGAAAGAAATAGTAGCCCCTTTTATTACCTTCACAACACGTTGCACCAAAAGTACAGTGAGAAAACTTCAGTTCCCTGAGGACACCCCTCACTGTTTTAAATGCAGGCCATTCAGTAACTCACGATGTCACCCGCGTTGACGTCCGTAGTCGTAGTCCGCACCCCTCCCCCTACACGTATAAAAAAACAATACTATGCCAGCGCCTGGTTTCGATCCCACGACCCTGCGGGCGGAACGCAATGTACATGGTGCTCTACCCACTGCGCCACAAAGCCGACACAGAATGGGAGGCTACGAACGCGCCTTATATCCTTGACTCATTCAAACTACGTCAAGAAGCTGCTGATACATACGCATTCACTACCCACAACTCCCCAAACACTGAACGTTAACGCAATACACCCACCCCCTATGCGACGCATTTTACTCGAGTCCCCCTCGCGGGGAGGTGGGCCCCAATTTTTGGAGTGACTGAATCACAGCGGATGGGATAAATGAAGTTTGTCCTCCTCCAGCACCTGCCGAGCGCAAAAATTTCGTCCTGCGTTTATATATTTCGAACTTTGATTGCGGCGCGTCTTATCTCTATTTTCCTTTTCTTTGCAGTGGCTTAGACAACAATTCCATTGTTTCTTTTGCAAGAAGAGACGGTACTTTATGATACCCAATCGCTCGCCAAACACTTGGGAACGTTAACGCCTGTAAGTGTCCGCCCCATATGGGTTTATATGTATTTAATACGGCGATATAAGCACGTCAAATATTAATGAAGCAGAGTAGAACCGCTGGGTGATAAACTACGCTGCTATACCTGTGTTTGGAGCCCTCTTTGTTACCAAATGTAATGCGCACTTATGTGTATTTACCGCCTGCTAGCCACCCTACTAACAAGCTGCCCGTACACCACGGCAGCATGTAATGCGCTCGCTTAGTATGGGCTTTTCAAGATTCGGTAACCACGCTGGTATCTCCGAAAAAAAAAAACAGAGAAGAAGAAGAATCCGTGGGAGAATGCAAAGCTTTCAAACACGCTCCCCAGTTGGATCAGCCTGCGGCTCGGCAGCAAGGCGACAGCACTTTATCGGCGCCCCGTTTTATTTGCAGGCTTCCGCCTACTATAATATATTTCTCCATGATTTTGTTTAGATGTACACGCAAATAACGTCACGACACACGTTTTTGTAAAGTTCCGTTCACGAGCGCGGAAGGCAGCCTTCGAGGCGGGACCGACCCACAGTTGCGCGGGTCTGCCGCGGCTGGCGGTGCGGTCGCCCGGCAAACTTCGCTCTCCGGAGCCTATATACTTGGGTCGAGCGAGCGAGCTAGGACGACAAGGCGAGCGCCTAAAGTGCTCTGCACTTAAAACTGCTCCACTGGGCTCCTGGCCACGCTGCCATCCGCGGCAATGAAGTGGCTCACGCCGCGGCTCGCGATTGGATACACCGAGCCATTGCCGACGGTGGCCAATGTTACCCCCTCAAGATCAACCCCACCCACTGAGTGGCTACACAGAGATTCTCGCCCATTACAAGCAAACTCACCCGCAGCCTCCCACCGCCACACTGGCGCCTTTCCAAAGAGGAAGCTACAACTTGGAAGCGGCTCCACACGAATACTACCCACATCCCACCCGCCGTCACCTCATTTTCCCCACCCAACAACCTTCCCTCCCTGATTACTGTCCCCAGAATGGCACCCTCTACCGTATAATATGGGAGGGCCAACGTACTCCATACTTGCCCCCACTTCCCAACCCCACCTTCGAGCAGGGGAGGGCTTTCCCTGGACAGCCCAGACACGTGGATATCCAGCTTAAGCTGGTGACCCGAGCACGGACGGCCAGCCGAAGTCAAGGCCCACACAATCACCTCTGCTCGATAAATAAAAATATTTATTTTCTCTCTCTCCCTCTCTCTCTCTCTCTGTTGCTATGCGGGTACATTACCACCTTGAGCGGATCCTGATGTTCATTACACCGCGTTCAATTTGCGGAGAAATTGCAACAGAGTAGGAGTTCTGACCGTCTTTTGATTATAGAATATAGACTGTAGTGCATGGGCTCATTTTCCAAATTTGGAGTTTTCCAAAAAATATTTTTCGGTTTTCACGAAACATTTATTGTCTATGTTGGGCCCTGGTTAGACTTGGTAACGCGTTGCCATTCGAGACACTGCGATTATCGTTCTCATTCCACACCTCCATTATTATAGTAACAATGTAACGTTCAACCATTTAACCGTTGACGTTACAGGAAGGTGTAGCGCATCAGTTGATTCTGAGGTTTTTTTAGCGCGCCGACGCTACACAGGTGATGAGGCTGCCGCCGTAGTGGAGGGGGTCCGGATTGATGTCTGACCACCCGGGGTACTCCAACTTGAAGCCGAAAACGCGAACACACAGGCGTTTTCGCTTTTGACCTCCATCAAAGAAGCAGCCGCCGCGGCTGAGCAATCGACCCCGCGTCCATAAGCTCAGCAGCACACGCCTATAGCCCCTGAAGCCACAGCGGTAGGTTATTACGCATCAGTACGCTAAAGTTGATGACGGTTATCCAGGAAAGAGCGTAACACATTATACTGCAGTGTTTTCACGCACCACTTCGTGCAGTCGGGGCAAAATCCTCCCTTTTGTAAAGCATTCATTCGCCATAAGCAGCAATGCCATGCCAGCATTGCATTGCATTGCATTGGCATTGAATTACATTACAAGCGTGGGTATATTATTATCCATACGGTGGTTCGTTCTCGAACGCAGGGGGAAGTGTTTTCGTGCGTCGTACTCATTATTTACGTCTTCCCTGCCCACCGTAACAAGCAGAGCAGCACACAACTTCAAAAAAGCGACTGACCTGAAAAGCAAGCCTTTCTGCAACTCAGATAGTAGAGCAATAGCCAGGTGAAATCTACGACGCGGTGAGGCGGAACTGAAAGAATCAGGAACAAAGGGATTCAGCAGCATTGTTTATTCCACGGATAACAGCTACCCTTCCAATGGGAAGCAGGCACATAACGTCAGCGCGTTTTCTCCTGGACATAAAAGGCATCCGTGCAGCCTAGATGGAAAGGTCGTCGAATCTGCCTGCTCATGCGACATCCGTTTCCAGATACTCCAGGTGGCTTGATATTGGCCGGCGTTTTCACGAAGGTAGGGAGGGTCATTTTTATAAGCCAATAGCTCTCCGAAAAGCCTTGAGCATGCTCTGCAGTGTTACAGTTATCAGTGTTTCAAGATCAGCTAACACTATTCTTCACTTGAAAATATGTTAATTTGTTCAATCACACCAAGTTTTGGTCGCCCAAATTCCGACCTTTCAGGAACCTAGCAAAATCACTTTAGGAAAGTGGTGTTTGACATAACGCAAGAAGTCAACGTGAAGGTGAAAACCCTAATAGAACTCTACAGCATTCTGATTTTTTTGTGTGTAATTCGCTGTGAAATCTTACCCCCCATGCATTGTATGGGATAGCTTCCATATTGCTGGAACTTAGCCGCACAGCGTGCATGACTTGAAACTGTGCACAAATCAAGGTTTCACCCCAATATTAGGTGCGCAAAAATAATTTACGTTTCGCTAAATAACTACATAGTAATCTAATCGGTGTTGAAAGGACTGCCATGAGCGGGAAAGCTGCACATGAGCAATAAAGTGTACTTAATGTTTGTTTAGATCACAAAGGAACGCCTGAGAATACTTAGCGTGGTCAAGAAGCTGGAGCGTCAAGTTCTTGGACAACAGATCATCTCGCTCAGAAGGTGTTAACAGTCGGTGGAAGGTCGTCTGACACATCAGCTCGACATGAATTTCTGGAAGCGGTTCTGGTATGTGCTTTCCTGACAGCGCCCACCTGCAAGCCAGTCCTAGCTGAGAAAAATAACTTACTCAGGACGTACTTCCTCAAGGCAGGCTTCACACCCACGCCAGAGGCCTACAGCATCGGCAAGCGTGCGAGCTGCCAGTCACCAAATCAATCGATTTCGATAATACTAGGATTCCCCCCGAGCTACCCGTGGTAAAGTGCAACTTTCCGCACAACCTGTGCAGCTCCTGGGAGCCTACCGCTGTAGGGAAGTGAGAAACACTATTAAGGTTGCATATCGCGACGGCAGCGACTTTTCGAAGCTAAGAAACGGAACTATAAACATTGCCACGTCTTGCGTGTGCGCCTTCGGCATATCTGCCCCTCGCAACTTTTGTGCCACGTGTTGGTGGCACACTTGGGCTAGCTACCTCAGGGATACTACCAAGAATGCTCAGCATTCTGAAGATTTCAAACCGGAAGCCTGTTGGGACTGTCTGTTTATCTGCTCTTCAACCTGCTGTGGATAATTTACGGCCACGCCCGTCACAACTTGGCCAGCCCCCTCGATGCCCGTTCACATCACTCGCCATCGCCAGGGGCCTTCTGTTCGCCCTCATTGGCACGTTCACCACTCAAAAAGGCTCGTAGTGCCTGTCAACGGCCGACTCTCCTCTGATGCGCTATTTTCTGTACCTCAAGATTTTATGACTCATCAGCGCGTTCCTCGAAACAAGAGAGGTTCAAATGATTTTACCTTAAAATAAATCTATTGTACCTGAACAGCTTTTTACCCCATTGGTGCGCGTACCTGCGTCCCGTTTGTTTTCACGTGACCGAGTTAGCCACGATTCCCTAGGAGCTCTGGTGTGGCATCACTCGGTCAGGGGTCGATTAGTACCGCTTTCTTGCGTTATCTGGAGTCAACAAGCAGCGTGCTCGCGGGAAATTTTGGATTGTCTCCTTTCTTGGGCTACTTGAAATGGAAAATTTGGCCTGCCTGTCTGTCTGTCTGTCTGTCTGTCTGTCTGTGACTCCATTGAGCCAGCTGGCCACAAGTGAAACTGATGCTGCGCAATAGTTTTAATACTCACAGCCAAATCTAAACGTCTAAGTCCGGTGTTAATGTTCGGTATTGTTGAACAGACAGACATTAGGCAAATATCAGGCCGAAAGTCAATACACGAGTGATATTTGTAGTGTTCCTTTAATAAAAAAATTAAGGATGCTTGCTTCTCGCGGTAGCAAATAAAATCATGAACTGCAGAAAACCGTCGCCTGCTGGTGCCCGCGCTAACCTGGCGCATTCGAAAAATCAAACGGAAACAGCAACGACAGGTTCCACTAGATAGGGTTTTGGAACGCTTGTGGAGAAGGGCAACGTGGTTCCATAAACGTTGTAGTCGGTGGGCCTCGATTCACACGCGTCTCCGCCGTACGGCATGGAACGCGGTAAATTTAAATCGACTTGAGCAAACCCTTAGCGTGTTATTTGGGAGTAATGAGGCAGGAGATGAATAGCATGAGAGGTGAGCGGGAAATAGAAGGGATGCATTTACTTGCCAGGGGCGCCAGTCGACTATCGTCTTGCGTCGACATTTGCAACGAAAGGAGCAGGTACGCGGCGCAATTTTTCTGTCTGCAAGGTAAGTCAAGCTGATACATTTCCCGTAATTTGCGTCGGGGCTGTAACGGCGTTCCTTTATAATACTGTCACGAAGCCAAGGGCGACCGCAGTTGTCTTGCACGAGAAACAAGTTTATTGGAGCGAACTTGTGCTCCCCTAACAACTCAAAAGAATACAGAGGCGGCGAAGCAGCGGGTCACAAAGTGACTTGCGCAGGCGAGTGTCGTCGAAACCGAATGCCGCGGCGTCTGCTCTGGCAGGCTTTTATCTTTCGGCGCAAGTGTTCTGGAACCGTCGATTTACATCCAGAACATTGTAGATCAAAGAAGATTATTCTGGGCTTAAACAGTCCTGCTTATCTTGAATCAGAGTAGCCTGCCCGGCAATAAACATAAAGAATGCAAGACGCGCTTCGCTTTGTACGCACATAACGTAGCCGGGCGTTGGCGGGGCAGTTAAAAACAAATAAATAAACAAACCCATACATGGTTCGCGGCAATACAATATCGACGTTTTATGGCAACTCAACGGAACCAGCTAATTGCACCTGTCTTGGTAACTTTGTAGTCGCCTACTGCTCGCAGTGCTTGCGGACAAAGACTAAACGCAGGAGAAACGTGCGCGCCATAATAACAGCGTCTCTATGCTTACGTTTTTTTACAGACGTTCGCGTTTAAAGCGAAGCTTGCTGTGCTACACTGATGGCGACATTGTCCCAAAACCCTTTAAAGCAAAGCTTCCCACAATGATGGCGACGTTGTCCCGAAACGAACTTCAGGAAAGCCAACTTTTCTGACGATGATGACGAGGTAGGTTGAAGCGAAAGGTGGTGGAAACGCGCATTTTTCTCTGGTCGAAAGCCAATGTCCTTCAAAGTGCGAAATCCAAATCGCTACGATAAGACCGCACCTGCAGGAAAGCCTGGTTACAAAATGGGGCATCCACAAAGCCCTCAAATGCCCAATAGAAAAACCCCAAGAAAAATAAAAAAAAACTTCGTGTGGCCGGAATCGAACCTGGGGTCCATCACGTTATAAAGCCGACGGCTATCCGATTGCGACATTCCGACTTTTTTTTTTCTTATTACATGGGAAAATACGCTCAGACGTTGCAGTACGAGGAAATACAGAGCAAACAAAAAGAATACCCTGAAGTTATGACAAGCAAATATACATCAAAAATTCAGGCAAACAACAACACAAGCGGTCAAAAGAGGGAACCAGTCAGGTGGTTGTGTCCAGCGAACTATACACACTATGTACAAATGCCACAGTTTCTCTGGAAATAAGACTTCGTTGATCTTTGTGCTGGCTCAGCATGTCTATTCCACATAAGCGGCATCGCCACAGACTGTACAAACCAATCAACACGAACATGTCATAAGGTGGCTCACCAGGATAGTCGAAATGGCAAAAATCGGATAGAGTAAGGCGTAATATCCATGTCTTTTTTAAGCGTTCGCTGTAGAATGTCCCAAAAAAAGACAGCATCTCTGCAGTCTACAAAGCAGTGATCAATTGTCTCTGGTCGAGTACAGAGCCGACAGTCTGTCGACCAAGCTATAAACAGACCCCGATCTTTCATCAAGCTTAACAGGGAGTGTGCCAGTGTGTAATTTAAAGAAAAATGTTTTAACACCTGGCGGAACACACATTTTTACACACTCTATTGAGGAACATCCTGGTACGGACCTGTAGGTACAGAACACGATATAAAGGTGTGGGAAAAGCCCCAGAAACCAGGGCATCAGAAATAGAATCGCGCGTAGCAGTTAAATATGTACTCAAGGCTAACCGAGCCTGTAAGAAGCGAATTGTGTCAACCACTTCTTTGAGGGAAACCTCGCGGGCTTCGGGCTGCGTCCACAGACAGCGAAGACACCACAATATCAGGGAGAAAATGTGCAAGACGTATTTGCAGTACAGCTTTCAAAAAAGGATGTTGAACATCTCGAAAGTAGAATAAACGAGAAAGAAGCTGCCAAAGAAACAGATGAACAAGCCCAAGTCCCCCTCGCACAACCGGAAGAAAAAGGTTATCGCGACGCATTGGCTCACTACGCGAACACCAAATGAAGGTTGCAAAAATCCGGTGAAAAGCCTGTATCCTGAGTCGTGAGCAATGTAACACCTGTAGGACATAAAGAAGTCGGGTCACAAGAAACGTGTTACACGCCCGAGCACGAGAAAAGATGGACAGCTGCCGTCCCCGCCAGTCATTCACTTGGCGCTGTAGCTTCACCGCCTGCTCCGACCAATGCGAGTCAGTATTGCGAAACTGCGAGAGGGGTACTCCTAAATAAGTTAAGGTCTCTATTCCAATTGATTCCGGCGAAACAATTCGGGAGTGGTTCCCATTCTCCTAACCAAAATCCGCAGCTTTTCTCGAAAATTCAGGGCCGCACCTGAACCTCGCAAATTCTTGTGTAATGGCAGAGCGTTCTCCACGCTGGCCTTGTCAGTACAAAATAAAGCGACATCATCGGCCATATGCTAAAATTTTCACTTCGAAGAGACGATAGCGTGAACCCTCTAACATTAATGTCCTCTATTATGCGCATGCATAATGGTTCCAGATATAAGCAAAACAGGAGTGGTGATAATGGGCACCCTTGACGAACCGATGAAAGAAGGTGGATTGGTTGGGTAGCAGATTGTTGACTATCACTCTTGTCGAGCCATTAGCATAACATATTTGAATACCTTCGGTAAGCCAAGATCCTGCGTTCACATGCTGTTAGAGCACGAAACAGAAATTGGTGACTGACGCGATCGAATGCCTTTGCCAAATCTAGTTGTACTAAGGCTACCTGGGCTGACGTACCCGAAACACACTCCAATATAGACCTTGCTATGTGTATGTTAGTTTGAATAGATCGCCCACGGATGCCACATGTCTGATGGTCACCAACTAGTAGCTCAATTACATTTTGAAGACGGTTGGCCAAAATCTTAGCGAAGACTTTATAATCTACATTACATAAGGAAATGGGACGATATCCTTCTACTTTACGCAGTTTGTCAGGATCATTACTTTAATAATTCTTTACTATCCCATCAGCCCTTTTTAAATCGTGTGCCAGAAATTATACAAAATGCAAGAAATCGCTATGATCTACCAATGCTCGCACGGTGGGAATTATTTAAGCAAGAAGTGAAAGTCACGGCAATTGAAGAGGCTACAGTGATGGCGTTTGAAAAGAAAAACAACATAAATAACTAAAATAAATAGTTGAGAGAACTTTATGAACTTGAAAGCCTATTTCCTGGTCAATATATGGATGGTATTTGGAATGTGAAGGCGCAGCTACAGGCGTTTGATGTTGAGAAATACCGGGGAGCACTAGTGCGGGCGAGATCACAGCGCTTTGCTGAAGTGCAACATGTCGCCGGTCACTAGGTGATGAGCGCCGTCATGCTCTGTCTAAACAATAACTGGAAATTGAGTATAAAGAGAAAATTACTGATGACACTACTGTGATAATGATGGCCTTCGTCGATTACTATAGAACTGTATTCCAAACTCCCAAAAGAGCGATGAGCGAGGACTCCATTGACAAATTCATTAGTTTGCTGCCCAAATTAAACCAGGACGAATGTGACCAGGAGATTGGCATTGAAGAATTGGTGTCTAGCATTGAATCATTGTCGAAAGGCAAAACCCCGGGACCTGATGGTCTCACTGCAGAATTTTACCACACATTCTGTTCTCTGCTGGCTCCATTTTTACTTGAGGTTTACCGCGAGGCTTACAAGACTGGATTTCTTCCACCTACGCTGTACGAAGGCCACACTGTTCTAATCCCCAAAAGTAATGATCCTTGCGACATTCCACACGGCCGAAGCCGTTCAGATTTGGACTTCGACATTAAGCTAGGTTGCATCGGAAAAAGATTCGCCGTTTTCACCTTCTTTCTCATAAAAAAGAGGGGCTTTGATTTCTTTACCATGACTGCATAGAACAGGTCAGCGTTGATCAAGTATGCTATTCTGCTGTTTCGAAATTGGTCGGTTTCGCCGCGTGATGTGCTACCAGTACAAGAGGTGGTTTGTTAAGGATCGGTTGATTTGTGGAGTTTAGCGCGTGGAAGACCTGATGGGGCGCGCCGTAGTGGAGGGCTCCGGATCAATTCTGACAACTGAGGATTTTTAACGTGCGGGTAAATTTCGACAGTGGGGTGTTCTTGCTTTCTGCCTTTATCTGAAAAGCGGCCACCATGGCCGGGATTGAAACATCGCCCTTGGGCTGAGCAGCACAAAGAGCCACTGCGACACACCGCTGCGGGTTGTGTTCAGTAGAGTTTGGTGTCCGCAGTTAAAAATAACAAGAAAATGCCGAGCTGCACGTGAGCGCGTGCCTCGGCCGGAAGTTAAACAAAAACAAGAAAATGCCCGAGCGCTCGTGTGTGCGGGCCTCGAAGCGACCGCCCAGCGTCCCCGGCGCACGTTTATCAAGCCAAACATACACACTTAGGGAGATTGGCCAGATTGTGGCGACCGCCAGGGAAACTGTTCACAGTAATCGTGGCAGCACTTTCTCGGAACGAGAAAGGCACGTCATAGCGTACGCTCCTCCAAGGTGATGTCCAATGAATATGATCTTCCAAACAAATGAATGAAGCTCACACTTGTAGCAAAAATGATAGAGTAAAGGTCGTTGCGGCGGTGTGAGAAAGCAAATCGGCTGCAATCGTGGACTTAAACCGTCGTAATGGTCGTGAAGGTTGGCGTACAGCTTCGCTACATTCGTCTTATGCTTTAATGAGGTGTTCCTCCATTTCTTACGGGAGATAACAGTTGTGACGCAAAGAAAAAATAAAAATTAATGCCGTACCCCTCAAATGTGTGTGATTCACCATAATGGCTGTAGCGCCGTTATCCGCTCACTGCTTACTACACAACGCATTTCAAATTTCCCGCCTTCGCAGTTGCTTCGCGCGCCCCCTGCCTGAAACTGCGCCAGCGGTAGTTAGATTGGAGCATTGGATTGGATTGAATTGGATTGGATTGGAATTGTACTACTGTACACACGCGTTGTCACTCATTTACATGCGCGGAGTGGGCAATGCCACGGGTGGGTAAGAACAACGCCGCCTGTATAAACAGTGCCTAACGCGTGAGCGAAAAATGGCCAAAACAGCCACTCTCCTGTTGCTCTCTCCTACCCCTTCCCCACTCCGTAGCCTTCCAGCGTGCTTTCGGGTCCGCCAGCCAGCGCCGCTTCTCGGAAACTATGCAAAATAGTGGGAAAGTTTGTTTAGCGTTCCCGAGGCGGCGCTCCTACGCCTTCTTGTTTTTCACCATGCCTGTCTGTCTTGGTCTGTCACTGATAAAACTTCCTTTGTCACGAAGCAAAATCCCTGGCGCTGCCGCATGGCTGATGCGGGGCTTTGCGCGCTTATCTACTCGGATCACAGGCCCTGAAATTTTCTGAGTGGGGCACTCCCACCTCATCCCCTCCGCTTTAGGTATTGTTTTGACCCGCTGTTCGCACTCCGCATCGGTACGCACTTCTAAAATTGAGGACTGTATGTAGAAGCGCCCGGACAGCGTGGTTGGGATTCCAGCTGCTTATCCTTTTTGTTCCTATAATTTTCTATAGTTTACAAGAACGTGATATTATTGGAAAGTAATCGTAGAAGTGAGCGCCTGAACAAAAAAACGTGCGCGCAATTTTTTCTTCTCTAAATACTCCAGAAAGAAAAATATCGGTAAAATAATGGCTGCGCCATCCGAAAATATCGTTTTTCTGTTAGCTATATGTCTACCCGACAATAAGTATGTTCTTACACTATTTCCGTCCGCCTCCGTCTTTATCTTCGGGAAAATGCAGCAAGTATGAAGCGAGCGACACGTTGAACGAGATCCCCAGTTCGCCACAGAACTAGCGCCCCGTCGCGGCTAAGATGTAAGCGAAACGGCCCTTGAAGCCCAACAGGCAAGCTGACAGACACACGTCGTAGAAGTGGGCGCAGCGTTCGCGACTCGCGAGCAGTGACGTAAGGCGAGATGTCCGCCGGCACGCGCCACCTAGCGGATCAGTACCTGAACTAAGCGTCCCTACCCACGGCCTCCGTCGATCGGCTGCCGGCGGCGCGCCGTTTGCTCCGGCCAGTCCCATTCGCGCGCGTCCCCCAGCAAAAAAATGTAATGCGGCTCACTCCGCAACGTGCCGCGAGCTGGCGGTGTTAGCCGATGGTTCGGCCGCTCTCACCGACTCCTGCGGAGATAGCGCGGCTGGGTGTCTTCGCTGTCGCAATTGCTTTTAACTCCCCTGCGGGGCTTTAGTTTTGATGAAATAAGAGACTCAACAATGATTTTATGTAGTCGGCTTGTCTCAAGCAGCTTAGAGAAACTTATTTAACTGAAGCAAAGGTGTGCCAGCGATCAAGGAAAGGCTGATCATGTTTCAAGCGTGGAGTGAGCATACAGGAGTGGTACGCAGTACTTTCTCGCGATTATTTATAGAGTTTTTATAAACTAGTCATGTCGTGGTGATGAACAAGTTTGCGGTTGCCATGCCATGTTGTTGCAACGGTCACCGACCAGAACCTTTGCTCGGGATCAGTCCTGGGGAGCTGTTCCTGTCAATTTTGTGGGTCAGACCAATGCAAGGCAGCAGCTTGTGCACGGACTCTGTAGAGTATTGCGTTGCTATCTTGTCTTACGATGGGTGTAGCCAAAAGAGGGTATATCCTTTAGCAGGCACAAGGCAGCATTTGCTTCCAGAAAATTAGTTCTATAATTGTAATTACACTAGCTAGTTTCGAATAACTCTTGAAAAGAGCACGACTACCAAGTGTAACAAAGGGAAGAGACAGCAGCGACTTCCAACTAATGCCTTGTTTGAAACATATGACCCATATAAATACCACATGCGCTTTATAACATCATCATAGCAAAAACAGCACAACACCATGCTGCAACTTTTCTGCTACGACCCCCATAAGCACTGCCAGCTTTCAGGTCCGCCACCTCGTTAAACTTAGTTTCCCCTTGATAACATGAGTTTAGCGCTAAAGACGACAGACACACTTTACTGGTGCTTGCATGTGTCAAATACCAGCAAACATCAGTTAATTTGAAATGATACGGGGTAAACTTGGAAGCTGGCACAACTCAGTGGGATGGGAGTGGCAACAAAAAATCTGTGTACAGTACAGCCCCTGTTGCGGCATTTTTCAGCACGGCGACAGTTGTCACACCGCCCTTGTTAACCTATATTCGAATCTCCTGATACTATGGAGAGACTTGTTGCATCGGTGGCACACTGGAGCCTGCCAGTTGCCATTCGAAGTACGCGAGTCTGCGATGGAAATTTTTTTCTGGCGACTGTTGCACTGCCCTACAGTGCTTGGGAAGCAGGTTTGCCTAACTGGTACCAGTTTGGCTGCACAGTAGCACCCAGTGTATGCTCAGATGCAGACACCTAGCGGGTCCACCTTGGTTCATTCCACAGAGGCAAAAGCAACGCTTTCTCATGTTTCTCTGATGGTGCTTTTCAATGGCGTCAACTATGCATTGCACTAAACAAATAGACAGAGAAATATTTTATGGATTTGCGAGCAGAAGGATGCTAGGGCTTCCACCCCGTTAGAGCCGTTCTTAGTCCAAGTGCACTGAAACCGTGGTTTTGCCGGTTGGGTAAAAATCAAGCATGACTGCGTTGAGGGGCAGAAGAAGAGTGTGGAGCACGTCAGACATACTTTTAGCCTGTGCGATCAGTGTACGTGCTTTGTGCCATTGAGAAATTTAGCAGGTATATCCGTTTTGCAAGTTTGTCCAAGTAAGTTTTTTGCAAGTTTGTCCAACATATCTTTAGATGCAGCGTTAAATCATCAATTCCTTTTAAAAGCAACACGAAGCCAGCAGGTGAGAAAGAAAAAGGTGTGTTAGTAATACTAAAGGAAATTCAGGCTATTAGCAATGGTTCAGAACGGCATGTAAACAATCTTTGCTAGCATGCACAGTAGTTGATGAAATTCTTCAGCTTTACAGTAGCACATGCACACGTGAATGCATAGAGGGTTATGGCATGTACAGGTAAGTGTGTAAGGTTGATTTAGTGCTAATATGCTGCATGCACACCTAAATAAAAACGCCCTGCAAAAAAGATGAACGAGGCAACTGAGGTTAGAGCAAATAGAAACAGCAACTACGCAGAGTCACCTAGATGGTATGCTTAGAACGTAGATATAACAGTTCAACACAGCACGTAGCACCTAGCTGTTATTGCTGAAGCCACTGACGCATCACCTAGCCTGTCATAAATGGGCACGATCACGTACGTTTGGCGACATCGTAAATTTTGGAGCACACGAACACAACACACACGGAAAATGCCACAGTAACTCACGACAGATATCCGGCGCATTTTTTGGCCACGCTTGTAACGACAGGGATCACGGCAAGTTGAAGCGCATGAACAAGAACTCGCTGTCACTGCGACGCACGCATTGCTAGCTGATGGGGCTCTAGATTATTCGCGTATACACTCCCGCTGCGACACGAATCTGGACACTTGCAAGTCGAGTACGGAGCAGTATCAAAGTATTTGCCTCGCGTTGTGATACCGACACAACACCGTGTATAACAATGACTGTGATGATAGCATCGATGACTGCGGCGCCAGCAGCTTCACACAAACAAACCTCTGGAAAACTATGACGCACCACACACATCGGTCACGTTTTGAAGGCAACACGATGCTTCGTACTTTACTGCACATTTTGGGGCAACATTTGGTTCTGATACGTACGTATTTGATATGAAAACATTGCGCTCTGCGCAAGCGCTGACCAGCACTTCGCGTTGCTGCCACGAATAGTCATCGGACTTTGAAGACTGTGAATTACTGCAGAAGATACAAGCGCGGAGACACAGGCTTGGAGCTGAACACCTCATATGAAACGAAAACACAGCGCAGCACCGCACCACTCGTGAGCGGCTCCACACAACGCCGACGCTCGTACATTCTTGCTTGCCTCGGCACCGCGCGAAGCCGGAATATTTAAAACAGGCCAACGGAACAAACTCGGAGCAGACGTACCACGGAACAGACAAGCCCGTACTAGAGTGAACTCTACCCGTACGTATGCCAGTACGGGGCCAAAATTCGCTCTTCGATGGAATTCGGCCTCTTGGAAAAGCCATCGATTTCTTGGAAAATCGATGGCCTTGGAAAAGCCACCGATGGAAAAGCCATCGATTTCAGTGGGTGCGTCTTTTACTAAATTGAACATTTCACCCGTAAAAGGAGGTCGGCGATGTTTCGGGGCAGGGCGTTCTATGGGAACTTTACGGTAATCTAATCGAGACGCCAGCGTACATTTCACAGGCGCAGGGAGCTCGCTGTTACAGTCACTAGAAATTCTAGCCGCTGTGTAGCGACGGTAAAAATAGTTGCCGTTCAACGGACTCTCGCGCTTGCAAGGTCGACTTCCGCAATCACACCAGTACCTCCTGCTCAAAGTCCGTAAGGACCGAAAATGGTCACTCAAAAAAAAAAAAAAAAAAAAGGGCGTCGTCGTTTGATGTGCGACCCACTCGCTGAAGTAACCATGGTAACGACGACGCTGTAAATCAACGACCCGCCACCGTCAAAAATCGCGGACATTCCGGCGGTGAACCATGAAATAAGTGCTTCGCCTCGGACGAGGTCGACTATGTCGTCATCGCAAGCCGCCGAGCCAACAAATAGTTCTTTCTCGTCGGGGTAATAACTTTTGTTAGCGTGAGCGAATATGCTTTCTATTTTTGGACTTGTTTCTACAAGAACTTTAGAGTACTTTTCTGACACAAACAAAAACACTTAAAAATCCATCTCAGGCCCCTTTAAGTTGAGCCCCACAGCGTTCCGTCGTAGCGGCTGTCATCGGCGGCGTCGCACAGAGGCTTCGAAAGCCAAGCGGTTTATATAGTCATAGGCGTTCGAAACTCGTGAACCATGGCACTTGTCATACGTCTTCCCGTTGTTTAGAACAATGAAAACTGCAGGTACATTTCAGGCAAAATATACACAAATAACCGGCAGCACCCGCGTTCATTTATTAAGAACGCTCATTGGGTTGGTTTTTACGATAGCGAGCGAAGAAAAAAAAAAAAAAAAAGGTGGCGGTGCAACGTCCGGCATGTGCGGGAGGAAAAACCAAGCACGAAAAACAGAAACTAACGCTGGCGCTGTTTCAGGCAGGGGGTGCGCGAGCACTGCGAAGGCGGGAAATTGAAATGCGTTGGAAAAACCTCCGTGGAATTCATCAGGAGGGGAATGAGACAGGGTGGGCGAAGAGCGCAGGTGGGTGGTAAGCGTGAGCGGATAACGGCCCCACAGCCCATTATGACGAATCACTGCTCTGCACTTCCGGCAGCTTTCGCATTGATGGGAACGGCTTTAATTTCTTTCCCTTATTTTGAGCTACGATGTTTTCCGCCCGAATTTGTACCGGAATCCAAGACGTGTTCGCTTCCTACCTCCAAGTGTTACTCCTATCAACCTTCTTTCCACGGCTCGTCGGGCTGACGCAAGTGTGCTTTAAAGATTGTTAGCAAGTCACCAAGCTTCTGAGCCAAAAGTCCTCACAGAGAGTGCGGATTGGTTGTATTCTTTTCGTTTGGTACAGAGGTAGTTTACCGTTTATTACGCAGTGTTTTGCCAAATAATCTCTAGCCTAGTAATTCTACGTGTGGTTTTTCGGTCATGGAATAAAATGGCATATACAAGTTGCCAAGACAGTTACGTTCCCTCACCCCTTCTCGTAGTTGGTGGCCATGACCTAAAGGGGTGTTTTCTCTATGTGCATTAAATATTTCATGACCGAAACACGAACCACACGCACTTACATGCGAGTACACTACTCCTCATCAGTGGGCCAGGGACGTTTACAGCAGTAAGATGAAACAAAATTAAGCGGTGATTGCTGAATGCAACGCATCAACCTCGGAAAGCAAAGGGCAGGATGTGGTAGGTCATTGAAACAGATAAAGAATTTGGAAAGAAAGAAAGGGGAGAAAAATGCCCGATAGGTGGGAATCCGAACCCACGACCTCCAGAATACCAGTCTGGTGCGATAACCACTACGCTACCGGCGGGGCGATTTTTCCCTCCATTTTCTGGGGTATTTATGCTTAGGTATTTTTGTTTCCTGTGCTTGGGGGCGGTAGCCAGCGCCACTCGGACAACTCGGGGAGAAGGGTGGCGCTGGCTACCACCCCCAAGCACAGGAAACAAAAATACCATTAACATAAATACACCAGAACTTGGAGGGTAGTCGTAGATCGGAGTGCCGCGGAAGTTTCTGAGCTCGTGATTCCCATTTTATTCTGCTCGCTGCCACACACCTGGGTAATATGTGACAAGGGGGCACCCTTCTACACTTCCCGCTAGAGTGCCTCGATGCGCGCGCCCCCGGAGCGGCGCGAGCATCAAGGCACCCTACTTCCCGCCTGTTCAACCCCTGCAACCCTTTGTATCCCTTATCAAGGCATGGTGCTGCACCTTTCGGGCAGTTTAGAGGGGAGTTAAGAGAGAAAAAGAAACAGAGACGGTACGGAGGGAGGCAGGGAGGGGTCCCAGCGTCGAGTTGCTTCTCCACGTGGGACGCGAAAAATTTCCCTAGATATTGGCGAATTTCCCCTTTTCCCTAAATACAACACGAATTCCCTAGATGTGGAGAAATTTCCCCGGAGTTGGCAGCCCCTGGAGCATCGCCTCCTGTATGCCTGGAGCCAACCCACCCCCTGCTTCCGAGTCTCTTCGCCCCAACCCGTCCGCTTATATCGAGTTCAGTTCAGAAAACCTGTTTATTTCGACTCAACGCGCCCTCGTCGGGTCAGTTGTAAACGGGGCTCTTGTAGCAGTCCAAACATGAGGCCTCCAACGCAAGGCGATGGCTAGACGTGCATTCGTTCCTCTCCCTTTCAGTTGCGTGCAAACTAGAAATAAAAATTGTTGGCACGCGGCGTGCGAACTAAAACAAAAAATTGTTCCTACGTGACGTGCGAATAGGGACACCCTTCAAACTTCAAACAACCATAACCACGGCCGCTGGATGAGAGCACCTTTCATCCAGCCAGTGTTGCCAACTGTAGGGTTTTCGCCTACATTTAGGGCGTTTCGGGAAATTTTTTCATGTCGTAGGGCCGTAGGGCCGTTCTGGCCATTTTTCCGCCGAGCGTAGGGCGATTTTAAACTTTTCTGTTGAACTTCCATGTTGCGCCACATGAAGCCGCGAAAATCTGAAATTACTGTCTTCAACTAACTGGTTGTAATGAATTTTTCAACCCCTAGGTTACGCTTCCGCAACCCGATCTTCGCAGCCCATGAAGAAACACCTCAAACTGAAAGGGAGACGAAATGCAGCAGTAATGAAACATAGAGCACTTTGGGGATACAATAAGTACGAGGTAGTGCGAGGCATATGGAAAGGGGTAATGGTGCCGGCGCTCACGTTCTCTAATGCCGTATTATGCTTAAAGTCCGATATCCTGTCGGGACTGGAGGTTAACCAAAAGGCAGTCGGCAGATTAGCACTGGGAGCTCACAGTAAGACTACAAATGAGGCGGTACAAGGCGATATGGGTTGGCTTCATTGAGGCGAGGGAAGCGCAAAGTAAGATACGTTTTGAGGAGCGGCTTAGACATTTAGATGAGAAGAACTGGGCAGCCAGAGTGCACAGGTACATTTACCTTAAAAGTGTGGACACCCAATGGCGGAAGAGGACGCGAAGCTGGCGACTAAATATACCTTGACCGCGGCAAATAAACAAGGGGGGGGGGCAGTTAAAAAGCAAGTGAAGGAAACAGATACGCTCATGTGGAAAGAGAGGATGGAAAAGAAGGGATCGCTGGGAATCTACAAAGCAAGCAAAAAGAGATCCGGAAAGAGAACTTTTATGACAACAATAAAGGTAGTGCGTTGCTCTTTGAGGCGCGGGCTGGCTGCTTGAGAACTCGAACCTACATGAGCAAATATTCGTCCCAGGATGATACATGTGTTGTATGTGGCAGGGATAAAGAAACAATCGACCACATAGTAATAGGATGCCAAAAGATTCAGCCGGATAGAATTGGGGGGAAAGTCCTACTTCCTGAGGCACTGGGCTTCGCAATTGATGGAAGCATTAACTGGTCAGCAGTAGGTATTACTAAGCAGCGGCTAGAGTATTGGTGGAAAAAAAGCAGGGAGTCGATAAAATAACATCCCAGCCAGGGGTAGCGGCAGGGCAGAATTAAAAAGAAATCCGAGTTGAGGGACTAAATTTAAATTCAACCTACTAGATAGGCTAGATGGCGCACGCCGTCACCCCGATTCAAAGGGGAGGCCTTTAATCATCATCATCATCATCATCGGTAAAGAGGAAGTGGAGGGAACAAATCAAGAGCCATGGAGGAAAGAAAAGCTTGCGAAGAGGAGACGCAGCAGAAAGGCACAAAAGCTCAAACCCTGGTGTTGCCCTGTAGATGCCCTGTGGCATGAACAGGCTGCTGCGTTGCAAAGTTGGTTTCCACCGCTGGTAGGGGGTGTAGCTATAATGAAGAGCGTGAGGGCATGGTCGGGCTGGCGCGGGAGGCGCGCGCGCGATTTGAATTGCTACCAGTGCAGCGGTACAACGGTTGCTATGGGGGCTAGCATGCAGGGTGCCTCCATAGTGCTACCCCCATGGCGGAGCGCGTGTTTTCGAGCCACCGCCGCGGCCAAACATGTCGAAACCATTTCGTAACTTGCGATCCCGTGATAAGGCGCCGATTGGAGATCTCGCAGATCGCGGGGCGCCTGCTTCATAATTTTCTACTTTCGATTTTCACAGCAGTTGTTGAAAACTGCCTCTCAGAAAAAAAGGTACCTTTGAAAGACATCCTGGGCCTGGCATGTGACAACGCCAGCGTTATGGTTGGCGAGCATATTTCCCTGGCCCAAAAAGTTCAGCACAAGGCAGACAGGAGTTTCGTGCTCATTCGCTGCATATGCCATTCCACTATAGTGGCCTAGGAATATAATTCTAGGCACTATAATTCCACCCACATTGTTACCAGAAAAGCTGCAATGAAGCGTCCCAGATACCTGGAGGATCTTCTGCGAAACATCAAAACAGCAAGAGACAAGCACAAGTATCTGCACTACAGGATCCTCCAGACTGAAAAAAAGGAATGATTATGCGGCCAATGCGAGACCTGATGGCTCAGTGCTTTATGCGGGCGTTGATTGTGTACTAAAAGAATGGGAAACCCTGCCACTCCTTCTCTTGCAAGCCTCCGTGGAAGACCGAATAATGGCCGCCGAATTCATTTTAAACCACATTAAACTATAGTGTCACAGAGGCTTATTTCAGGTTTATGAAATTCGTGCTCAAATTTTTTAACAGGCTACGGAAACGGAAGGCAACAGAAACCTCATTGGAGAACTCCAGCAGAGAGAGTCAACGCCTCATCCGATGTCTGCTGCAAAATTTTGTCCAGCCGTGTGCTCTGGAGAGGGATGACATCTGGGTGGTTCCATTGGTGTTTCCGTTGGGTTGATTCTCTAAAGGAACCGTCGCATCAAGCAATCGTCGAGTACTGCGAGAGAGTGCAACGGAGCACGGACGACCGTTGACTGAGACCCGCGTTTCGCTATCGGAGAGCGGAGAGGAGGAGATTGGAGGAGAGACGCACCTGTGCCGACGCCGACGCCGCCGCCGCTGCCGCTGTTAGGCGAGAGCGTTCGCTATCGGAGAGAGGAGATGAGAGTGGAGGAGAGACGGACGCCGCCGCCGGACAGACGCAGGAGTGACATACAAGGAGGTTGTATACAACCCCCTTGGTGACATAGCCCCGAGCCAAGAGATGCGTTGCATCTAAAATCACTGTGACGTACACGCCCTTATCTTGTTTGTAACGTGGCCTTCCGCGATTTGCTGCTGCCGGCGGCGCGCCGTTGGTAGCCGATCGGCGCCGTTGGTAGCGCCGTTGGTAGCCGCCGCCAGTAGCCGATCGCGGAGGCCACGTTTGTAATTTACTAGTTGAAAGGTTCACCACCAGGGGGAGAAATTGGCTCAACGCGATTGGACCCGACCAATAGGAGGCACCCTTCCCTTCTGGCCCGGTCTTTCAACGTGCACGGTCTGGCTTTCTCCGCTGCCCTTTTCAACCATGCCGAAACGGAAGACGCCGAAACGGAAGCTGCCGAAACGGATTAGCCCAGAGGTATTACGGGGCAATTCCACATCTAAGGTCAATGTATAGAACTTGTTATGAAAGAAAAATAAAGAATTGAATTAAATTGAACTGTTACTGCCATTGTGGCCTCATAGCAATGACATTTTTGGATTTCCTGTCGTGCTTACAGTTCGCTCACGTCTTCACTTGAAATTATCAGCATTTATCTAAAAAATTTATTGCGCCTATTTTATTCTTTTTAGTGCCTAAAACGTTGTTTTTGCCGCCTATTTGTGGTGCCTAAAACGTGCTTTTTAGTGCCTAAAAATCCGGCCTCTAGTCATTATCAATAAACGCCTCACCGCATTACCATCTGTAACATGGCAAATCAAATGTCATTCAAAGTGAATGACATTATCTGTTAATGACATTTGGTTTGGCCGGGCTTTTAAAAACAAGGAAATATTTAAAAAATCAAAATGAAATCGTCGGTTTAGGTGACATCAGTAGACAACACAAGCCGAGACAAGTCCGCAAAAAATGCCGTATTCGGGTAGGCGCGCATTGGGAACGAGGTTTTTCTTTTTTGTCAGTACTTGTTCGTCTTTTTTTATTTGAAAAATAACACTAAGGGGAAATAGAAGTTTACTTTTGTTTCCTACTGAACTCTAGTGACGCGCCACTGCTATTGAGGTTACTAATTTGTCTGCTGAATGAGCTCCCGAATCTCAGCCATTAGATCTGCCGTGCGACAGGGGTATGATCAGTCTTTGCAGGCACAATCATCAGCACCATCAGCAGCACGCGCGTCGCGCGGCCATGCGCGGGGAACGGGCAAGGGCTGCGACGCCATTTTGTCACCAGCTGTCGAGGTGAGTGCCACGCCATCGTTCTCTCCTGACCCTGCCGAAACGCGTCTCAGGTCGGTCGCCTTGACGGTCTTTATGGTCGGTCGGCTAGCAGCGAGGTTTGCCTGGCCCTGAAGCGCACTAGCAGAGCCGTGTCCCTCCGTAAATCGCCGTTTCGCCGCGCCGCCGTCGTCTTGTGACTGGATTTCGAGCTCGTCACGCCCGTTAGGCCTAATTTTGTTCCGCGCTCCCTAAAGCTGACGTGCCGTAAGATGGTCGGTTGGCGCAGTTTTGCAAATGTCGTTTGTGGTTAATGTCTAGTCGAGTGTCGTACCCTCTGTTTCGGTGTCAGAAAAATCTCTGGTTTCTGAACTACGTCTTTGGTTGTTGGATTTTCTCGCTGCGCGCCCACGCGTCTCGGGTCGGCCGCCCTGACGGTGTTTTATGGTCGGTCGGCTAGCAGCGAGGTTTGCCTGGCCCTGAGACGCTCTAGCAGAGCCGCATCCCTCCGTATATCGCTGGGTTTTATAAGGTGCGTCGTTTCGCCGCGCGTCGTCTGGTAACTGGATTTCGAGCTCGTCACGCCCGTTAAGGCCGAACCGCATGGAGCGTTTTTTCACGCGATTCGCGCGCGTCGGCGTTGCGCGTGCGTTTTTTCGATCTGCCTTGCCTAGATTTTGACGCGCGGCAGTGGGAGGAGCCTGACGACTTGCGCCAATGGGGAGGCGCGCGCCTCATGGAGGTGGTTCGAAGCCGGTCGTGGTATTAACTATGCCCGAGACAGCCGGTTGGCTCCGCCGGGGATGTTTATTTAGGCTTACCACCCCAGCAGATATTGAATGGGCGCTTTCACTAGCTCGCGGATGGTTTTATACTACCGTTTTTCCACCCACATTGTAAGCTCCTTTACCGCACAAGCAACTGTGCGTGGTGCCTTGAGCGGCATTTTAGAGAGCGCTTAGAAGCGGTCGCTCGAGCTCCCTACACCACTTCGCTGCCGAAGCCCGGCCGCCACCAGCCTGCGCAGCGTGCGGGTGGTTCCGCGGCAGCGTCAGCGCGCCTGTGGCGTGCGCGGCGCGTTTTCTCGAGTAGAAAACGCTCCATGCGGTTCACGCTTAGGCCTAATTTTGTTCTGCGCTCCCGAAGGCTGCTGACGTGTCGTTAGGCGGTTGTTGACGCAGTTTTGCAAATGCCGTTTGTTGTGGATGTCTAGTCGAGTGTCGTACTTTGTTTTTGGTGTCCGAAAATCCTGTTTTCTGAATTCTGTTTTTGATTGTTGGATTTTTTCTCGCTGCGCCTGTAGCGGTAGGTAGCCGTGACGTGCGTGCGTTAAGGCTTGACTGATTGCAGTGTGTTAGAGGAACGTGCTTTGGACTGATTGCACTGTGATCGTGTTGACTGTTTAATTTGTGGACTATCGTAATTTACAATATTACCCATTTTGTCAAGCGTCTGGTGGTTCCCATTTGTTCGCCTTTGTATACTCGGGTGCAAATTACGGCAATAGCACAAGTAGTGGATAACTCCGCCGATACGAGGGCGCCTAATGTCCGCGCGCGCGTTTTGAAAAGCGATTGCGCTTGATGCATGACATCATCTGCTCTTTCTAGCGTAGTGTCGCCGCTGCAGTAATTTATATATAAGCCGATTAAGATCGAGAAATCGTGGTGACGACGCGCGTCACGTTAAAAAAACTCGCAGTAACGCGCTCTTTGCGCCACGCGTAGGAACGGCCGGCTGCCATGAACTGCCCCCGTTCGTTCCTACGCATATTTGCGGGTACACTTGAAGGATGTCTACTTAGGAGAGCTGCAGATTTTTTCATCAAGTGGTGTTGTTATACATTAAAGTCTTAGTTTATTCGCATAGTTTCGAGGTTCAATAACTGATTGGACTGTTTCATTTCCTGTGTGTGTGTGTGTGTGTGTGTGTGTGTGTGTGTGTGTGTGTGTGTGTGTGTGTGGTGTGTGTGTGTTGTGCAGTACTTGTGTATGTGTATCTTACGGGAACTATGGCATCTCCGATGGGGACTCGTATGGGATAGCGGAATGTTTTTGGCTGGAGAAATTTTTATTTGGGTCTTCTTTGCTAATACAATGTTCTTTTTTGTTGCCATTTTTCATATTTTTTAAGGTAAGTTGTGAACTGTTCAACCAGCTTCCGAGTGCGAATTTCTTATTCTTACGCTTATTGTACTCAGCCTTACTACATACTTCATGATTTTTTTCACAATATACAAGAAAATTAGTGTCACCAGCAGTATAATTTCACACTTTTGCCAGAATATTTACGTGATTTGCGGGCTATGCATTATTCTCTATTTTCCCTATTGAATGGGTCATCTTCAGTGGTTGTTCGTTGCAATTTTGGTATATCTGCGGATGAATGTTTATCAGTAGTTGTTGGTGTCGTTTTTGTGCAAGGTCTCCTGTAGTACACGAAAATCATGCGAAAAAAGCTTAGGGAGTGTCACTATTTGGACAGCACAAAGTGGCTAACAGCAAGTATTGAGGGAGTTTTTCCGCAGCTGTTCCCTGTAGCTTACTTGATCTGGGATCACATTTTTTCATCACAAATTGTAATGCTTGCATTACAATTGTAACTGTGCCGCAATCTGCATATGATGGGGTCCCAAACACATTCTGCATTGAATTAGCAATAAAGATTCTGCGCCCCTGATGCATATACAATGTTCAGCTATATGTTTTCACAATGCAGAAGTAGCAAAGCGGCACATTGTTGAAGGCGGTGGGAAATGCTTCTTGTATGGTGTTCTGGGGAAATGCTACGATTTGTGATATCATTGGGGTGCTCTGAGACTGCTCCATGGGCTTATTAACCCGCGATGTCATTGGGGCTGCTTAGCAGACCGTGTTACGGTGACTACACATCGCTGCCTGGTGCTCCCTAATCCAAGGCTAAGCTTCATAGAACTTGTCAAAGTTTTCAGGTTGATTCCAGTGCTTGCCAAATCAATTTTTGTGTTCCCCTGCTCACTCCGCTTGTTAGAACATTTTCCTTACTTTTTAACTTGGAGCACTTCCAAGAGGGGGCGCCCCGAGCGCTTATTTTGGACCTTATTATTTTGTAAGGCCCCTAAAATTACTAAGGTAGCGCCAATGCTCCCTCCTTCTCCGCTGCCGCTGCACTCCTTTTAAAAAGCAGAGCATTTCAGTAACTCACGATGTCACCCC
>JABSTR010001145.1:0-22096 GCA_013339765.2 Haemaphysalis longicornis
AAATAAATAAATAAAATAAATAAAACACCAAACAAGAACGCTGGAATTCCTTTCTGTTAGCACCATGATGTTTTCCTTTTCTTTCTTTCCTTTTTTTTTGCGGTTCCGTCTACCACACTAGATGTTATTATGCTTGTACTTATTTTCTTGCCACTCTTACTCGTTGTTATCATGTTCTTTTCTCTTGTTTCACTGACTTGTTGCTGTATTAAATATCTAGTTTTTGTATAACTTCTTTTGTTATTTTTTGATGACCTGCCCTTTTTCCCCCTTACCCAATGCCCTGCTGGGCCTGTAAGTATTTTGAATAAATAAATAAATAAATAAATAAATAAATAAATAAATAAATAAATAAATAAATAAATATCCCACCAGGAAATTTCAGCTTCACAGGAACACAGTCCACTCAGATGCAAGCCTAGAAGACCACTCCAACTCTACGGCGGTTGCAGTTTGGCTACCAAGGCGACGTGGGACTTCATCAATAAAAAAAAAAAAAAGGCCGCGTGTTCACTCCCTTCGCGGCAAATGTCGCCGAAAGACGAT
This sequence comes from Haemaphysalis longicornis, assembly GCA_013339765.2. Taxonomy (NCBI): domain Eukaryota; kingdom Metazoa; phylum Arthropoda; class Arachnida; order Ixodida; family Ixodidae; genus Haemaphysalis; species Haemaphysalis longicornis. The sequence continues at coordinate 547 of JABSTR010001145.1, forward strand.
AGGCTTCGGCCACCTGTGCCACGTAAATGACTCCCTTCTCTACCTCATCCACATCTCTTGCACTTCCCCTCCATTTCTATCCTCTTACGATAAACAGGGAGGAGGTTTGCTAAAGTCAATTCAATTTACCCGCGTTATACTTCTCGCGCTGCCTCGTGGAACCTTTTGTTACTGTTGGACTTGGAACACTGCCACGAGGTCCAGCTGGCGCGAGCACTTTTTGTATTTTTGGTTCACAGCATTGTTTTCAACGTGTATTTTGTATTTGCTAATCTCAAATATGAAGCACAAATTTATTTTCAATTAAAAGAACACTGCGAGTGCGAGTAATGCACTGGTGTTATGTCTGAAATATGCCTATTCCTTTTTTTCCCTCAACAATGTTGACTAGTATGAGATAAGTTTCCAGATTTAGTGGCTCAAAATCGTTTTGGCTATTTAAACTTCCCGTTCGAGATACCTCCCTACCATACTAGTGGCCGTATGACTGAGGCGAGTGACAGACAGACCAAAATATTCGGGTTTAAGTAGCCCAGACTATCGCGTTTAAAAACTTGGGCGTCGAGGAGGCCGAAACCGGAGCCATCCTTTTCGTCAGTTGGTCTTCGAGAAAAGAATAGTGAAGGACTGAATATCATACATAGGTAGCGCGGTGTGTGATACAAAGCACCCTCTCGTTCTAGGGGTGCCCGGGTGGGTGGCGCCCTCTGCGGGGAGGAGCAAGAGCTGCGTGCACAAAGGAACAACACGCTCTTGAGATTGTGGCGCTGCCTGTCCTTAATATTGTAAAGCATGAAGGGTTCAATGCGGTGTCGAACGCCTAGGCGGCGTTAGAAGGTTTTCACCCGTATTCACCACCCGTTAACGCCCTATTCAGCGTCGTACGCGCCCAGAGGACGTTTCTACGCGAAGTATTTCTTAAATAAATACTAACGCCCTGTTAAGTGCGTTAGTATTGTAATTAGTATTTAATATTTATATTAGCCCCGTCCTGTTAAAACCTGCCATTTAATTTTCGTAGAAAGACGCGCAGTTTTAAGCGTTAACAAGCCATGCACATATGAAAACATCGGTCTGTGTTGTATTTACACATTCATTTTAATTCTATTTCCAACAGGTCATTAGAAAGGTAATGCTGTTCTTGTCATTTCAAGTGAAAGTCGAAATTGGCGTAAAGTGAACGGAGTTTATTTCGTTAGAAATTCGGGATAATTTGAGGCCTTTAAAACTTGTACAGAATAAAGGGACCGCTGGGAAACATTTAAAATCACCCCGTTTGACCACAGATAGACAGATATCCGTAGGACGTCCGTTTTACACGCCGAACGCCCGAGTCTCGCGCTCGACGTCCGGGGACGTACTTGGGGTGTATTTTTCTCGGAAACGTGAACGTCCGTTTTATTTGGTCCGACGGACATCCGGGCTACGTTTGTGGATTGACGTTTGTTGTGGTCCCATCAATAAGGTCCGCTGGACGCCCATCGTCCGTCTGTATGGTTGAAAATTGATTGATTGATTGGCTGTTTATTGGAGGAGGTCATAAGACTCTGAAGGGGATGGGGAAGAGTAGGAAAAGGGAAAAGTTATCAAAATCAAAAGCCTTCAAATACACATTTGTTCTTCTTGCCACATTAAAAAGTCAGTTCGCACTTGTCACAGAATCACTGACCCATACAGGGCTGAGTCAATCACGAATCAAACTGCTTTATAAGACCATTCTGGAGGGAGAATTCTACAACTGTCTCTAATAAAGAGGGATTAGTGCGCATTTGACGAATATGGTCCTCTTCATCACACGGGATGGAGTGTAGTCTTAAAAGTTCCGATGTCCTTGTGAAAAGGCAGAGGACGGACCAGATAAGATGGTGAAAGATTGGAGACGACTAATTCCCCACAAAAGGTGCACTTTTGGATTATATGCTGTACCAGGCTGGGTCCATTTAAAAAGAATGTCAGGAGTATATGAAGAGTTTGCGTAGATCTTGTTTCAACATTCCTCGATCATGTTTGTCACTCATCGTAATGAGTGCCACCCCTCCGAACACGTAAACTTTATGCTCAGTCGTGTGTTCTTTCGCACCACTGTCTAGGCAGACATTATTCATAGTTCTTTTGTTTTAGAAGTGCGAAATGTTATTCAGCGTGAACCAGTGTGCGAGGCGGTGCACCAGAACGACGGGTGTATTGTTTGTACACTGTGGGGGACAAAAAGTAAAATGAAATTTCTTTCATGCCCTTACTAAAGATTATCGTAGGGGGAGGCACTCTAATGAGCTGTAGAGCCCCCCGCAGCCCCAACAATATAAAAAATCGTGGAAACGGTTGTTAATTCTCTGCATTAACCAGAAAATGGGTAAATGTCGGAGTTACCACATTAAGTCGTTGTAATAGTGTAAACAGAGAGAATGTCGAGTAGAATTAAGAAAATACAGAAAATAAAAAACAAAAACATTCAAAGTCACTTACGTAATGAAAAGAATTCATATTAAGAATGAAAATAACAATCCCGGGCAAGAACGACGAAAACACGAATATGAAATCATCAAAACGGGCCAAACGTGTAAGGCCTGCTTTTGGCGCAGAAAGCATAATTGGCAGAGTTGACATATGTCATGGCTGTAATAGCGTACTTTAAGGAATTGGTGTAACCGAAGAATAAAAAAGCAAAAAAAACAAAAAAGAATTCAACCAGCACACTTAAAAAATTAAAAATGTACCCTGTAATCTCCGCAACAAAAACGATGGCGAAAATAAGAAAACTCGGAAAGTTACAATGGCAACACAATAAAATATGCTAAACATGAACCAACATGTAACGCCCTGCTTTTTTGCGAAAATGCATATTTTGCGGAGTTTAACACATTTATTTCGTTATGACAGCGTAAATAGAGATAATGGGTCGGCTGAATTTGGAAAAGCAAAAAAATACAAACAAAAATGAGGCAGGACGAACTTACGAAATAAAAATTGGATCTTATGCTCCTCGATCCCCCATAATACGAAGGTTAAGAACCACTAAACAAAAAAGGTTTAAAAAGATTTAAGAAGTCTGCAAGGATTGCAGCAGCCGGAGTGACGCTTAAGGAGTACTGACACAAAATTCAAAGCTGAGATAACTATGTAAAATGCTTCTTTTTACCAGGGGATATCTCCCAGAAATTTCAACAGCAACCGTTCGGCGTAACATATTTTAAATCCATTTTAATCTTCGCCCGCACGAGAAAGCCCAGAGCGGGCCGACACGACATCATCTGCTACTTGCCCCAAACTGCCGACTTCGGGGCTCCCGTGACGAAGCCGTTAGGTAGTGGTTCGTTGAAAAGGAAAGAAATGGACTGGGGTAATTTTGAGCCCATCTGGGGGCTCACCGGCATACAACCCAGTCCGGGGGGTAGGGAATATAGAAGGGGGTGAATAGCCGACGCGCTGGCTGTGGTTGGTGCGCACTGCTCCGGCGTGTGGACATGTCATGGTTTTGGGACTGACGTCATGCTGCCCGGGCGCGTGGGGACGGCGAAGATCTCGGCTGGTCTGGGCGGCGAGCATACCTCCCGTCATGGCGGCCGCCTTCGCGTTCGTTTTGTCCTCGAAAACGAAACTGACACGAATAAACGACGCCGTAAATGAATGTTACGCTGCGCTCGACCGTCGCTTGTGCCATTCCAGTGAAAAAAAAATCGTAACACGAAAATTTCGTATCAGTGTCCCTTTAAAGATAGGAAAAGAGCGCGTCCTGGGTTAGGGGACAAACACGGGTGGGCGACATCCTAGCTCAGATTGACAGAAAAAAATTAAAGTTGGGCTGTGCACGCAATACGGATACCTGACAACAAATTGCATCCGGGTACACAGTGGCTTACGAAATACGAGACTATGGCATTATTTGTTTGCATTGTTTGTGCAATAATATAGGCATGCACGATTAAGTGTTTGCTTTTGTGCGTTCTTATGCACGCTTATAAGTTATTACAAGAATTTTGTACCCCACCCTGTATCGGCCTCACCGGCCAACAGTATGAGTAAATAAAAATAATCGGAGGAAACAATATGAACTAGATGGAGGGATGAAAAAACAAATTCTGGAGCAAAGAATGGGTTCAGGGACATTGCAGGATATGAGCGGTTGCGAGCTTAAGGGGGGGGGGGGGGGGGGGGGGGGGGGGGGGAGGGGGGGGGGTTAATAGGTCTGCAGTGGACATTCATTAGGCTCCTGAAACGGACGATGGTAGTGTCGGGATGATGACGCAACAGTGGGCCAAGAACGGTGACAGCTGCAGCTCCAGGCTTTGAAACCTGTGGTCACTTACCGCTCATTTGTGATTGTTTGAAGATTGTTTTGAATTTATAAGCGCAGTATTATATTGTTACAATATATATTGTTTCACCGCAGCCTGGGCCTGGTATGTGAACATTTTCTATATCTATGTATTTTGATCTGCAAGCCCTAATAAGTAATCAAATATCGTACAACTTGTTTGTGCCTCGACCCAGCAAAACATTTTAGAATGTTATAAATGTGTATGATTCAATAGCCTTTTTATCCTGACCCTGATATGCGGTTGATGTCAATCAAGACGAACCTTGCAATGTTGGCTCTCGTCTACCTGAATAATTGTTATATATGTTAAGCATTTATAACCAGGAGATTCCACTGAGAGTTTTTACTGGATAATCTCGTGTATGTATATAGGACTGTGAAAATAAATAGTGAATGAACCTTGAAACATACCAAGTAGAGTACACCAAAAGCGCCTATGCACTTGATCTTTGGCACGAGCTTGGTTTCTCTGCACAAGGGGGCAACCTGGTTAGTGTAGCCTGTTGCGCAAAGCGCACTCGTTCTCGAAATCGGAGATCTCGGGATCATCCCGGAGAAGTGGATCGGTACGATTGTCTCATACGACACACCCCCCAATCTTCATAAGTTAAATTGAAATAGGAATTTGCTTTATTCCATGAAATATACGCAATTTTATGGTGTATTTTCGGGAAAAAAAGCTGCCTAAGGGAACTTGACAGACCTAATAAAATGGATGAACAGTGGCAGCAGCAACACGGTGGGCCGGAAGAAAGAAAATAATAGAAAAGAAAGAAAGATAACATATTTCCCTGAAAAAAGATACCGCCACAGGAGACGAACGAAGCTAGGTCCTGTGCAAGCGTTACGGTTACTCAAGGCGAGGTGCTGAGAAGTACCGGTCAAAGAAGCAACACGGGGTTTGGAATTATGCGTGGAAAATAGTTATGGAATGACGCAGACGGTAAAAAAAAAAAAAAAAAAAAAACCAAACAAAGCGTGACAACGGCAACGGAAAAAAAGGGTGAGGGTAGCGAAAGTATTAGGAGAGATGTTTTAGATCTGTCCTAATAATTTAGTTCTCTCTATCTAATTAGTTAGATATCTTTAGATCTCTAATACCGCAGGACACCGTGGCCACTGCCGCCGTACGGCCGTACATCAGGCGGCCCCAGGCGCTCCCACCCCCATCGTCCTCCGCTCGCCACCCCCCCTCCCCCCGCAACCCACAAGGCGCCCTCCCACCACCCACCCCCCCCCCCCCCCACCCCCCCCCCCCCCCCCCCCCCCAATCCGCTTCACCACCCCCTCCCCCCAACCCGTCAAACTCATCTTTACAGCGAAGCTGTCTAGCTAGGATCCAGGAGACCGCCTCCGACTGCAGAGCGATGTAGACAAGAATACCACGTGAATGTAGCGCCCTTTTGCGGCGCCCACCTCAAATCCCTGGAACCGTAAAACTGTGCGCCTTACCTTCAGCACAAGAAAAAAATCATAAAAATAATAAAAACATCCCAGGGCCTCCATATTTTGATACAACCACGGCTTATATTGCCCCTGAAGAGATGTATTCAGAGCGATAAATTTGTGCATAGAGGTGGAAGCGACTTTAATGTAAGCCTTTAATTGTAAGCTGGCTTTTCACATTGTGTCTTGTACAGTGAAGCACATCCATCTACGGAGGAGTATGGTTATAGAAAACGGCTATAACTCCTGCTTCATTGAAACTAATCGAAATCAATATATATTGTTTGTTACGTGGCGGCAGGAAGACAAAGATGAACCGAGAATGATGCGATAGGTGTTGAAGCGATCTATTTACATTATGTGCATAGCGGCCATAACAGAGCTCGCGCAAGGCGTGCGCCAGGCACTTCGTCGTCGTCGTCGTCCGTCGTCGTTCTTAAATACCGGCGCTGTCAGGCATTGACCACCCGAGTTCTGTAACAGTATGACAATTGCCCGCTAAGACGGCTCTACCATTACGCGAAATTTCATTTTCGTTTCAAAATTAAGCACTTCCCAGTAAAGTTGTAAATTTTAAAGAATCCAGTCTGCTGTCAATGCATGGACTTCTACGGGAGGAAAACGGGCAGCCCGTGTTTGTCCGCAAAAAAGAAAAGTCTAGTCCGTCCAAGTTTCATTAAGGTATTTAACTTGGAATATGCTCAATCGCAAATTGCAAACAAACGTGTTTTTTTGTGCACTTCTTGGACTGCGCTCCGGTGAAAGCATATTCTCGTTTACATTGAGGCTCGGCACCGCAGGTTTCGTTGGTCGACCTTCTTCACAGACCGGAAGGGCACGGAATTTCTTTTAAAGCGAAAACTTCCTTAGAGGGACCGATGGCGTTCTGTCAAAAATCTAATGCATTTCCCCGTAGACTGGTTGGCCGACCGAAAAGCTCTCATAAAAAAAATAAAAGATGTCCTAGGGCCTTCATATTTTGCTACAAGACGGCCTCTAATTTCTCCTAAAAACTGTCTTCTCGGCAATCCATTTGTGTTTAGAGGTGACGCCGACTATGCTTTGAAGGTATGAATGTAAGCTTGTCTTTGTAACTTGGTCTTCTCCACATTGCCTGTTTTGCAGAGAAGCATGGCCATCTGCGAATGGAGCATGATTACAGAGAAGAGGTCTAACTCTTCTTTTATTAAAGTATGCCGAAGCAAATTACATGACAATTGCCCGCTAAGACGACTCGACATGCATGAAACCAAGCTTCTGTTGTGGTAAAACGTTCAGGTGAAAATCGCGGAAAAGAAAAAGGTTCTTGATGAGACAATACATGCATCGACGATGAAGAAGGAGTACAATAGCATATATCTCATAAATCATGTATCAGTATACATTTGAAATTGTTCGTAAATGCGTTTGTTCAGTGCGCAAAAAAATCGTCGCCTTCGCGCTTCTCTCAACTTTCTCAGGAAGGGATGGTAGAGTTTTTATAATTACCTTTATTTCAATTGATTCGTTTGGTTTTTTACAGCCAAGCGGTATAGCTCCACCCCCCGATGTTTTCATCGCGGTGGGCAAAAAACGATCTCCGTGGGTAAAAACTTCAAGGCGCCAAGGCCTAAGACACCGAGCGCATGCGCCAGGCTAATCAGGCATACAGCGTAGAGTTCGGAATTCGTTTAAGGAAACCGCAAAACAAGCATCAAAACCGCATACTGAATGATAAGGCGCCCATGAAACAACGGCACCTCCCCACCATTTGTTTCTGGTAAAGATTATGTTTTCAGATTATTTTTGAAGGCTAGGCAGGATCTAGTGTCACTAAATAGAGCAGTTCTTGCCCAAGACGCCGAAGCGCCAGGCTGGGCATGACCCAGCATTTGCCGCATCTTTGGGCCCACTTCTGCTGCAGAAACGCTGTTACACGCGTTATCTTTCATTCGCATTCCGAACGACGTCAGTCGCGCGCAGCCGCCGAGCAGGGAGGACACAGCTATGCCTACCAGAGTTGACCGACTAAACCATCGCAGTGTAAAAAAAAATGTCACGTAATGCGAACTGACCAATGATCATTGCGGCGGCACGGAACAATAGGAGAAAAGAGTGCCGTTACTCTGTACCTTATCTAGTGACACTAGCCGAGCGCAAGCGACAAGCCCGCCGAGTCGACCAGAAACCATTTCATACCTTCCTCCATCAGCCATTTGTAGTGGTTTACAACAGCTTTGCTGAGCATCCACTTCCGCAGGATGGTATGGCAACCGATTTTTCATAGAAAGGTGTCTAATCGTAAGAAAAATTGTGTTTGACAGTTCATTCACGCGAGCTATGCATTTCGGTGGCTGAAGCCTGCAACGGGGAACCGCGAATCAATGCGCCAGCCAGAATTAGGTTCTCATGCATGACACCGCCTAAGGTCCCTCCCATCACATCAGAGACCCTGCACATTTCAAGCAGGTAATGCTGCCTTAAAATGCACGAAACGAAAAGAGGCTTGCCAGTAAAAAAAGGTTAGTTGTATTAACCAAAATGCCAGACAACTGCAGTTATTAATCAAAAGCTATATCTCGCACTGGAGAAGCCACCATATTGTCCTGATTGACTGCCTGATTTTGTTTGTCTGGCTTTGTCTGTCTGATCTTAGACCTACTTTTGACTGTCTGATTTTAAGTCTTTATAAGCAACCAAACAGTGGCCAGAGGCACGAATACGACGGTCATTAAAGCGAAACAAGTATTGCTATAGCTACTCTCAAATAGCAGGAGCAGGAAGACCTCCGTACTGAAGGGACCGATGAAAGCGTCCGTTTTTTTTTCGTAGAATACACCCGTAAAATTACGGATTTTTTCTACAGTACTACGTACTCGCCTGCTCATAGGTTACGTGTGCTGCTCAGAGGACCACACAGGCAAGGAAACATCGGCGAAATGCGGAAGTGGGGGTCTTAGTACTAAAGAACCAAAACAGCGGATGTGCTAGCTCCAGGTAGACACCTCGGGTAATATATTGACAGAAGAACAAAGTTTCAGCGTTAAACTGATGGCAGGGTCATCTTTTGGCTTTTACACAGAACATGCACATACTATATTATTTTTATAATCACGAATTTATTCGGTGCTGTATAAAAGTGTCTCGGTTGTGGTCTGGGGTTGGCGCACCACTTTTCCTCACTCACATGGGCAAAAGTCTAGCGGGGCGAAATGAACTGCTGCCAATATGAGCACAACCTGCTCAAGTAATGTTGTAGACCATGCGAGGCTTGTCAGGATAGAGCAGGCTAGTTTAGCCTAATACGAAAATTAGGCTTTTCCTTGTGCGTTAAAGCGTATTTTCAGTTTTTTTTCTGTTTCTCTGAAGCCTTTCGCCACACGTCAGTAATTTTACTATTTCTGTGTTTCTTTTTGTTGACCCGCCGCAGAGGCTCAGTGGCTAAGGCGTTGTGCTAAAGAGCACAAGGACGCGGGTTCGATTCCCGGCCGCGGCGGCCGCTTTTCTGATGGGAGCGAAAAGCAAAAACGCCCGTGTGTTCGCGATTTCGGCGCATGTTAACGATCCCCAGGTGGTCGACTCAAAATCAATCTGGAGTCTTCCACTACGGCGCGCCTCGTCGTCTGCGTTGCGTCGGCGCGTTAAACCCTACAATCAATCAAATTTGAATCTTTTTTTTTTTGAGAAACAGCCCTATTTAGAAATCTGCCTAGGTGAAGACAGCTGTAGCCCCAGGGTTGCCATAAGAAAGCTTTCTTCAGTCTGTTTGCAACGCGGGAGAAAGGAGACTGAAATCGAAGCCAAAGAATCTTGGGAAATAGGGATGCCTTTCATGGTGCGAGGACCATGACATCAGCCTATGCTCGATAAATAAAGATTTAATCTCTCTCTTTCCCTCATAATGACACCAGCCCGGCTTTAAAATAATGGCCACACCCGGAAAAAGCAACATCTCTTAAGGAAGTAGCAGACTATTGAAACGACATTTTAGCCATATCCATGCACACAGTATCAATACTAGTAGTAATAAAATCGTTTTTAGACAGAAATTAGATCAATTCGATTTTGTGGGTCACTTGTTTCTACCTTAGGTGGAACTTACTTCTGGGCCCGATAATTTCGCGACAGGGCGCCCTTTCCGCGTAAGTTTTGTTCTTGCTTCAAGCTTTTATTTTGTTTGAGCATAATTGCCGGAAGGCAAAATTTACACTTCAGTTTTGTGAATACGGTCTCCCGAAGCCTCCTCAGGCGGTTTCTCGGAAGGCCAATTCCACCTTCGCACCCTCGTTTTGGGTGTGAAATTGTGGGTCCATGTTTCTCGATATAGGCTTGATAATTTGGGATTATTTGGACATAGGAGTTTTCTCCGTCGCTTCCAAGTGCACCGCCGAAGTCTCTTCTTTGGATGGGCAATAGACAGAGCCTGGTGGAGAGAACAGGATGGGAGAGGGCGCCATTCAGTGCATTTAGACCCCCCTTTTCGCGCCGGCCCTCTGGTCGACCGCCATGGTCGCCCACTCGCAACACATGGCACTGCGTCCGGTCAACAGGCCGCAGAACCTGGTGACTTGCTCGCCGACCGCGACTGCCCTGGTCGCCCAATTCGAGATCGTCTTCCTCTTCTTCTTCTGCCTTCCCCGTGACCATGACGATAACGTTCAACCAGCATTTCCTTCGTTGCGCCGCACACGTCTAGGGGATTGGCCATAGTCCTTTGATTTTGCCACCCTATCACATCACAGCTCGCGAGTCCCTACACTGTTAAGGACTATTTTTTCAGTTGAAAACCTCGCAGTATTTACAAAAGTGCAGTTACAAAATTACAGTCATTACAGTTACAAAACCTCGCATAATTAGAAATGAGATATGTGAGGGTCTATAACAGAGTAAAGTTTTTTCGGGGAGACCTCGTTTCCTATGCTGTCACGTCAGTGTTCCCTTCGATTTAATTCAATGGTGGAAGTGGGGTGCAAGTATATGCTTCGCTGACAATTTCCGTAATGCGGTCAAAATCTGCGTAAAATTTGCTATGTCGCTTTTTCGTTTGAGTCAACCGATGCGTTTTTCGCATCGACTCTCCGAAGGATAACCGAACAGCATTCTTTGTAAAGTTGTTCGCATCTTTGCTCTGTGATTGAGGCCGTGCACATATTGCCTAGGCTATTAAAAGTACCGGAACATCGCACAAAATTGATTGATTGATTGTTGGGGTTTAACGCGCCGACGCAACGCAGGCGATGAGGCGCAGCCGTAGTGGAGGCCTACGGATTAATTTTGACCACCTGGGGATCTTTAACGTGCGCCGAAATCTCGTACACACGGGCGTTTTTGCTTTTCGCCTCCATCAGAAAAGCGGCCGCCGCGGCCGGGAATCGAACCCGCGACCTCGTGCTCAGCAGCGCAACGCCTTAGCCACTGAGCCACCGCGGCGGGTACAATCGCACAAAATGAGTGATTATGAAGCTTTTGCGTAATAGTTCAGTAATCACCTTTTTACTTAACACGGGACTTCCAGGCCGTCGGTACAAACTAAATGTCGCATTCGTGGGCCGTCGATCGCCACCGTCTTCAAGATTCCGAATTCCACAACAAGCGCAGAAGAACGCCGCGGGCCTGAGGACATAAACACTCGACGTTATCATCTTACGCCGGGCCTGTTGCTCAATTGGAACCTCTTCCACATTCTGTCTGTCTTTCCAGTTTCGCTATTCTCGGCGTATATAGTGGATTTCCACCTGCACGAGCCAAGGTACTGGTCATGTTATTCGTCACAGCGATCCTCGTCATGGTTGAGCAGTCGCCGCACCGTATTTTCGCCGTTTTTTGTGCTGCTCTTGATGTGGTAACGCGCGATCTATTTGAGTCATTGGGGTTAAAGTCATGCTTGTTCCAATCCTTGGATCTGCCAGGGCGGCGCAGCAACTACAGGTCACGCTACTGCGCACGGGGTCGGGGGATTCGATTCCAATTCACCGCTTGTTTTCTGGTGAGCGTGAAGAACGGAATACAAGCAAGCAAGCAAGAAAGAAAACAAGCCAACCAAAACCGAAACTCCGTGTGCGTGCGAGGTTACGGTGCTCCGAATCACAGGTAGTCGAAATTAACTCGCAGCTCCTTGACATAGGGCGCGTCTAAAAGCCCAGAATTTTCCTGAGTGCATGAAACGAAAATGTGATTTTGAACTGATCTTTGGCTTGATTTTTAAATTAGACATAAAACATCAACATGACTTAAAGGCAAAAGCAAATGCTAATAAAAATTACTAAAAGATAACTGCGCAAATTTATAAAAAAATCATACTGATACAGGAAACGTTCTTCCCGCTGCTGCATGCTGCTGTTGGTAATTACGCTCTTGGCCCTCCCCACGGCTTGCTGGTCACATGCTGTTCAACACCGCACACCTATTACCGTGTCTGCGACAGAACTGCTTAGAAATGCACGTAATTATTCTTTTTTCGGAATGACCTGATTCAAACTCATTCAGTGTTTCAATTCCGTCCGCAGTCAAAGGAGCGCGCGCCGCTTGGCTTCCTTTCTCGCTGTGTACTGACCCCCTTAATTTCTGTGAACCAAGCCTTGGTCTGATTGTCGTCGCTGAGCGCTGCTTTATAAAAGATAATCACTCTCTCACTTTCTCTCACCCTCCCCAGGAACTCTCGACCAACCCCCTCGAGTGAACCTTGACTCCTTGTCCTTGAACGCCTCTTGCTCCAAAGACCATGGAGCCGCCGCGGCCACAAAATGCTGGAGGAGTTGTCTGGGAACGTATAATCTTTAAACAATGGCAGAAGCGGCCTGCTCTTCGGTATACCCTTATGTATGTGCGGCGCAATCCCTGGAAACTTCTATAGTGGCGCAATTCTAGCCTCAACATTACTTATGCTTGTGCTGCACGGAAACTTTCAAGGGACCTTTTTCCAGTACCGGTCCTCCTAGCGGCAGCCACGGCGAACAAGAAATGGCAGTCAGGTACGTCCCCTAAGAGTCTTGCTGTCAGAAAACTCGTATACAAAATTCAATTCCTCTCGCAGCACCTGTCACTGGTTGCTTTCACGTGAACGGCAGAGAAGCAGGTGCGCATTCCCGTTACTAATATGCAGTGTTCGAAGCGCCTTTTTAAGTGCAGAGCACTTTAGGGACTCGCCTTGTCGTTGTAGCTCGCTCGCTGGACCCAAGTAGAGCCACACGGCGTTCCGTCATAGTGGCTGTCGTCGCGGCATAACCCAGAGGCTTCGAAAGCCAGCGGTTTATACAGTCATAAGCGTTCGAAACTCGTAAACCGCTGGCGCTTGTCATATATTTTCCCGTTGTTTAGCGCAAAGAAAAACTGTATGCGCATTTGAGGCAAAATATACGTAATTAACCGGCAGCGCCCGCAATTAATTTAGTTAGGAACGCCCGTTGGGTTGGTTTTTATGATAGCAAGCGAAAAAAAAGTGGCAGTGCAACGCCGGGCACGTGCGGGAGGAAAAGCAAGCACATAGAGAACAGAACTCCCGCTGGCGCAGTTTCAGGCAGGGACGCGCGAGCACTGCGAAGGCGGGAAATTTCATTGGCATTGGGTGGCAGCAGTGAGAGGATAACTGCGGTACAGCCCATTATGGCAAACCGCTGCTCTGCACTTCCGGCAGCTTTCACTTTGATTGGAACGGCTTCAATTTTTTTTCGTCTTTCCCTCTTTGTCACTCCCTCACTAGTAGCCATGAGATCGCAGCATGGTCAGCCTCAAACGTTTTGCCCCTTTCTTTTGTAAGCTTTCTTGTGTGCAAGCACCAACTCGCCACGTGCTGTCGAAAAAGAAGAACAAAAAACGTGCAGTGCTATAGAAAGCATAGCGGCTCTCCCCGCAAGAAGCTTAGGGTGCGTCCATTTGCTTACACTGGCCGAGGCGACTGCCGAGAATAAAGGACCGGGAATCCGCGCATCCGCACATTGCTACTGAAAAGAGGTCCATTAGCCGCTGATTTACTTTCAGTATTGATATTGAGTGACGACACTCCTTTCGATAGACAGTGCGTTTCAAGACCTACGGAAGGGCTCCTAAACGGCGCTGTCGCGAAGGCGTAAAATGTTGGACGCGTTAATTTTCGTTGCGAAGACGCGACTTTATGCACTGATGAGAAGCAGCCGGAGTAAAAAATAACCTCTTTTTGAGTGGAAACTATGGAATTCAAAGGCATTCATTCGATCGATGTGCACATTCGTTACGACGTCCACAGCGCCGAAATTTCCCTTCAAAGAAACGAAAGAGGAGCACTGCATGGTAGTGCGAGAATCTTAAGTTGATCCGCGATAAGCATCGGCCCATTCGGTCGTGTCGTACGAAATCTGGACAGGGCCACGAACTGAAGCCAAAGAGACACTTAGCTCACTGTGGAGGTTCCCTTGGGAGGCTTCCATAGAGGGTCACACTTATCTCCTCCCAACATTCCCTTTTCGAACAAGGCTTCGCACCATCCTTTACAATGTTATTCTACTACTACTACTACTACTACTACTACTACTAATACTGGTAATCTCTTTCTTTGGGCTTAAAAGCTGTCATCTGGCAGTTAGTGTCGAGAAGCGTTTTTTTTCGGAAAGGGGGGGGGGGGGGTGTACCGAACTTTCTTGTTTTTTTTTTTTTTTTGAGTGGCCGCTTCATTCAATTCCGTGGGCTACAAACTATTCGACTTAACTTGTCGTCCCCAAAACAAGGTGCTCTATAAATTACCCGCCGCGGTGGCTCAGTGGCTAAGGCGTTGCGCTGCTGAGCACGAGGTCGCGGATTCGATTCTTGGCCGCGGCGGCCTCTTTTCTGATGGAGGCGAAAAGCAAGAACGCCCGTGTGTACGAGATTTCGGCGCACGTTAAAGATCCCCAGGTGGTCAAAATTAATCCGGAGCCCTCCACTACGGGGCGCCTCATCGCCTGTGTTGCGTCGGCGCGTTAAACCCTACAATCAATCAATCAATCAATCAATCAATCAATCAATCAATCAATCAATCAATCAATCAATCAATCAATCAATCAATCAATCAATCAATCAATCAATCAATCAATCAATCAATCAATCAATCAATCAATCAATCAATCAATCAATCAGAGCTATATTAATTGAAGGACTAATCACGCTATTATGCATTAGTTGTTAATCTTTATCGGTGTCACTTTTGTACAGAGAACATAAAAAAAACTTTGTTAAACGTATTTGGCGAGGCACGTGGACGCCAGCCTGACGAACTGACCGCTCTCTGACCGATAGTGCACTCTGGTTATCAGCACCGACTGACGACCGTGTTTTGTACTGCGCCGCGAGTACGTGTTTACGAGCGGCGCCTCTTTATCTGTATTTTGTCGGCAACTACTCTCGTAATCGAGCTTCGCTTGATAGGTGCGGTTGACAGCAGCCCTAGTGGAGATTACCGGATATAGTGTTCCTAATCGAAAAATGCGACTTGCCACTTAGCCTTGTGGATAGCCAGATTTGACAGCTTATTTTGATTGTAGGGCTTAACGCGCCGACGCAACGCAGGCGATGAGGCGCGCCGTAGTGGAGGGCTCCGGATTAATTTTGACCACCTGGGGATCTTTAACGTGCGCCGAAATCTCGTACACACGGGCGTTTTTGCTCTTCGCCTCCACCAGAAAAGCAGAAAACCAGCGCCGCGGCCGGGAATCGAACCCGCGTCCTTGGGCTGAGCAGCACGACGCCCTATACCCACTGAGCCTGCGGCGCGTGTTTGATGGCTTATATCAAGGAAAAAAATCGCCGGATACGAAAGCCTTCAAGCGAATTGTGAATGCGAAGGCAATGATGCTGAAATAAAGGCCGCTGAGTGCTTCTTCCAAACACGGAAGGGCTATTTGCACGGCGTCTAATTGTGGCTGTTGCTCCGCTGTGCAATGTCATCGGGGCGTTTGCTTGATACGCCGTCGAATATTGCACTCCGTGTCAGCCACAGTTGTAACTCTCCACTTTCCACGTGGATTTGCGTTTCTCAGCAGCGCGGGGCTTAACTTCTGTTTTTAAGCCGTTTTATGATGCTTAGCGAAAGAAAAATCCGGCGGTCCCGTATACGCAGGGAACTCACATTGTTCATAGGCGCCTTATCCCCCATAATGCGGTTTCGATGCTTGTTTTGTGGTTTCCTGAAACGAATTCTGAGCTATATTTATGCCTGATTAGCCTGACGCATGTGCTGGGTGTATTAGGCCTTAGCGCTTTGGCGTTTTTTGTCCACGGAGATGAAATCGTTGTGAGCTGAGGTGTACAACTTTGCTGTAAAAGGAATGGGGATACGTCGCGATATAGATGGTGATAAAGACGAGGATAAGCCAAGCTAAAACATCGGTACGCAAAACATGGTCTATAGTGACACGCCGCCGATACGTCACAAACGACCATTCTTTTCCTGACTGTGTGTTTGCTTGGCTTCTCCTGCAAGCTTTTCTGCAGTACAGCAAAGCTTGATTTTGGTTCTTGAGCACGCGGGGCCCTGAAAGGCGTTTTGAGCACACTAAATTGACTAGCGCAATCGTTAGATTGGGTCGTCAATGGAAATGCCATGAGCGGAAAATTACTAATTAAAAATGGGGTTCCACAGGGCTCTACAATTGGCCCTTTACTTTTTAATATTTATACAAACGACATTACCAATTTATCTCTTTCGTCCAGGCTGTATCAGTATGCTGATGATACAGCATTAGTTTTTGAACATTCGTTGTACGAACATGCCGTTGAAGCTCTTCAAAAGGATATAAGCAAAGTACTTCATTGGATGCTTGAGAACTATATACACGTTAACAAAGCCAAAACAAAACTTCTTTGCATTAGAAGCCCCTATAAGCAAATTCAATTGAACAGAAAGGTATTTCTACACTTAGAAAACTGTAATGATTGTTCTTGCTCGACTTTAGAGTACAGTCAAAGTGTAAAATATCTAGGTTTGTGCATAGACGAGTTTTTTAACTGGGATGAACACATAAATCACGTTTGTAAAAAACTGAGGACAATATCTGCCTACATGTATAAATTGCGAGACGGCACTAATATAGAAACACGATTTCGTGTTTACCAGTCACTTTCGGAAAGCACTCTTCGCTACGGCATAACTCTGTACGGAAGCTGCCCAATAACTAAACAGGAAAAGATAAATAAGCTTGTTCGCCGAATCGTCAGGAACATTGTATATGCTACAAGCCTGCATGAAAAGAAAACAACAGATATAATGAATGAAATGGGAATATTAAATCTTGGTCAGTTGTTTCGTTATACCGTCTTTACGCTACTATCTCGTGGAATTAAAATGCCTGTAGCTAAAGCTTGAACGTTAAGGCAGACAGAACGATTCCACATACCTAGAATTTTTACGAATTATGGGAAAAGGAATAGACAATATTATGTTACATCCATGTTTAACTCGGTCCCAGCAGAACTTCTTAATTTAACCAGTCTTCAGCAAGTAAAAAAGCAATTGAAAAACGGTGTATAGATTTTTAAGTAGACCTATAGTGGAAAAAAGAACTTCGCGGCCCATTTCAATGCATCGTGGTTGTCGCGGTTGGGTTGCACAATTGTGATCTAGATTTTCATCAGTGTGGCATTATTGTGCATCATGGCAATTACCTCTATACAAGTCAGTATATCTCATTTGTAATCTTTTGTAATTTTTTTCTTCTGTCTCTCCCTCGCATATTTTTTGCGAATTGTTGCTTACCCTTTCTTTCTTTACCGTCCTGGTTCATTCTTTATGCAAAAATTGTCTTCTTTGTTTATTTGCAGATAAGACGTTATGTTTCTGCTCTTAGTGCAGCATACATTGATATGCGTCAATTGTGTCGTACGCCGCTGTATATTTGTGATATCGGTATTGTGTAATCTTTTTCGGCATTACTGTTCTTGTTGCGATTTTGTTTCACTAGCAGTGTTTTCTAAGG
Source organism: Haemaphysalis longicornis (assembly GCA_013339765.2). Lineage (NCBI taxonomy): Eukaryota > Metazoa > Arthropoda > Arachnida > Ixodida > Ixodidae > Haemaphysalis > Haemaphysalis longicornis. Next base: position 18,211 of record JABSTR010001145.1, read on the forward strand.
GATGAAATGCTGTTTGAGAGCATACATGGATGTATTTTCATTCTGTATTTTTTCCCCCTTGGTTTTTTTATTTCAATTTTTTTGCGTTATCGCACTGCGCCTCTGATCTGCCTGCCCACTCACAAGCACTGCGTGCTTAGGTGTGGCAGTAAATATATCATGTATATAAACATTGAATAAAGCTATATTATTATTATTATTATTATTATTATTATTATTATTAATCTGTGCCAAGTATTACTCTTTTACGCGCAGCGGAAAGCTCACTTTTGTTGCAAAGTTTGTCGCTTTTTTCTCACCCTTCCTTCGTGTTTTGGACGCCGCCATCTTCACATGTCTACATCATCGATTCCAGATGTTCGTCATGAGCTAGACATCCTGCTATTGGCCGGCTTTTTCCACGCACTTCCGCAAAGAGATGAGTCGTCTGCTCAGCGTCGGCTCGCCGGCTGATCTGCCGGCGGAGTGCCGGAGTGCTTGGAATTTTACGACAAACGAAACAATGTAAACAAACGTTTAAACCGTTTTGTATTGATGCAACGTTCGTTCGAAGGCAATGTACGTTCCATAAAGAAAGCGTTGAAGCCCCGTGGCACTCTTTCTTGCAATCGCAGAGAACGCCCTGAGCCGAATGCCCGGTTTGACGCATACATTTATTCACCTTCCAAACAATCCAGAGATGCGTTTCGAACGAACACAACGTCACAACATGCGTTGCAAGTCAGAACCGCGCTTGACAGACGATGGGTTGCCTCCTCCTGCCCCTCGTAAATTCGGCACTCACCTCGCGCGCGGTTTGCGGGGACGAACAGCAAGTAACTCTGGCGGCCGAGATGGCTTTTAGCCACGCACACTGCACATACCCGATGCGAGGTTGAGTCGTACGCCGCTTGAGAAAGATAATCCAGACCATGGGAAGCACTATCCACCGCAGAAGCACACGTCGCATTTCATCGCGAAACAAAGGCGTCCACAACACACACCACCATCGCCTCCTGTCCTGTAATGCCAAACGCATCTCGCACTTCCAAATGGGAGTGAGTAGTATGCCTGCAGTGCCCATATGCCGCGAGGTGGGGCCCCAAGCTGAACCGGGATCACGCAACCGTAACTGACTTCTAGAGCGGTTTGTGCCTTGTTGCCAGACAACCGATGTTTGATATTGTCAAAGAAATGTTGCTCGCTCCAGCGCGAGGAAGCTCAGAGCCGTGGCGGAGCATGTTTTGCCAACGTTGCCGCTCTCCACCACGCGCCGCCCCAAGCTGAACTGGCGTTTTCTGCACGGGTTCTGTATCGGTTTAAAAAATGTCTTTTTCACATGCCGCCGGCAGGAATTACCACCGCCAAAAATAAGACCCGGAACCAGCGGGGCCACATCTGATACGGCGCTTTTTGGATAAACAGTGCGCTGTGCATCCAAGGGAGCGAGCGCAGGATCCTCCCCGTGCGGCTGCGAGTTCGCCGCCGATAAAAAGTCACGCGCCGCCGATATGAACTTCAGCAACGTACACCGCGAAAGGGCAAGGCCAGGCCGCCGCACACATGGGCCAGATTTTTCGTTCGCTTTTCCAGCCTTAAGCGGTGGGCGGGGATTCATGGTGTCAACAAAGCTTGCCCGTAGCAGACGGCTTGTATGAGCAGCGCAATAGCGGAAGTACGTCACCCGCCGAGGAGCGCAGCATCATGGGAGGGAAGGCTCGCTCGCCGTCAACAGCGGAGAGTAAGTTGAAAGGAGGAGGAAACGCGGCGCGACGATAATGCGCGGTTTTTGATTTACGATTTCTCAGCTAATACTCATCGCTTCAACAAAATTCTTGCGGGAGGAGATTGCTAATACATTGCTTTATTTGGTTACATGTACATTCACGCATCGGCGGAAGGTATTTCAGGACCCCTTTATATGCAAAAACAGCGCAGATGGGACTTGGGCAGATGTAAGGTTTCAAAGGCACGACTGCTGAACCAACAGTTTAATCGAAGTGGGCGCACATCTATATAATAGCGCAAACAACAAAACAAAACCATAAGTCATGATTCAGAGGCACCCGCGTAAAAATAGTTAGGCTCGGCTTTGAGAGTGCAAAAGACCCCGCTGCGGTGGCTGAGTGGCTTAAGGCGTTGCGCTACTGAGCACGAGGTCGCGGGCCGATTCCGGCCGCTTCTCCGCTTTTCTGATGGAGGCGACAAGCAAAACGCCCGTGTGTACGAGATTTCGGTGCACGTTCAAGATCCCAGGTGGTCAAATTTAATCCGGAGCCCTCCACTACGGCGCGCCTCATCGCCTGGTGTTGCGTTGGCGCGTTAAACCCCACAATCATCAATCAATCATTTGGACTAATGGCGTCCGTTTAAAAGAAAATATAATGCACTTCTCCATAAACCGGTTGGTCGACCAGGAAGCTGTGATAAGATGTCTGGACGTAGTCGCATGCGTGAAACCGGGCTTCCATTGTGTCAAAACGGTGACTTGAAATCGCGAAAAGGAAATGTTCTATAAGACACTACACGCAGATCAATCATGAAGGTGTGCAATAGTACACCTTTATCTCAAACCACGTATCGGTATACATTTACATCATTCATAGAAGCATTTGCTTAGTGCGCAAAAAGTCGTATGTGTTCGTTCTTCGTTCGCAATTTGTGTCGTTTGAGGTTTGACGATCGATTGAATGCACTTTGAGCGAAGGTTGGACGCACTCTTATCTTAGCGTTCGCGCTTCTCTCAACTTGTTTTTAGGAAGGGATTGCAAATTTTTTCATGTGGTGTGAAACATTTTGCATACACGGGCCAACCGAGACGTTTTGCCGGCTCTCCGTAGTTTCTGAGCGTGGGAAGAGCCTTCGCGCGCCTTCTTCGGAGATGCGACATCAGACGTGGGATTACAAGCGCTCTGCAACCGCTCCAGCTGGTAGTCAAGCCTGCTGGCAGTATGGTGCGGGCAAGATTTCACCAGGACATTCCGGAAATCAAAGTTGATAATGCCTCTTTCAGGAGTTTAGAATGGGCCGAGTTGTGTGGCAGAGGGGGTGTTTTTTCGCAGCAGGGCGTTTTAGTCTTGAGGTTGGCCCGGTGGCTTTCGAAAAATCAACGACAAAGAAACAAAACTCCTCCGGTGCGAGGCGCCCGGCACGACATTCGCCCAGCAGCGTAGGCGGAGGCAAGACTCGCCTAAAGCTATGACGGCATCGAGCGCGCCGACACCGCTCGACCTTCGAGAACACTCCATTAGTGGCGGGATCTCTCGCGTGCTGTTCTCCTCGTCAGTTCACGTGCGTTCGCGCCTCAAGTGGGAAACAGAACAGCTTGCGCTACAGACGCCGAGTTCGCAAAGCCGGTTGCCGCGGGTTCTAGTGCGTGCTAACGCGGTCCACTTTGGAGAGATGTGAAAGCCTGCCGACAAAAGGATCCGGGCCCGCAGTCATGGAGAACTTCCAGAGGAAGTTGGAAATCCATACGAGGGGCAACAGCCGGGTCTCCTACGAAGGCAGAGGGGTCGCCAACTCTGTTGTTTCTCCAGCCTTGCACCACTACTGCAAGCGGCGCCAATTTTTTCTTGTGTCGTAGTTGGTAGCACCAGCAGCAGACCGGAACTTAAACCAAAAACCTAAAGAAAAAATATTTCCTCCGCAACCCCGCACGCCCGGGGCACCTTGAGTATTCATGGTGATAGTACTGGCGACACCGCGGACCCCGAGCCCCCAACTCTTGCTGGCCTACCGTGGCGATGAGTTATAGGTGAAGGGCAGAAACCCACGAACGATGGCCGTCGGAGTCCAGGTCAAGCTCCGGCGGATGGGCTTCCTGTCTGTTTACCAGGAGGGAGCTCCGGGACCTCTCTCGGTATCAGGGTAACCCGAAGAGCAAAGGAAGTACCCCCGTTCCCTG